>OX387186.1:16631771-17231771 GCA_947561395.2 Buxus sempervirens | reverse complement strand
CCATTCTCGTCAACCACTTTCAAAATCATGGAATTTTAACTTGTTGATCATTCAAATTAATTAATTTGGTTTCATGCAAATGCTTTCAGACAAGGCCGGCAGAACATAAAAGTATGCCACTATAAGGGCCACTTAAGAAGTTGATTATTGTTTTTCCTTGCAATGTGCCACTTCAGTGGCAATACAATTTTGAACCACATGTTGGAACACCTAGTGTCACAAACACCAGTGTAGTCATTATTTATTTCAGATGATTTTCCTTTTTCTTTTATGTAATTGATTAAAGGGGGCAACAAGCCATAAATGTTCAATTTTTTTAGAAGTTATGGAGTAAATTAACAAGATCGAGCAAATAGAAGATATAATCCCTTAGATTATTTTGCCTTACCATCTAAAGCCGGAAAAAAGTCATTCAGTAAGGCTCCGTTTGTTTTGATGTAAAATGATTTTTTTGGAAAAACATTTACTTTGGAAAATATTTTCAAGAAAATCAAAGTTTTTCAACTATCTGGATGGACATTGGAAAATAGAGTTGAATGAGAAATTTTCATTTTCTTATGTTTCGAATAAATGAAAATAATCAAGAAAAACTTAACAAAAAGATATACATTTAAAAGGCAAGTCATTTTCCGGAAAATGACATGCGGGATTTTAAATGGTAAGTCATTTTCTAGAAAATAGCTATCTTTTAAGAAAACCGTTTTCCACCATCTAGTATTTTACATGTAAACAAACACCTGAAAAATCTAATTTTACCCCGAAAACATTTTCTGCATTATATTTTACATTAAAACAAACAGAGCCTAAATAAAAATGAATAATTACTGTCAACCTATCTGAGTTTCTAACTTTTCAATCCATAAAAAAGTATAATTATGTTAATTATAGAAAGGAGCACAGTGGATATACACAATTTGCATGGGTCAAGGTCACCCAAAAAAAAAACAAGGAAAAAAAGCTAGGCTGGCTAAGTTGTACAAAAGAAGGAAAAACAGCTAGCCACTGTGTATGTCCACTGGCTAAACAGTGGATATACACAATTTCCTCTATTTTTTTTCTCAGTCCTCAGAAAAAAATAGAGGAATTCGGAAATTGGAATACAAGTGCCCCATGACAAAGTAGACAGAGCATCCACAACAAAAAATCCAAGTTCCTTACTCCACATCAAAATTCTACCATTACGATCCATCCAAAGTGCCCAACAAATATCAAAGGACACAACTACGACAGATGCAGGTATGTGTAATTCATAATGCTGGATAACCAGTTCTAGAATACACTCCCACCAGTGGATGGCATAATCTTGCACATGAAGTCTTTCTAGCATTGGTCCTCATATCTTAGAAGAGAATATGATCAACTGATTCAGTACTTCCAATGCACACATCCATTAGGCAATGCCCAGTTTCCTAAATTTTGAAGGTCATCAGATTTACTCACAAGGTGAGGAATGGGTCTACTCACATGGACAGGCATCATTGTAAGGACTCCCCACAACTGATCGGCAGGTTTGATTCTTGTATTATAATTAAGGGGAAGTAGATGGTCATTAGTTTAGTGTCTGACTAGATTTTGCACATTGACAACTGGCATTGAAGGATCGTCAATCCTAATACAGAGTACAAAATTGTCAAAACAGGAGCCATAAATCAATAACACACAAAGTGTCTAGGAATATAGCAATCCCTTTTAATTCAAGAGCACTGACAGATCATAAGACGCCAAAGCTCTGGCAAGTTCTGATCACCCCATTTCTAGCAGGAGTTTCCCATAATAATTACACTTCTCATCAAATTCAAAATTGTAATTATAATACTAAATCTACCAAACTCATATAAAATTAATAACACAAGAAAGAAACATTAATTTCAAAATCAAAGTAAAATACATTCAAAATTTGCATTATAACATACGAACAAAGAAAATGGGAAAGACTATAAGATTCAAATACTCACTGACCTGCAAATCATACCTCTGCACATTGAAGTATGCTACCGCAACTGCAACAGGACTTAAATCCGTTGCGATAACCCTTCCCCTACTTCCCAAAAGTCTTCCAATTCCTATAGCAATTGCTCCACTTCCAGTCCCCAAATCTGCCCACACACCCTCGCTCATTTCTTTGTTTGCCGAAATCACCTCACCTACCAAATCCACAACCAGTTCAGTCTCAGGTCTTGGGATCAAGACCCCTTCTTGAACACTTAATATCAAATCTCTCCAATGTTCACATCCCACAATATACTGAAATGGCCTCCTTTCGTCAATCCTCATCTTCCACAAAAGATAAAGCTCTTTGATATCCGCCCTTAATCTGATCAATCTGCCAATATTAGAAGAACCCAGTTGGGAAAACATGGAATAGTCCTCTACTGCATCCTCTAATAGCCATTTGAGTTCTCTGCACAACAGATTGGTGTCAGGTCCATTATCAGAGTCCACAAACTTGGACCCAACCGAGAGGGCGAGGCTTTTGGCCCAGTCTTGCCACTTTTGGAGGTCTGACACAGTAGCAGAGAAGATCGGAGGCCTGAGAAAGAGAGGGATTTGAGGTTTTGACGAAGTGGGTGGAGATGATATTGAAGCAAAAGAAATGGGTCGACAGAGATTTGTTAAAAGAGGTTGCTTACGGCGTTTGAAAGGGAGGGCAGACGGTAGGACAGTACAACGGATGGCGCGAGGGAAGCTTGAATTCATCTCTTTCTACAACACCTGGTTTCAATATGGAAGTAACTCTATTACAGAGATGAAGAAGGTCATGCAAGCCATCATTCTGACCTCCATCTAATGCAATCCTTGGTTCATGTCTCCCGGTTTTAGCCTACGTTTGATGTTAGAGGACAGATCCTAAGAAGAATAAAGTGACACGTGGATTGAATACATTGGAGAAGAAGGAAAACAGAAGTGTGTAATTCTGTTAGAGTTGTAAACTGAATAACAGAAGTTAGTTAGAGTCTTGTTTACTTATATATATGTTTATACTTGTACATGGGGTGATGACGAAATAGAAAATCTGGTTTTACTGTTCTATTGTGTTCTTGCATTTCTTTCTCCTCTGCTTCTTCGTCTGGACTCTATGTGTGAGGAGTTTCTTCAGATCTGAAGATCAATATTTGATATGGTATCAGAGCATTTCTTTGCGCATTGAAATTCTGCTGCAATGGCTACTCTTCCAACACAGGGTATGGATCCTCTTTCTGATCCATATTATCTTCACAATGGCGACAATCCTGGAGCAAACTTGATTTCTCAGATCTTGACTGGAAGTGAAAATTACCAGCCATGGAGTCGTGCTATCTCCAGATCACTGAGTGCGAAGAACAAAATTAGCTTCATTGATGGCACCTTACCTCGTCCAACCATCACAAATCCAACGTACAAAGCCTGGAAACGCTGCAACGACATGGTATATTCATGGATTGTAAACTCCATTTCAAGTGATCTTGCTGCTAGTGTGCAATTGATAGAAGATGCTAGGGAATTGTGGCTTGATCTAAGGGATCGTTATTCCCAATCGAATGCTCCAAGGATCTTTCATCTACACCAGTCCATCTCTACTTTACTACAAGGATCTTCCACTGTAAGTCAATATTTCACACAATTAAAGACTCTCTGGGATGAGTTAATGATTTTTAGACCACTTCCTGATTGTGACAATGCTTCAATGAAAATCTTGCGTGAGTATCAAAACCAAGAATATGTGATGAAATTCTTGACTGGTTTAAACGAGAGCTATGCTAATCTACGTGCCCAGATATTACTAATTGAGCCTTTTCCTACTATAAATCGTGTCTTTTCCTTGGTTGTGCAAGAAGAAACACAGAGAGGTATCCTACCTTTGCCAACCTCAATCAATGATTCTATGGCTATGGCTTCTAGAGTTGATGCTCGTTCCTTCACTGGTAATGGAGGTAAGCAGAATTTTAGTAAGAAGGATATGATCTGTGCACACTGTGGTTTAAGGGGTCATACAAAAGAAAAGTGCTATCGATTACATGGATTTCCACCTACTTACAAGCAGAGATCAAGAGGTACAGGATCTGGTATTGTTGCAAATTCAGTTACTAGTTTGGGTGAGATGAACAGTGATGGAATGCAGGCTATTCATCAGCTTCCGTTCACCCAAGAACAGTGTCGGAAACTGCTGGCATTGATTAACCCTACCAATGGTGCTAATAGTGATCTGTATGGTACTACACATCAATCCAGTTCTCATATAAATCCTCAAGACAGCATGGTTGCAGCCAATGTACAGGGTATGGCAACTTATTCTTCTCTTATTGACACTGACCATGTGAATTCTCTGCAAATGCATTTGAGTTGGATTATTGATACAGGGGCCACTGATCATATGGTGACCTCTATTAGCTTTCTTACTACTGTCACCTCAAATGTTTTGGCATCTGTAAAACTTCCAAATGGAACACATGCTTCAGTGACACATATTGGGACTGTAAAGATTTCTAATACTCTCACTCTCACAAATGTTTTGGTGGTACCTTCATTTAAGTACAATCTTATCTCTGCCAGTAAATTGTTGAAGGATCTCCATTGCTGTCTAATATTCTTGGGGAATTCTTGTTTCATTCAGGACTTGCAATCGTGGAAGACGATTGGATTGGGTAAAGAGAGAGGAGGCTTATATCATCTCATTCATCAAATACCATCTCAGTTTACTTCTCACAGGTCTTTTGCTTCTCACACAGCTCTTGCTGCTCCAAGTACTCTCAGTCCTTTTAAGCTCTGGCATTATAGACTAGGGCATCTTTCTTTTCCTCGTTTAAATGTTTTGCAGAAATCTGTACCAAATATTCATTTTGATCAAGTTGAACTATGTACTGTTTGCCCTTTAGCAAAACAGCATAGGTTGTCTTTTCCTATTCATGAATCTAATACTACAAAGCCTTTTGAGATTGTTCACTGTGATATTTGGGGTCCTTTTTCTTCTAAGTCCCTCACTGGTGCACAATTTTTTTTAACAATTGTGGATGATTACACACGTTGTACTTGGGTGTTTTTGCTCCAACACAAATCTCAAGTGAGACAGTACCTGCAATCTTTCTTTCAATTGGTTGAGACACAATTTGGAAGTAGGATTCAACACCTTCGCAGTGATAATGGAGCAGAATTTTCCATGACTGAATTTTATCAATCAAAAGGTGTTATACATCAGACTTCTTGTGTGGCCACTCCCCAACAAAATGGAGTAGTGGAACGCAAACATCAGCATCTGCTCTCTGTTGCTAGAGCTTTAAGATTTCAAGCAAGCCTTCCTTTACAATTTTGGGGAGACTGCATTCTCACTGCAGCCTACCTCATAAACCGCACCCCCACTCCTTTCTTAAACAACAAATCACCTTTTGAGCTTCTATTTGATAAGCCCCCTTCTTACACACATCTTAGAGTTTTCGGCTGCCTATGCTTTGCATCCACATTGTCCCATGGCAGGTCTAAATTTGATGCTAGAGCCAAGCCTTGCATTTTTCTGGGGTACCCTTTTGGGGTTAAGGGTTATAGACTCTATGATTTAACCACTCATACTACTCTTATCTCTCAAGATGTTGTGTTTCATGAGGACATGTTTCCTTTTCAATCTCAATCCTCCTACTTTCTCTTCATCTGATACATACATTTCACATCCCCCCACTTCACCACCAATTCGCAGGAGTACTAGACCAATCAGGCCACCTTCTCATCTACAAGATTATGAGTGTGACCTACCCTCACTGCAACCCAATTCCAATTGTGTCTCCACTCGAGTAAGTTCAGGTACTGCCTATGATATTGCAACTCACTTGTCTACTTCTCAGTTGTCTACACCTTATAAGGCCTTTGTTGCTTCTCTTGATAATGTTTCTGAGCCTAGTAGTTATGAGCAAGCAATACAAGACCCAAGATGGCAACAAGCTATGTCAGATGAACTTAAGGCTTTGGCTACAAATGACACATGGACTTTAACCAAATTACCACCAGGCAAGAAGGCAGTTGGCAATAAATGGGTGTACAAGGTGAAGTTAAGGTCTGATGGAACTGTAGAAAGGTTTAAAGCAAGGCTAGTAGCAAAGGGTTTCACACAACAAGAGGGATTAGATTATTTTGAAACTTTTTCACCTGTTGCAAAGTTGGTTAGTGTGAGATGTTTTTTGGCTATAGCTACTGTCAAAGGCTGGTTCATTCACCAATTGAACGTGAACAATGCGTTTCTACATGGTGACCTTCAAGAGGAAGTTTATATGAAGCTTCCTAAGGGCCTTGACAGCAAGGGGGAGGACTTTGTATGTCGATTGAACAAGTCACTTTATGGTTTGAAGCAAGCCTCAAGGCAATGGTATTCCAAACTCACCACTTCCTTGCTTGAGTTTGGGTACATTCAATCAAAGGCTGATTACACACTTTTTACTCAAACCAAATGTTCTTCTTTTACTGCATTATTGATCTATGTTGATGATCTAATAGTTGCTGGGAACGATATGGAAGCTATTGAAGATTTAAAGTCCTTCTTGCATAACAGGTTTAAGATCAAGAATTTGGGGGAATTGAAGTACTTTTTGGGATTAGAAGTAGCACGTGCAGTTAAGGGGATAACAGTATGTCAGAGGAAGTATGTTATGGAGCTCTTAAAAGAATCTGGTTATATAGGGTCCAAGCCTTCACATTTTCCCATGGAGCAAAACTTGAAGTTAACAGCAGAAAATGGAGATTTGTTGGCAGATCCTACCATGTATAGAAGGCTGATAGGAAAGTTGCTTTACCTTACCATTACAAGACCAGATATTAGTTATGCTACTCAAGTATTAAGTCAGTATATGGACAAGCCAAGAGAACCCCATTTAAAGGCAGCTTATAGAGTACTCAGGTATTTGAAAACCACCCCTGGTAGAGGCTTGTTCTTCCCCACTAATTCAGATCTTAAGCTCAAAGCATTTTGTGATTTTGATTGGGCGGGTTGCTTGGATACCCGCAGGTCGGTTACAGGTTATGGGATTTTCCTTGGAGATGCTTTTGTTTCTTGGAAATCCAAGAAACAACATACTGTCTCTAGATCATCAGCTGAGGCAGAATATAGAGCCATGGCTTCCACAGTTTGTGAGGTGACCTGGTTAATTGCTTTGGTAAAAGATTTGCAGGTTGAACACTTAAATCCGGCTCTGTTGTTTTGTGACAATGAAGCTGCACTTCACATAGCCTCAAATCCTGTATTTCACGAAAGAACAAAACATATTGAGCTTGATTGCCATATAGTTAGAGAAAAGTTACAGTTGGGTGTCATCAAGACATTGTATGTTCCTTCAAAACATCAAGTGGCAGATGTGTTCACAAAAGCTTTGGGTACTGTCAATTTTGAATTTTTGATCTCCAAGATGAATATGATTAACATCCATGATCATCTTGAGGGGGAGTGTTGGAGGACAGATCCTAAGAAGAATAAAGTGACACGTGGATTGAATACATTGGAGAAGAAGGAAAACAGAAGTGTGTAATTCTGTTAGAGTTGTAAACTGAATAACAGAAGTTAGTTAGAGTCTTGTTTACTTATATATATGTTTATACTTGTACATGGGGTGATGACGAAATAGAAAATCTGGTTTTACTGTTCTATTGTGTTCTTGCATTTCTTTCTCCTCTGCTTCTTCGTCTGGACTCTATGTGTGAGGAGTTTCTTCAGATCTGAAGATCAATATTTGATATTTGATGTTGCTTTTCAGAAGTAATTTTGTTGCTTTTCAAAGCAAAAAGTTGTTTTTAAAAATAAAAATATGTTTTGTTTTAAATTTTTAATCATATGAAACAATTTTATAGGAAGCCAAAAAAGTCAATTTGAATGCTTTTTATGAGAAGCAAAAAAATTTTATTTCTCATTAAATAGATGAAATGTATTTAAGCCCATGACCCCGTCATATACATAGTTGCACATTAACCTATTAACTTAAGTTTAAGCTTTTAGGTGTAACGGTTGTTTAACATGATATCTTTTCTGTCCTTGTTCTATTTAATGTAAATTCCATTTCATTGATTCTTCGGATAATTTCTAGTGTTTCTTTTGTGTTTTTTGCTTATGTGAAAATGAAGATTTTTATCATACATGAGTACTGCAGTACTTGGAAGAAGGGGAAAGTTCGTTGCATCCAAAATTCCAACAGATGTAAGATAACTACCAAGCGGCAAATTCATTGGATAAACTGGGTTTGTTGAGAAGAAACTAAATATTTTGGCCCAAGCTTATAGATCCAAGTAGAGACTGAGAACAGCGAGTAACGGCATATAGGGAGGTCAATCGGAGTATCTAATTTATTAGCAGAGACAATTTAGAGCCATTGAAGATTTGCATCAGCTGAACTCCAAATTCTTTACTGTTTGGTAATTTTAGAAACCTGATTTTTATAATGCTTTGATATCTTTATATTTCATTGGTCTCACATTAGAATTTTGAAACATGGAAACAATTTAAAGGCTTTCCCACATATTTTCTCTCTATTCCTAAGTAGGGACCCTTTATGAGATGTTTTTTTTTTGGCGAGGAAGTCGATTCTTTTAAGATCATATCAGAAGTATCAGTAGAGTTCAATTAAGTTCCATATGTAACCCCGTGCAAAAAATAGTTACATATTTAACCAAGATTGGACCAACTCATTGTTTGGTCACTTCCATCATTCCATGTTTGAGTTAGATAATAAACATCTGAGCCCATTTATATATGCACAAAATGTCTCAATAGAGGGCGGTTCAAGGCCTGTTCTTAAAAAACCAAAGTTTCTGTAATGGGAGAATATGCTCTCTTCTTAATTGATAAGCCCTGAAGATCTGGTATGCAGCTCCTCTTCTTTTTCTGCCCTTTGGTGTAATTTTTAGAGTGATTCATTGGCTTAAAATCAATTTTCAAGGTCATTCTGGTCTGGTCTTGCACAGGTTCAAAGACTGCAAAATTTCTTCACAGGAAAGCCATGGAAGTCCTTCAAGACAAAAAAGGCAGCAGAAACTGGTCCAACAAATCTTGAAACAAATCCTGTCAAACCTACAGAAAGATCATAAAACGAGTGAAATCTAGAATTTTAAAGTTGAACGTGTTCATCATCAGCAATTAGAATGATGTAAATAATACAATGAATATACACATGATAATCATAATTGACTCAAGAAGACGGTAATGTGCTGATAATCTCTATAATTGAATCAATATGACGCACAACGGGCACCAAAAGGTAGCACCAGTTAACCAACATATATTACTTCACACTGGAAATTTGAGGTTTAATTTTGCATACATACAATTTTGAAGAAAGTTATAAAGCTTATTGCAGAATGTCTAGATTTAAGTTTCTTGCACCTTACAAGTTTAGGACTGCAGGAACACCAAAATTCAATTTATGATCACACATATCAGTTAGCCAAATCTATCTGATCTAATTCAACTGCTAGGAAACAAGGATGAAATCACCCCGTCAATCTGATTTCCAAGCTGTCAGCATTTTATCACGATATGGTGCCACTTCATTTTTTATTTAGTAAAGTATTTAATATATCTTTGCTATATAGTGCCTAAAATGCCCATCCAGGCTCAAAGAGAGCATTTTGTTACTACACTTACTAAGGTCTAAACCCCCACAAGATTTGTGGTTAGCAGCCAAGCTGTACGTGATACCAAAAAAAAAAAAAGGAGTTACCAGACCCCAATTCTTACAAATTTCTCCATTAAATGTTATGTCTGCAACCTCCTGGCTTCCTTCTAATCTTGCAAAGCTACCTTCCGTGACTTGCCTGGAAGAACAAGCATCTAGATCTTGAGATGATCTTGAATTTTTAAGCCTGTCCTGGTTGGGGAGTTTCGGGTTTATCACTAACCAGAAAATGAAATCATGCCTTGGTACATTGTCTATACACCAGATCAAGTTGCACCATATTAGCTTTTGTGAGGATTGCTTAATGCATAGGTAGGTCTTTCTCAAGTTGTATAAACCAGAGTTAGATGTATTTTAAAGGTCTGGGTCAATTGGAATGATAATTAGAAAGCAAAGAGGCACAATTATATACCACGCTATGCAGTCCAAGGGTCCCATCAATATTATACAATGGATCACTAAAATTATGCATATTAAATAAGATAAATAGAGAAATTTTAGATAGAGTTAACAAGATTTTTCCTCAAAAATAGACATTAGAAAGATCTATACGGAAATCTGGACCAGTGAATCATTTTCCCTTTGTTAAGCAAACTCAGATGAGACTAACAAAAAAGACAAAAATAATAATACATGTCCTAGCTAGCAAATTAGAAGGAAGTTACCTCATATATCAATTATGTACTCTGACAAGGACGATAATTTATGGAAATGAAGCTCTACTCATTATGAAAAAATTCATATCATGCACAACCCATACATCATCAAAAGAGGGATTATGCAAGAGAAAATACCTTCGGAACATGTCTATGAATCATTTACGAGGCCTTCTTCTTCCTCTGGTTTCACAAAGAACTCAATATAAGCAATACGGCTGGGTTGCTGATAGCCAGTCGAATCAAGGTGTGGATGTTGGATGGATGACCTTGCAATAGAAACCAGGTGCTGGACTTTCAACATTCCATTTCTCCCAAAAGTCAACTTGCTTCCTCTGTTATCTTTTATGACACTGCCAGGAATGTTTGAAGTTGTTGCACAAAGAAATTTATACTTATATCTGCCATCTCAAGTAAAAAGTCACTATGATTAGATCCAAAGTGTCAGGTGTACTAGAAATGACCTTGGAAAGGAGAAATGAGAGAGAGAGGAAAGAAATATACTTGTAAGAGACGCGAGAATCACAATTGAATGCAATCAAAAGATCAGTATTTGCATAATACATGAAGTCTATCTGTCAGGGATAAAATAAAAGATCAACCCATTGAGATGATCAAATCCAGAAGACCTATGTTTATTCACAACCAAGCTAGGTCAAACTATACCTGTAAATCACCATGGCCTTCACCTATAAAGTTAACAGAAGGGGGATCTGGTTGCAAAACTATGCGGATACTTGAACCAGGCCATTCAAGATCATCCATAGCTTCTTTCAGGGTTGCAGACTGTAAATTGAATACTGTGAGTTAGACGGAATAGCTCGATCATACAGCACTGTTTGTGTTTGAAATGAAGATTAAACAAAGAGAGAAAGATGACCTTGACAGTAAAACTGATGGGGGTGCTTCCTGCAGGCTCAAAATTATAGTCCCATGGAATCGTATCTGGGATCCTTGTTCTGATCTCCGCATAAATGCAAGTATCTGGTGAATCAGTTGACCTACCATCGTAAGCACATACGATTACAATATGAAATCAATAAATGCAACATGAATCAAAAATTAGTTAACATGAAGAAGCAATTGCAATGCTCACTATGATCAGAGAGAACTTCTCTTAAGATCCTACTTGACAATCAACTATAACAATCTCAACAAGGAGAAAAAGTAGGAAAAAATTATTATAGTAGTTTAAAAACTTTATATCATATTATTCAGGAATATACCATTGCCTGGCAATCTCCCTCAAATGCTTTAAATTTATGCTCTAGCCAAACAGGTAAATAGCAACAATAGTGAGATGAACAGAAGGTGCCATATTTCAAGACACAGATTTCAGAGAGACTTTCTGCAGGAAGGTTTGGGTCCTAAGAAAGATCATCTTGTTAGATGAGAGGTACTGTCTAGAGAGAAGAAAAAAGGAGTTATGAATCAGGGAAATCCACGAACTCAAAACTCGACACTTCTGAGCCAATGATTATGGCAATTCCAGATGAAAAGAAGTAGCTTATGGAGAAAGGTCATCCAGATGAAAGTAGCTTATATATACAGGTTGCACAAGAATGCTATGAATGTCAACTCCAGAGCTAAAATGTCCGGCAGTAGCCTTGAAAATCGGTCATGTCTTTGTTTCAGTCTTTCTTCCCTTTGACTAGGTTTGGTGTTGGCAGTATGCCGTCTGCCTTCGTGGTTAAACCTAAGGTGGGAAGACAGCCCACTTCAACTTTTCTTTCCTCGTCTGTTCAGACTCGTCCTTAATAAACAAGCCGTTATTTCTGACATTATCTCTTGGTCCCCAACAGGCCTGAATTGGAATCTTGCCTTCTCAAGAGATCTCAGACCATCTGACCTTGATGAGTTATCTACCCTTCTTAACCACCTCAAAGATGTTGTTTTCCTTGAAATCGCTGATAGTCTCATCCGCACTCTTGAACCTAATGCTGTTTTTTTCTATTATATCCTTCATGCCACTTTTATAGTGCTCAAACCTACCATGTGCCCCTCCATTCAGTCGCAAACCCTCATGTTAAAGCCTGTGTTCGGTCTACTTTGTATAAGGTTAATACATGTTATACATTGCAAAGAGAAGACCTTTTGTTTCATATCTTCTCACGTTTGTGTGATGTGTTTGAAGCAAGGTGAATTAGTAGACCACCTTTTCCTTCATTGTGACTTTGTCTCCTGGCTTTGGCTAGAGTTCTAGCAGTTAATAAAGGTTCAGTGGAGTTATCCAGCCAAGATCCTGCATCTTATCAAACAGTGGAGATTGACGCATCTGGAGACAAGGGTAAAATTTTGTATGAGCTTCTTCCACCTGCGGTGTTATGATAAGCCTTTGATGGATTCAAAACCAGTTGGGAAGTGACATGTCAATCCATCATGCCATCTTGTGTTCTTTGGGCTCATACCTTACCAGATTTTATAGGTGCCACCTTGTCCAACATCTGGACACAATGGAATTCCTTATCATATCCTTTGCAACAATGCAGAAGGAGCAAAATGGAATGGATACTGCCTACTAGATGGTGGCTTAAACTAAATTTTGACTGTAGTAGTGTGGGGAAACCTGGCCTCTCTAAGACACGAGGAGTTTTTAGAGACTCTCAAGGAAAAATACTCCATGCTTTCTCAAGACCTGTTAGGTTGGCCAACCCTACTAGCCGAATTGAAGGCCTTAATTTCAGGTTTGAAAGAGGCTAAATCATAGGCCTTTAGAGATTTCAAAGTGGAATATGACTTTCTCCATCTGATCACTTGGGTCAAAAAGGAATCAGTTGGCTCTTACCACAGTTTGCAATGGGTCTTGGCAAGTGACTTGAATACCTCATACATGCCTAGATCAATCAATGATGTGGCAGACCGTTTGGCTACAGGGGATCTGAGTGCTTATTTTTCAGGCATTCCCAAAGGGTTGTAAGGAGGATGGGTCTCTAGCTTGTTTTCTGCTTTTCCTCTCCTTTCTGTACCTTTTACTATATCTTACTTCTTTAATACAATAGTAACTTTCATTAAAAAAATGAAAAAATAATAAAAAATAAAAATTTCAAGACAGATATGAACTGAAAAAAATTAAACAGCAGCCCACCAAATTATATCAAAATAGCATCAACAAGTTACAATAGAACATCATGTAGAGAAAATATGATCATGCAGATAAGCAATAAGGAAATAGAAACTACATATTGGGATACACTGAATCCATGAACAAAACGCTCTTAAACATATTATGGCCCTGTAGTGCCTTTAAGGACTGCCAGATTATGATTTAATGATAGGACATGAACTAGAATCAAGGTTTTATGTTTCAGTTTTACTCAAGGTTTGACTTTTCGGCGGCACCTCTCGCTTCTCAACCACTCAGTGGCACGAAAAGCTCTACCAAGATGGCCACCCCAGCGTTTCGCTGGGGTGCCGCGTTTCACAAAACCCCAGTGAATCGCTGGGGTCACTTAAAGAGCATAATAAAGGTGAGGTGCCGTCGAGATTTCGCCATTTCTGGTGAAATCTCCAAATTTTGATTTTTTTTTTTTTTAAATTTCTCCGATCTTCTGCTTCCATTCTCTTCTAAATCAAACACAGAAAAGGACTGAAGCTAAAAATTGCAATCTCCACTCACTTTTGGAGTGATTTGAAGCCTTTAAGAGTTTCAAAGTGAGTTAATCATGTTTTTTCCCTTATTTATGCTTGTAATTAGCTTAGATTGTAGTGATTTTTTTATATGTTATGTAACAACACCCGATCTATCAATGGGTGTTGTTACTTTTTTTTTCCCCAAAAATTATAATTTTTTAAATAATTTGACATGAAAAATCATTTAAAATTAGGAAAAATATATAAAATCTACATTAAATGTAGATTTATATGTTATGCAAAAGCTCGTGTTTTGTCACTACAACATGAGATTACGAGCGAAGCAACTGGAGATCAAGACACAGAGTAGTACATATGTTGACGACCCTCTGGACATCCTATGCAGCACTCGGATTGATGAGGACAACCCATTCTCAAAATGGGTGAGGACTGCAGAGTTAGACAAGCCTGATGATGGACCGAGTTCAATCATTGCTCGTGCCGCACAAGAGATGGGGATTGATGTTGATGCTATTATGGAGGAGGAGAAAGGATTTCCTTCTATTGACTCTTTTGATAGAGATACCAGCGTAGTGCCCCCTTCAGTTTCTACAGCAGCAGCGACACCCTCAGTCCTAGTTCAATCATTTGAGCATAGAGAGTCAGAGTCCGAGGATGACGATGATGGAGATAGCGATAGTGGGGATGCTGGAGGGTCTGATGATGATGATGGAGATGATCATCAGGGAGGTGGAGGACACTCACATGGGCCAAGGGTTAGTCCTTTCACTGGGAAGGCAGCGTAACACACGACACCCAGGACTCCCACCATGGAGGGCGATACAGTCAGGGTGGTCAGTCAGAGTCAGAGGCACGTACTTTTCAAAGGCGGGGTAAGGGGAAAGAGAGGATTGGTGTCCAGGAGGAGGATGAGATGTCTCGATCTTTTATGAGTATAGACATGGAGGGATCTAACAGCACATCTTCACGTAGTTATAGGGATCAGAGCGGGCAGCATGGAAGATATGCATATCCATATCTAGGGCAATTCTAGACATCTGACAGCTACGGGTTATTTCCCTCCTATCCAGTTGCACCAGCTCCATATCCAACCGCATACGAATATGGGTATGTCCCAGTGCCAGTCCCAATCCCAGCCATCCTATATCCATATGGTTATTATCCTCCACCAGTTGTAGCAGATGAGGATGAGGATGAGGACAAGGACGAAGGTGTTCTTATTATGAGGGAGTATCATGATGATTGTCCTCCTGTGGGCTTTGTTATGGATTTAGATCAAGATGAGTATGAGGAGGTTGTGCGTCTTTACAGAGGTCAGTACGCAGGGCGCATGTCGTGGAGGCGATATGTTCATTTGCTTGAGAGACTACGACAGCAACATCAGCATTTCCAGCCTTCTAGACACTCTAATTCTTATTGATCTTTGTACTTTGTACTTTGTAGTCTTGTGACTTGACTCTTATCTCTTGACTCTCTTGTACTTTGTATTTTGCATTTTTTGCAATTTGTCTTTTTATGATTATGAATCTATGAGCCTATGACTTTGTTTTACACGTTACACTTTGTAGTGTGATCTAATGTGCTTGTAGTTGCAGCCTTGTAATTGTTTATGTTCATGTACTTATATTTGTTCATAAATTAGATAAAATACTTCCTTATTCTATCTATTTTTCGCATATAAATTGTATAAAATCATGTCTATTATGTTTTTTTAGCTTAATTATGCTTTTTTTTTTCCAAAAAAGGGCATTTCGTCGGCGTGCAACTGATTTCACAAAAACTCCTTTTCGGGTAGCTTAATTATGCTTTTTTTTTTCCAAAAAATGGCATTTCTTCGGCGTATCGCCGATTTCGCTAAAAAGTCTGTTTCAGACCATTCGCCAGCATCTCGTTTCGGCCACCTGGCGGCGCGCCAAGCGGCACCGAAAAGTCAATCCCTGGTCATACTGGGCATTTTGCACAAGGAGTGAAACGGAATTTAGACGGCATGCCACTAAAATTCTAGCAATTGATGTGAAAACCTAAATCATCTATTTGGAAACAAAATTTTGATGACATAGGCAGCCACCAAAATTTCACAAAAGATTTTCGTCCTCTTTATTTTTAAAAACTTCAACAACAACAAAAATTTGCTCTGTAATCATTCATAGGTTCGAATATAATCATAATAAAAAATCAAAAGCGGATAAACAAGAGATGAGGAGAAATTTCGCTCGATTTGGGTGAATTTCAACCCATCTCGCCCTTCTAAAGGGCTTAAAAACTTTCTTTTAAAAATTTCGTCAAAACGCAATGAAAATTCACTACTTTTTGGCAGCACACCAGCGATATAGGTAAGATCACCCTTGCCCCCCAACACTGACTAGAATATAGTTTAATCAGAGCATAAACTACTACTCATATCATATTCGTTTCCTTCAAAAAAACATGTCACCATCAAATGGCCCAATGGGACTAACCTGGTCAAGTGATCAATAAGACTAAGAGAAAAGGCAACAAGCATATTTCCATAGAGACATTAGGAGTACACATGAGTTTGACAAACCATTTACAGCTTATTTAATTGCTGTCTCATAACAAATACCTGTAAGAACCCCTCTAGGGCAAGGAGGTTAACAACACAATCACATATGGGCCCTCACTCCTCTCCTCTGCTCTCTACCGTAATCTACATCACTGCATTCTTATGTGGTGGAGATACAGTAGAGAGATCTGAAAGCTGAAAGACAAGACTCAAGGCACAAGTCCAACTATCAAATTCCTCTTTCATACTTACTTGATTTCAAATAATGTAATTTCTAAATCAGATCTCAGTTTCCTTAACAAGCACTTTTCATACCTTATTGGATTCTACTTCTGCACAAGTGTGTACATGAAATATGAGCAAGCTTATCAAATGACAGCTTCAGGCAATTTCTAATATACAGGGATAAGAAAATGGAAAACCTATGTTGGAAGGAGTTGTATGTATGTTCCGATGCTTCAGGATTCTGAATTTCAATGGTTCTCGAATGCTCAGGTATGGAAAATGCATTAAGAAAATCAGTCTATTTCAGCATAAGTGCATGTATAAAATATTGTAAGCATATCAGAAGAATGGTTTCGGGCAATTTCTAACACATCAAGATGAGAAAACGGGAACCTACTTCATAAGAAGCTGCATATCTGGCCCCGGATACTTGATTTCGACGGTATTTGAATATCCAGGTACAGAAAATATATTAAGACAATCGGCGAAGAGCCCTAAGCTCACTCCAAAACGAGGCCGTCCTTCGGCTTTGTATTCGTAACTAAGGAAAAGCTTCATAGAGAGATCAATAATAGACATCAAATGGAAGGTTTTTAATAGATTAAAGATTGTTAATTGAAATAAAATTGGATTGACTTGAATTCAGTACCTCGCGCTTTAGGTAGACCTTTGCCTGAAGGCAACCACTTTCTTCTACGATCAGAACAATACCGTGTTCCGAGATTTCCACTACCGCATCCTAATAGACCAAGAGTGGTGTAGACCAGACAAATCACTAATATGGAGAAATTTCAAAGAATTGGAGCTTTATAAAGCCTAGAAATTTTTTGATCGAAAGAATAGCTGAGACTTTATAAAGGAATACTAACCTGGTGACGCTTCCATCTAACGGATCTGAGAGTGTCAACCATGCCTTGGACATTGTCGAGCTGACAAATCAGGTCAGGAGCTTCTGGTTCCACTGCCGACGAGCTCATCTTCCTTTTCCCGCCAAAGCTCAACGAGATACACCTAGCTCTGCTTAATGTTTTCAACGAGATACACCGAGCACAGCTATTAAAAAAGAAAAAAAGGGTAAAAGAGATTTATACTATGATAAAACAACAATTTTATTTTCTGATAAAGTAATATATTAATTAAATTCGTCATTTTTCACTATGACCATATTAAAGCATTAATATATATTAATTTCCAAATTATACGTAGATAAAAAGGGGCTTAACTAATATCTGTACATAAAAGTGCTTAAAAGGAATAAGAATCGCTCAAAATAGCTTCTAAATTAAAAATAAAGGGAAATTTGCACTTATACCCCTTGACATTTGGCAAAGGTGCACTTACACTCCCTCACATTTAGAAAATGGCACTAACACCCCTCGACATTTCAAAAATTATGCAAGTAACGCCCCTACTGTTAAATGTAACGTTAAAACCGTTAACATTTAGTTGAAACTGACCAAAGTGACCTTAATAGAAAAGGCTAAAATTTTTACCCTTCTACCAAAATCATATGTTTCATCGCTATTGTTTTCTCTTCTGTGCTATTCTCTTGTTCCATACTCCACTTCCAACGTCGACGATGAAGTTAATCTTCGGTTCTCTCTCCAAAACAAATAACAAAAGAAAAGGAGAGAATCTCTCTCCAGCAAAGATTGGAAAAGGAGAAGACGCCTATGCCTAGCCAAGTTTCTGGAGTCCTGTCAAATTTTCGAAGGGTTGGACTGAGCTTTCTGTAACGTTTGCACCTGCAGGAGTGTTTGTTTGCAACTGCAGGAGTGTGGAAGCAGGTTTGTTATTTGAGCAGCCCTTCCACGTTATTTATTTATTTATGTATTTATTTTTTGTAAAATGACAGTAATTCTTCTCACCCAATAAGAGAAGGGTTCAAAATCTAGTGCTACCTCCCCACTTACAATGAACTTAATTTGATGTGGTGGGTGCTCTTGAGCCACCTCTGGTAAAGGTCCCATCAGCTGGAAATCACCCCCAATTCAATCCACAATCACACAAATAAATCAAATAGAAATTAAATTAATCATTTTCATTATAATCTTTGTAGATTGATCAAAGAAGAGAGAAGAAATTGATCAAAAACCCCAAATAAAAGCTCACTGAAAGGATGTTGCCGGAAGTCTAAGCTCCACCAGAAAAGTTTAAGAAACTAGCTGAAATGGAGAATGATTACCGGAGGATCAACAAAATCTTTGCATAAGCAACAATGAAGTGTTAGAATCTCCTAAGAAGAGGAACTTTGCTTCTGAAATCTTTGTATCAGCAACAATGAAGCATTAGAATCTCCTACACAGAGGAACTAGAACTTTGAGAATCTCCTTCAAGAGGGAAAAAAATAAAAGAGTAAAAGCTTTTGATGCAGGGTTTTGGTAGAATGGTTAAAACGTATTGAAACAAATTGCATTTTTATTAAGGCTATTTTTGTCATTTTAGACCAAACTTCAAAAGTTTTAAGGTTGCAATTAACAGCTAGGGTAGTAATTGCATGGTTTTTCTAATGTAAGGGGGTGTTAGTGTCCTTTTCCAAATGTCAAGGGGACTGAGTGTACTTTCTTAAATGTCAAGGGGTGTAAGTGTAAACTTTCCAAAAATAAACCCATTAAAAAACATATATGAATTTTGTTAAATAGTTTTAATGTTAAAATTCTCTTACAATATTATATTTTTCTAATATCTTAAAAATTAGTCTCAAGGATGCAGTTAAACATGGTAGTTTTATCTTAAAGCCAAAAAACTCTCTTAGGATATGAATTCTTAATATCAAGAAAATCTATCTCAAGAAACTAATTAGGCATAATAGTTTTAACGTAATAATTAAAATAATATGAAACCCCAAGATTGCCAAAACAAGAGCTATAAATTGACTAAACTTTCTCTATAAGGATTTATAAACAATTCTAATTCTAAGATTCTATATTTATCTAAAATTCTAAGAACCTATAATTATATAAAACACTTTTGATTTTTTAAAGATAATGTAAGAAATTGAAACATGTTTCATTATAAAATAACGAACTATTCCCAAAATCCCTTGGTCTGTTGTTATAGTCTGAAGTAAATAAGAAAAAAGTTCTTGAAGAAAAAGAAAATTTTAAGAGGAATAAACTATGATGAAGCAAAAATTTTTAGATTTTAGTAATAATCTTACACAGTATTTAAAATATATTAATTCTAATAGGGCCCATATTGAAACATTTAAAAATAATTTTTTGAAAATGCTAAGCCAATAGAATGGGACCTAAATAATATCTATGAAAAAAAAACTCCAAGATATTTAAATAGAATCCATAAATCCACTAGAAATTATATAAATTGTTATAAATAACCTCAATTCTGAGATTCTATGTGAAGAATCAAATACTCTTTTATATAAAAGCATAAACTATTCCCAAAATTACTTCTCTTCTTTAGAATTATAACTACAAATCTTGAAGAAAACACAACAACAACAAAAAAGGAAATAAGAATAATAGATTCTATTGTGATCGAACTACTTTTTAAATTCATCACTTTTTATTAGATTTTAAATTTTATATATATATATATATATAATATTTTCCAAATAATAAGCACATAAAAAGGTGCACCTTTTTACAAATAATAATAATAATAATAAGAACAACAACAATGAAAGACTACTAAAATCCCAAATTCATAAGAGAAAAAATAATAATGAACAAAAGTTACTTTGGATTCTTGCATTCCAAATTATCTTTTCTTCTAATATTGAACATCAAAATTACAACCCTAATCATCAAAAGGCATAACCAGAAGGCTCTGGTCAGCGAAATCATGTCCATAGAGGGGAATTTTATTGTATGGAATGTGGTTTTAAGGAGATTGTTATTAGATTGGGAGGTAAAAGATTATGAAGAAATGATGGGTCGTCTATACAACAAGCAAGTTGATTCTTTGTAATATAATCTTCCATGACAGGACAGTGTTAAAGTTAGCAATGCAGTTGATAAATTAGAAGAATCAAAACCGTAAAATGCCAAAAACAAATACCCACTACAAAAAATGTTGATATTAGTGACATTTAGAAGAAAATGTCACAAAAGTTATATTTTAGTGGCATTTACAATAGAAGTCACTAATTTAAAATTTTAGTGATATTTACATAAGAAACGTCACTATAGATCTTATATAGTGACGTTTATCAAAAAATGTCATGTACTACTAAATTAAAATGAATTTTTTAATAAACATCATAATTAAGGCATGTAGAAATTTTTAGTAAAGGTTAATATTTTATCAAATAACGTTAAGTAAATCTTATATAGTGACATTTATTAAAAAAAAACATCACTATATTATGATGACATTTCCAAAAAAATTAATAGATGTTTATTACTTAAACAAAGAAATTTTTATAAGTGATAGGACTTCTGGAACAACGGTTAGGCATGTTATAGGCACTATTAGATTAGGCACCACGTCTCAGGTTTAAGTCACAGAGGGCAACATATAGGATGGATTAAAAGGCTTTTATAGAAATGTTCAAATAAATGTTACTGAACCTATTTTGTAAACGTCATTAATAAATATATTATTTTTTTATAATGAATTAAATGGATTAGTGTACATATAAGCATCACGAAATATCAAAATAAATGTCACTATAACTAAAAAATTTAATGACGTTTTACGAAAATGTCACTAAAACAATTAGTGACGCCCTTATCATTGACGTTTATTGAAAACGTCAATAAAGTTTTAGTGAACTTTTCTAGGGCATTAGTGACATTTATAAAATGACACTAAAGGTTAAATTTCTTGTAGTAACCTTTAAAGACCAGGATTTTATCTTCTTTCCCAGTCATCAAAGAATAATAATACTTGTAACAAAATCACAATAAAACCATTGTAGCCAAGTTCTGATGATAACACGTTTAACTTGGATGTTATCGGAATTAACAATTTTGATACTCTTAAAACTAATACAAATTGCCTTGACAACTTGAATGTTATCTTTAATGTCTTCGTTTATAATAATCCTTAAACCATTCCTCTTATGGCATTTTTCTGCATACTGAAGCATATTCATCAAACTTATCCTATCTGCTACATTCCTATTCTATCATCAAAGAAGAGTATATGAACTTTAATTATTTTCACTCATCCACCAACCCAGAAAATCTTCCAGATCCAATTTTCGATAGTACACTTCAGGGAATATCTTCTTTAACCAAGCAATCCAATCAATGTGATGATGGTCACATGCTTTCCCTGTTCCATTATAATCAAGCTTCCAGTGAAGGCTCTCACCAACTCTTGACTCACTTGTCACTATAAATTTAGCAAAATGCTCCACCAGTTGCTAACTTAACATAACACCCCTCCCCCACCCCCACCACCCATCTCCTCCTCCCCCCCCCCCCCCCCCCCCCCACAAAAAAAAACACTTCTCTCTCTCCTCCCAGGTTGAAAAATGCTCCACCAGTTGCTAATGACAGAAAATCTTATTATAGTTCAAGCGATTCTATGAATTCCACCTAGATATAATCACAGCCTCTGAAAATATAATCAACTTAACCTAAACCATCACAGTTGTGAAATTTCTTCATTTCCTCCAACTGAAAAAACCCGATTCCCCAATTTCTGCAGTATAATAAAAAATCATATAGAAGTAAATGGAGACATTACACCAAACTCAAAATTCATAATGCAGCCTAAAATTTAACATGCAGACCTGCATAGCAAGAGCCAGAGAGTACGTGAGGTGCAGCAATTGCTTGACCGTGTTGAGATTGTTGACGTTAATTAGCGTTTTGAACGGTCGAGAAACCTCTTTAGAAGATTTCTACTGAATTTCGTCCCTGGGATCCTGTTTACTCCATGTCCAGGCAAATTATTAAACCTAAACAAACGCTGGATGATGACAGTGTAGCGATGTACGTAAGAACCCAGGCCACAGAGCCGGTAAGCCTATTGACCCAGGACCAACACTATTCTAGCCAGACTAACCCGATAAAGGAGGGAGGGGGGGCTGGGCTGGTCCGCATGCATCAAGGCTTAGCCCTGTTGGACCGGTTCTTAGTAGGCGTGCAATTTGGGTCGGTTAGGTTTGGGTTGAGTCCGATCCCAACCCTAACTCAAGTTCGGTCTTAAAATTGAGCCCAATCCAAACTTAAACCTTAAATTGGGCTTCTATTCAGACGGGGCAGGACGGGCTTTGGGCGGTCCAGGCAAAACTTACAGCTTTACTTGTGGGTACCCTCTGAAACCACACTCCCCAAGTATGGCATTTCACTACCCACGTCAAAAGAAGTCAAGCCCATCCAAATTGTACATAATTATTTGCCAAGCTAGTGAGGAAAATCCTTCTTGTTTTGTAGGAAATAGCACCTTAATTGGTATGTTCTTGCAAATCACACGCATTTCATAAACCGAGAATTAATCTCAGCAAACCTATAAAAAATATTTTAAATAATTTCGCCAAAGAATCATGCAAGAAGAGCTCACAAATTTTAGTGATTTTTTCAGAAATACGCTTTACTGATCTCTCACACAAGCCTTTAAATTCTTATTTTCCTCTACCAAGAAGAGCTCACAAATGCTACTTATGATCAACTACCACAATATTCTGCAATTTTTATGTATTATAATAAATAATATTAAATTTCATATTTATTAATTTTACATTGTAATGATATAATATAATGAAAATCATAACAATAATGTAAAAATATTATATCAAAAAATAAAAAAATAATAATAGTTTTTTTTTAATAAACATTGTATTCTTATAATATTTGAACTTTACTTATTATAATAATATTACAATATTAATATAATATTTAATGGTATTATATTATACCATAACAACAATGACAGTCATAATCATTACGCATTATATTTAACATTTAATCGATTTATACAAAATTACATGTTATTTTATACTTTATTATTTTATAATACAATCATAATATGAAAACTATAAAATTTATCTTAATAATCAAAATCAACAAAATGAGATTTTGGATTCTAGTTGTAACAATTAAATTCTAAAACCCAATTTTAGATTTTAGATTTTAGATTTTAAAATTCATCAACTAGAATCTGGATTTTAAAAATCCATTCCATAATCCAAAATCTACAATCCATAATCCCTACAAAACGCATCCTTGGGTGATAGACGCGGAGCATCTTCTTAAAAGATTTTATTATTAATGTAAAAATAATTACCGTCGATAGTCCACGTGGCAGCATCTAAAAAAGAACAGGAATCAATGCCGGATTAAAAGTGCAGGCGATGCAAGTATACCAAACGAGGCCTCCGCCTCCCTCAATAAAGAGAACAGAATCGCGAGTGAGGGGATTCGAAAAGACGTTGTTTGACGGGAGAGCAGAAAGGCCGTCTTTGCTTGAACAAATCGACAAAACGCCAGACCTGTCTGTCTTGCCAGATTGCGATAAACACTAAAACACAGTAACAGTACACCGGGCCTTACGCTTACGCAACGCTACTCCTGCTGTCGTAAGTCGTAACGGGTCAAAAGGGCCGCTGCTGCTATCTACTCAAAAACCGTTCAAAGACAGTGAATCAGCGTGCAGAGCACGCCTGCTCCTGCCTGCCTGCCTCAGCAGTACGTGGGACTCGAGGACAAAAATACAGGGAGGGGGCAAAGCACGAGGATGAAAAGTCTTCGCTCGTCACGTGAATTTTGCCACCTGGCTAATAATACATCTTCCCACACAGAATCTCGGAGTGGGACCCACCGGGATATCAGAAGACACTGTCAAAGTTGAAAAGCGTGCAAGAACGAAAGTGTTGAGCTGGAGCAACATAATTCTCCAGGTCATTATTAGAGGGGACGAGAGAATTAGATATGATCTGATCCAGGCAATAAAGGCCAGACGGGTGTAATTTCTTTGGATTTTGTGGGTTATTTTTGTCGGATTTTTTTTGTTTGCTTGTTTTGTTATTTATTCTACGACGTCACGTCACGAGATACGCAGTTAATCCGCTGAAACGGACAAAAACAGACATGAGCGAGAAACTGAGGCTCGGAAGTACGATAATGCCCATACACTTTCTCACAAAAGACAAAACGCGAAGAGCAAGTGTAAATGCTGCCACGTGGGCAAGTGAGAGTGGGACCCGCAAGAAACAGATTTTGACGTCGCTTGTGTTCGTTTGAAAATAAAAAGCTGCTGGGGCTGGGCCGCTGGGCTCATAATCAGCGGAAAGGAAGGCCACGTCAGTATATATTATCCAACCAACGACACGTGGCATCACAACCGATGAAGCGGATTATGAGAAATAGGGGGTTTTTTGAAAAATAACATTAAAAAAAGTTCATGCTATCATAGGCCCCAAAAACCTATATAATTGCAGGTGATCCAATACTTTTTGCAATGTGCCCAAAAATCTATAAGATTTTGTTATCTAAAGCAAAAAATAAATAAATAAACTAATCTACCCCTTTAAACCTTTTTTTTATGTCCAGTTCCTTAAAAAGAAATGTGAAAAATTAAGCCCCTCGAAAGTAATTTTTAACACTTCACAAAACCCAGTAAAAGCTGCTGTCGCCACACGACAACACGCACGACAACACGCACGCCAACAACCCACTGAAGAGTGGGACCCACCAACAGATCGCACCAAACCTTACAGGAAGTTCATAAACTTATATAAGTTTCAGAAGTCTCTTTAGGGCAAAAAAATGCCCAAGAGTTTTTGTACAGAAAAGCAAACATAAACATAGAGAGCAATGCCATAATATAACTGATGTTCTAAGGAGTTGTAGATTTTAAAATCCAGCCACAGGTAAATATGAAATAAAAAGTCTTCATGTACTGAAAGCCAAAATATCAGTTCACTGTGAACTGAAAGTCTTGGGAATGAGCTTTCCTTCACACAAAGGACCAGTTCATGAACATCAAAGCCAAGCAATGGTTGGCGTCCTCCTCATTCAACACCTTCCACGCGATGGCCTGTTCGTAAGACACCGGCCTCCCCATGCTCGACACGCATATACCCGCCGGCAGATAAGCAAACCCCTGCATTGCAATTTATTTTAGAAGTTTTAGATTCAAATGTAGTATTTATTGACAGTGATACATGCAAAGACCCCACAAAGCTAGAAAAGCAACCAAACCAACCAGTTTACCTGCTGCATGATCTTGGGGAACTCCGCGCATAACAACTTGCGTCCAGCTTCGTCCAGAATCTTGTCGAGCATTATATCTTGAAGGGCCACCAGTGTGGTCTCCAGCATGTCGAGACCCGCCTGGTTCGCAAAGGTGAAAACGGGGGAAGCCTGAAATGGAATTCAGCAACCATTTAAAAGTAGGACACCATTTAAATGGGAGTCATAAAACCTTGTATTCTTTTCTGTAAAATGTCACAGAATAAATAACAGAGGTTCTTTTCATAAGCCATAGGGGATTATTTACAAAACAATAACCACAAGGTCGCAATTGTAAAACACTAGGTAGGAATAGGATCCAATATTGAGGAGATTAAATTGATATATACTAACTTTTATGGCACATGCTGACAATTCAATGGATTGTATGATCATCATCATCTGTATAATAATTCATGGCATTTTGTTCAATTTAAGTCTCCTCAATAAGATGTCCAAATAATTTCTATCGTGGTAATTCAACTTAATAACTTGCAAAAATGATAGATACTACATTAGAAAAATGATAGATACTACATTAGCCACATTTCCAGGCTTAACATAGATAAAAAAAGCAACAGAAAAGGTGGAAAGGCAGCTCACATTTGTCTTCAAAGAACAGCACATTATCGCATCGGATTGGTGCCACAATAACTTCAGGATATTATCGCCAGCTTGTGAGTCAGCTCGCAGCAGCTCTATTCCAGTATGAAACCTGAGAAACAAGATGTAAGATTAATAGCAGAAGTATAATGACAAGGAAAAATTGAAGCTGAGGAAAGGGAAAGATTCCATCATTCTGCGGGGCCACAATATTTTATCACCGTGATGTGGACCAACAAAGATAAAATTCACCATCTTATAAGGATTACCCTATCTACCAACCACTAAGGGAACATCATAACTTTACTTGGATTAAAATGACGCAATTGTGCATGACCTGCATTCATATGATTGTGTATGTAATCTGTACACTCACTCCCAACTCAGTGCATAAGGTAGCACCTCAACTGAAATCACTTCAAAAAAGTATACACGCATTCAAAAAGGCAGATAAAGAATATGCCTATGCCCTTCCACTAGGCAGATCCACCAAAAACAGTGATACCCTAGGCAAAATTATCCTCTCCATGTAAGGAGACTCAAACTGGAACATTTTCTCGAATAAAATAGGAGACAAAAAATGCAGATACAACAAGATACAAGGAACAAAAAATATCAGAATTGACCAAGAAAACTACATGTATGAATAAGGGTGTATCATTCTGTTATAAATAATTCCTTGCTAATAGAATACCAGTAGTTCAAAGATGAGTTTGTCAATTCAAAAACTAAGCCCCTCAAACAGCTCTGTTGCAATGTAACCAAAATACTATACCAATGACCTAAAGTATCTCAAAGGCTGTCCTTTAATGAGGAGAGTTTCATCTACAAGGAAACCTGGGAAAAGCTTTCATAAGTTGACGATCACAAACTCAGAAAAATCTTGTATTAAAAAGTGATTCAATAAATCTGACAACATTATTTTACAAAAATTGTTGCTTAATAAGACACTACATAAAAAGCAAAATTGCTACTCTTAACAGTACTTCTAGTTATAAAGCATCCAATGAAGGAGAACAATTATGTAGGAGGAAAATAAAAAGGTTAATGAAATTTAGACATACCTGTAGCTCCGACAAATCCAACGTGCCAGTGTAAGAGCCTCAGGGGTCCCAGGAGGAGGTTTTGGCCCTAAGCTGGAGCTCAGCCTAGAAGGGGAAATAGCCATGGCAACCCTCTGAACAGATCCAACAATGCTGCGGACATACTGACGAGCCATAGCTGCCACATTTTCTCGATAGTGGTTCTCATACATGAATTGGAACGCAATAGTCAGAACCGACCTTAGATTATAACCATTAGATGCAGTTTCGCCTAATTGACGCGCCCCGCCTGGTCCAACTTCTAATGTAGAGGCCAGATCAAGAGTTCGAGTTGCTGTAGGCCCATCCTGTAATGGATGACAACTAACTGTAAACACACAATTCAGAAGACAAATGATAAACGAAAGTTGCAAAAAACCTAAGATGTCACCCAACTGTTTTAGGATCCAAGGGAATGACACGGAAGCCCGACGGCAGCAAAGGAAGATCATCAGCAAAACTTTCATCAATAGGTGCAAAGACAAGCTGCGCGCAAGCACCAGTAGCATTCTCATCAATTCCATTGCACAGCTGCCATCGTAAATTAAAGGCACATGTCAAATGAGAGCTCTCCAACAAATTACAAAGGTAGCTTCAGAAAGTAAAAACATTTATCACAAGAATACTCACTGTACCCTGCACTAATGCAGGAAGGGGCACCTCGTTATGGCCCGCAAAAAGATAAAATGCTTTCTAACATATTAGTTGTTGAGCATGTTTATTTGACATTATTTTTACAAGAAAATCCATGAGCTATCCATGTCAAAATTTATCACAACTGCATGATAGGTTATGTCCTCAGCAGAAGTCCCCATGCAAGAATGCTAACCCATTATAAAGGGTAATTCAGCTCACCTGTAACAGGTACATATCCCGTGACAAAATTGCATCATCATGGGAGAACCCATGGCCTTCTAGCCGTATCACCTCCACAAACTGAATAAAAAGAATGTATTACCAGTTACTTTCTCATCCGATTAGTACACTAAAAGCATTCTTCAAATAAAACTACACAGCTACAAGCCCAAATTAAGATATGTAGCTCACTTCACAGAACCTCCATCCTAATACAAAAAAAATTAATGGAAATAAATAAAAAAAAAACCCTTGAATCTGGAGAAGAGAATGGAGCATTCTATCTCATGATTCATGAATGTACGCCTTGAGAACGGGTGGCTGAATTCACCAAGAAGAGTACAAGCTAAACAAGTAGACGAAAAGTAGACGAAAAAATGGTTACCTCCTCATGTTCCACAGTTTGAGCCAGAGGTAAGATGACCTGGGTGCTAGGGAAGCCAGCAGGCCTTGCACAAGGAACTGTGTAAGGGCTTCCCTTCAGAGAGGAAGCAGAGTAAGCATCAACCCCACAATCAGCCCACTCAGATCGATGCTCCCTCAGAAAACGAACAAGCAATGCAGGGGGGACATTCTGCATACAAGCACACTAGAAGGTTACTATCTACATCACTTTAAGTAACAAAATTCTTGTGAAATGTAAAAGCAATAATAAAACTTCCAGTAAACTATCAAGTCCATCAATAGGAGAAAAAAGTACGAAACTGCTAACGAAGTTCCTTCCTTAAAACTTTTGACAGACTTCACAGTTCCTATGGGTAGCAATTCAACAATTTCACACATTAGCAAAAGAAAAACTAATTAACAAAAAGTTCCTTAATTAAAAGAATGACCAGACTGCAATGCAGTATTGGAAACCCTGTGAACAATTTTGTGAGACTAATTGCTTCTTTCTCTTCCCAGATTTGTTGTTAAGAACTCGTTGAAAGGAAATAAAGGCAAAATTCACATTAATTTTATTCAATTCAACAATCAAGTCTAACTTCATATAATAAAGACCACACAAGGTTCCAAGAAAGCATATTCAAACCACAATTTTCCAGGTGATAAAGTTCCTACAAGAAAACACCATTCGGATAAAGTCTATAGAAATAATTGTGTTAGCCCCAAACCATACATGGGCATATAATTTTTTTTTTTTCAAAATAGGGGATCGTACTAATCAAAACAAAATATAATAAGTTAATTAAGGGCATCAAAGTAATTAATGAGGTGTAAAACATAAATAAATGTAGCTTTGAAAATCATAAAGACAAACATTCCCATTCTAGTTTCCACAAGGTAAACTTGTTTTGTCGAATACCACCTGCAGCAACATTGATGCCTTTGCGCATAGCACACCACCTCCTAATGCTGGGAGCATAGTTGACATGTTAAGATGGGAACTAAGAAGTTTGCTTGGAGAGGTATTTATGGCAACAGTTACATCCTCCACACCATCACTACCCATAAGCGACCAGCCATCATCCGTAAACCCATTAACAGCATCATTGAAACCCCTAAAAACATGTTCAAGGTACACTCGTTATACAATGACAACTAATTCTGGCTAAGAATTAAGTTCAAGGCAGCAAAGTATCTAATTATTTTACCTGCACAATCTTTGACTAAATGTTCGTAATACAGCAGGTTGGCGGCCACCCCCATACTGAACTTCACCAGTTGTCTCCTGTGCAATTTGCCGTATGTGCCTCAATGCCTAAGACAAATTACAAAGATAGCTTGATCCAGCACTTCCATAAATAAAATGGATAAAAGTATTTGCATGGATTAAGATTTAAGAATATAAAAGCTTTTATCATATATCACCATTTGTGCATCAAAATGATAAGTACCAATTCTTCCCACCAGAAATCTATTAATTGGTTTACCAATTAAGAAGTCATGTCAACAAAAGATACCTGGAATCCTAACTATCCAACATGTGGGCACCACTCAATAATAAAAAATAATTTTTCACAATTAAATAGATTCTATCAAAAATCATATAAATTAAAAAGGATTAAATTCTGGTCAGAATGTTCAGCATTATGCCTAAACAGCCTCAAGATACAACATTCTGTCAGAGCCAAAATTTGTAGCCCACTGGCAACAATTATCATAGAGAATCTTCCAACATATACAAAAATTACAAAAAAGATATAACAAGTTCAGAAATTTAAACATAAGTAAGAATGATAAGTACTTACAGCTAGTGTCATTTTCTGGGCAAGAATTTTGGATGACTCATACAGTGGCCTGAGCACTTCTGGAACACTCCATGCCTAAGAAACAAACAAGATATTTGAGTTAAATAATTCACTTGGAAGCAGAAAATGAACTTTAGAAAAGCTGAACTAAATATGCATATATTCTTACATCCAGATCAACGTGATCAACAATGTAGATCATAGAGCCACCACCTTCACAAGGTCGAATAAGATAGCCACTAGGAAGCATCTCAGCTCTGACGAAACTAGAAGCAGGAGGACCAGCTGGTCCACCGGTGGAAGGCGTCAATGACCTCTCACAGATCTACACATGCATGTTTCATGTCAGACATACAAAAAGCCAACATTTTATTAATTAAGAAACCAAAAAGATAGCACGACCATGAGATTATTATATTGTTATTAGCCTTTTTGGGTATTCTGGAGACTTTCTCAGTGGACCTTCTCTACACAGTATACAGGAAACCATGCCATGGGAGAATCCTGGGCTAGAGCAAAGGTGATTGCATATTTGATTTCAGGGCTCACTCAGCCTCTGAATTTATCGCTACGACAGGCCACAAGGCCCACAACTTCAGAGCTCCAGGACAACATGTAATGTTAGGACAGCCATATCAGGATATCTTTCGTATTCCCATGCCAATGGTAACCAGCTTCTGACTTCATTTAAGATCATTTCCATGACTCAACTGACTTGAAAAATCTATTGAACCTAGTCCCCACAAGAAGCAGGACATTCCCCTTAACTCTGTTTTTGTCTCAAAAAGTTTTCAACCCACCCATTATGGTCCAAGTCATTTATAGGTAACTAATTTCTGCAGCCAAAAAAATAAGCTTCAGAATATCAATTTACTGTGGAGGTATCCATCTCATATACAAAGCAATCATCTGGTCATGGATGCATTGAGATATTTGGTTAATCAAACCAACCACCAAATCACAAGCAGAAATATGTGGGTTACTTACCACAATACCACCATCTTCTAAACCAGTAGTATATCTCAGTGTCCAAAAGTCCCTTGCCGATGCCAATGTTGTAGGTGCATATGTCTGGTAAACAGCAATTAACTAAGATTCCAGACGATCTAAACTTCCATGCAAATATCAATTTCAACATTCAACAAACCTGCATATATATAAGCTCAATAGAACCCCCATTTCCTGTAGGGATTGCAGTCACCACATCAAGGCACCGGCAATCACGATACCAAGATGGACGATCTTTCAGTATCTCAGCAACCTGCAAAGATGTGACAAATTCAGTTTACAGCAAAGCTTCAACACAAATTTGCAAGACTTATGCAAGAGAAGAAAGTGGCATACCTTAGTGGGTTCTAAGCTCACGAGACCGCAGACTCGTGCCGCAACCCCACTACAGTTATGAGAAACAGCAACGATTCCCATAGAATCCGGACCAGGCTGTAAAAGGAAAATGACAAGATATATCAAGCTCTCATGAAATATCTGAAGTAAACCAGAATGGGTTGAGCTGTGAAATTCTTACCTTCATCCCAAGCATCTGGACCCAGTCGACAGCAGTTCCAGTAGCCTTGGAAAGGAACTCTGTCAGGGTCTCCTCGGCTATTGCGAGAAGACTAAGAAATCCAAAAATAAGTATGATAAATGCAGCTTAAACAAGAAAAACACGAATATTTTGTACAAATGTTGACAATAAGCATTCTGGCAGTGTCACCTACCCAGCTGGGTTGTTAGCATCCCTCTGCGGGTGCTGCTGATGTGTTGGGTTTTGCTGTTGTTGGTGCTGACCGCTTGTGACCACAGACTCACAGCTTGTGTCTGTAGTCGTCACAGATGCCTATAAAAAGGTCACCCAGTTAGATTATGGAATTCAAAAAGCTTGAAAAGGATCACAATTAATCAGACTTCAATGGATTTTAGAATGTTGAAAGGATAAAATTAAATAACTCGGACTAAAGAAATAACAAATTCGCTGGAAATGAATTAAGCTGCTGCCTTTTTAAGCATATAGAAGGGCATGTGAACCCAGATACTGAAGAGTTCAATCTGTACACATGTGCGTTTGTACTTCTTAGGGACCATTGCTGAACAATCTTAAAAATACCACACTGAAAATCAATCTTTACCACGACTATTACATAACATTATATAAAACTTGAAATACAAAAGAGGGCAAAACATATTTCATTTAAAAAATCATAAACAAAATCTAGAACCCAAAAACACCTATAATGCACTGTTTAGACAGAAAAGCATAACTGGAATCTGACACTGGAAATCAATTTTCAATTCATTAAATCATTGTACAATTCCTCCTTGAAGACAAGAAATGAAAAATACAAACAAGAATTTGAATTCAACAACCATGACATGTTCAGAACTTCAAAACAATAAAAAAACAACATTTAAAGGGGTCAATTATCATCCGGATAAAAGTCAATATAGAAATCTACTTTAAAAGATACAGAAGACAAAAGAGCTTTTTCTTTTAAAAAAACAACCAAAAGTAAAGATATGTGAATACGTATGCAAAATCTGCACGATATCCTATGTCAAAGAAAATACAGGCATGCAAACTCTAGAAGGATTTATTGAGACCTTGTTGACAAATAAGCATCAAATCAAGACTCATATTATCTAATATTACTTCGTAGAAAAATCCCAAGAGTTATGTTAATACGTAACGCAACCCCACATTGATTATAGGGGAAATGAGAATCTTACAGTGTGCAGTTGTTGCCGCATGTATCCGTTCTCATAAACCAACTGGGAGACCTGCTTCTGTAACCGGTCATTTTCCTCCATCAACAGCTTGTTCATGGCAGTCAGCTTCCTGTTAACTGTCTGGAGACGGCTCGACTCCTTTCTCTGCTTTTCACGGCACCTACAGAAGAGAGAACAACATCTCAAGGATAAAGAATAGAACATCCACATTGTATAAAGGGAAAATCCTAAAAATGCACATCTCGAACGTTAAAACCCCATTAAGCTTAACCAAAATAATAACAAAGGGGAAACATGCTTTTGGCTACAAGGATTTCAAGAACTTCAGATGTCAGATATGAAGTTATTGCAGTCATAAGATGCAAAACGCAAAAGAAGAATATACTCATGCTCATTAATAGGATATCATCCCCTTCAGGAATCAAGAAAATGATTTGGAAAGCGAAGTTGTCCTTGGGCTTTAACAGAAACCATAGAACAACAAAATACTTGGAAAGTACCCAGGACCGGCAACAGAGTACTTGCATGCCCCATTTTACTTGAGAAATCAACCCAAATGCATTAGAAGAATCAAAATATCCAAAATCCCAGTATTTCTTTTTTTTTTTCCTAATCCAAATGGGTTTCAACTAAAAAGAAACAGGAACAGAATACAAATCGCAAACAATAAAAAAAAACCCCAGATAAATCAGAAGAACAGAAACGTTTTTCCATGTCCTCCATCTTTACTCCCACTATTATATCATAAAATGGAGAAATATGCATTTAACTATCAGCTTCCAAACAATGAGAAAAATCATTAGGAAAAAGGACAAACTCCCCAGGAAAGCTCTATGGTAAACTCGTTTGCTAAAAACCAACTTAAACAGTTAAACACTTTCTCCACTTCTTATTTTCTTCAAACTGAAAAGGGAGAGAAGAAAAAGTCCTCGATTGCGAAGAAAAACAAATCAGAACTCTAAAAGAATAAACGCATTTCATTTTAACACAAGACTTAAAACTCAAAACGTATAGAGATCCCACGCGACATGCACTTTATCTTGCTTGCATGTCTTCTCCCTCCCTCTCCCTCGCTCTCTCTGATTCTTACCGTCGATTCTGGAACCAGACTTTGATCTGCTTCGGCTCAATATTAGACAGTATGGGACAATCCCTTATAAGCTGCTGCCTTCTCAAGGAGCTCGGCTTTGGACATTCCGAATAAACCCTCTCCAACGCCTCCACCTGTTCCGGCGTATACCTTACGTACTTGCTCGTATCAGTCTGCTTCGAGTCTTTGTGCATCGAAAGCGCCATACCCACCAAATCAAAACAGCCAAAAACTAATACAAAGAAATATCAAAAAGCAATAACCAAACGAACCCAGAAAGGAAAAACACGAATCCTAGAGTCTCAGGCACTCTCTTTCAGCACTGAAACAACGCTTCCAGGTATTCTCAGGCAGGCTCTCTCCTCCAAGAGAGCCTCCTCTCTCCCACATCAGAAGCTGTCTCCCTAAGCAAGAAGAACCCAGTTGGGAAAGGCCAAGAACAGAAACCCTGCGATCTTATCTTCGACACCCATCTCAAGATTTAACCTGGGGAGAGACTGATAAAAGCAGGAACAGAGAGAAAAAAAACTCAAACCCACAGAAAAAACTAGAGAGAGAGACTACAAAAATACAATTCCAACCGGCAAATAAAGGCCAGGTGGTGATGTTAGCTCTCTGCTTCTCTCTCCTCTCTCTCTCTCTCTAAAACAAAAGAAAACAAAATTAAAACCAAATGGATGCCTTTGTTTTTGTTTTTTAACTTGCCAGAGACGTTTTTTGACGAATGGGTAGCTGTGGCTCTGTGAGGAAAAAAGTACAGCTACTCTCAGCAAAACCAGACCACCCCTCTCTATCTCTCTTCTCTCTCTCTATCTCTCTCCGTGTCAGATGGAAAATGACATTGAAGTCCATGGGCATGATGCATGCATGAGAGATGATGAATGGGCATGCCTGAGCAATGCACATGTGACATTTGGTGCACATGTATGATACACGAGAAAAAAGAATCTGACAACCGGCCAATTTTCCAACGTTCCTGTTTCCCTCCAACTTAACGGCGTGTGTGGTGTGGGGTGGTGTTTGAGCATCTTACAAGGGCCCCACTTCACAATATTAGCCACGTGGCAGATGAGCCCCATTTCAAATTTGGCTTCACTTATAAGATTCTGTTGTACAGGGTCAGGTTCATTGGATCATCTGATTTCACTCTTGGCAAATACTCTCATCTAAGCCACTAATTAAAATAGTATGTTTAGTTACATCTAATGCTTGATGATTTTAATAACCTTAAGGCCATCAATTTAGCAAGAGAAAATGAAGGATTACATGAAAAAGGACTAACATAGGTTATTCCCAGTTACAAGAGAATATGTGATGTCTATTAAAACAAAAAAACCATTTTAAATAGGGACATTTCAAGAAGCCTATTTCTTTTACATAAACCTTGGTTTCTGGTAGAATCCATAAACTAGAAACCCTAACAAATAACACCTTAAGATGTCAATCTCAAGACCTGAGTTCAACCCCTCTTCACCCCACCCTTGAGACCCATTAGGACAACCTAAAAAGAACTTAGTGCTTCCACAAAATAAGATTTGGTAAATTATGAAAAAGGTTACCTTTGGTTGGTATTTACAAAGATGGTCTATCGAAAAACTTATTTCCAAAAAAGGACTTTTTTAAAAAAATTAAATTACAAGGTCACTTTACTCTACCTACTTGTACGCGAGCACATTGCAAGTGGGATACAAGCTTTCCTACTAGGACATGAGTGCATTCTACATGGGACATGAGCATGCCATACATGAATACAAATGATTCCTTAGTTACAGTAAAGTGACATTATTTTTTAAAAGTGAACTTGTAGGTCAATTATTTTTTTAAGAGTGATCCATTTTCTGTAAATGAGATTTTTGAGCCATTGTTTTTACAAATACAGGTAAGAAGTGACCATTTTCATAATTTTCCCGCGATATATGATATTCATAAATGGATGGAGAGGATCTTTTAAAATACATGTTAAATCGTCTGCCGCACAACCCTCACGGCTTGTAGCCTTAAAGGCTCAAGAGTCATGAACATCAAAAAATGAAAACCAAGCACAAAATATCACAATAATAATATCTGAAAAATATTTAAATTATCAATCAATTCTAATAATTCCCAACATAATTCAAATGTCCAACAGCAAAATAGCAAATAGATGTTAGAAAAGAGATGTGCAAGACATAGAAAGATATAGTATTATTTTTATCAGAATGGTATGGACAGACAAGATTTTTGTTGCCAATCCCTCTAATGGGAATTGACTTATGTTAATGATGATGATAAGTTACAAACTTATTAAGACAAAAATCTATACCATTACATAAAGCCAAGACTCTCTTTTCTTGCAGACATTACATACCCAAACACCCTTCATTTTTTTTTTCAAATTAGCTTCTACACCCGTTTGTTGTAACCACGTGTATGACTTACAAACTGCCTAGAATTATATACCCAAAACGCCCTAGTATGCATTTTCCTAACATATTAAATTCAAACCTCATTGGTATATATAGTCTATTCTTACAACATATATATCACTTTATTGTTAATCAGTTAGATTTTAGTAAGTTAATATGTTTTACTCTTCACTATTTAAAGAATTAGCATATAAAATATGACAAAAATTCTAATGAATTTTTTTTTTTTTGAAAAGTTAAATTAGGCTAGTAAAGTATGACCTAAATTCTAGTGAAGTTTGCATCAATGCATGTGACTTTTTCTTCATATTTGACCTACTTTCTAGATGGCCCCTGCATAGGTTGGGTTATTGTCATTGACTTTTTAGTTTATCAACTTCATTCTTACCGCCTTTACTATAATGAAAAAATTTTGATCATGTGAATCACATAAAAACTTTTAAAATTCTTTGTTATTGATAAATCTAAATCTTTTATCATTCACCTATGTAATATTAAATAAATATGCACTCATAGCTGATGATGGCAACAAGTAAGGCACAAGGCACAACAACACTATGATTTGAATGTTAGTAATTATACTTAATTACATACATATACTATTAAATTAATTGTCAAAAATATACAATAATACTAGAGCAATAAGTAGGGCGGCTTGTGATGCTGGCTCAATCCAATGTAAAATTTATTTGCCCAAACTCGCCTTTGACAGCCAAACTCTTTAAATCCAAACCTAACACAAACATTATTATTTGAGTTCGAGTTTGGTTCAGTTGGGCCCAAACAAAATGCAAAATTTTTTAATATTTTTTTCCTTTTTTTTTTCAATTAATGGAAATGTTGGAATATCAAACTTGTTGTAGCATAGCGTACATATATACATATAATTTTTAAATTATATCGAGTTCTTTTTGGGACTAGCAAGCTTTGGGTGGTACAGGTTAGATTGATAACTCTAAATACTAGTGAAGAGATAATGGATTGAAACTGAATATAATAATGGATGGAAATTGAATATAATATAACATCAATGAAAAGAAAAATCTATACACAAAAAGGAAAAAACCTGAAAATTATATATATAGGTGTCGACATCATCATGTAGCCTAAAGAATATAGTTAAGCTTAGATTACTTAAAAGTCTTAATTTTTTTATTACTATTTTTAAAATTTTTATTTTAATAATTTTATATTCTAAAATTTTTTTGAATTAGAACTGAATGCTGGTTGGTTCAGCATCCTTCTACCAAAGTTAAAGTGGACATTTAACATCTAATGAAGGAACATTCATTGGTCAGGACCCAATTAACCATAGAACAGTAGAATTTTAATTGATCAGGACCCAATTAATTCTTAAAAATAATATTCATTGGTTTGAGTTTTTATGCTAAAAACCAATGTAGTTAGATTTTTTTGAGTACTTGATCTTTACATCTATTGTTATAATTTTCACAAAATATAAAGCTTCCTTGAATCACAAAATATAAAGCTTCCTTGAAATCAAAAAGTTAATATAATTAAATTAACCAAATGAATAAGAATATACAATGCAAACTAGTTTTTGGGAAACTTTATTCATTTATTTATTTTTAGTATTAGCCATAAGATATATGGTGGATTGGATTTTCCTTTTTTTTTTATTAAATAATGCATATCATAATATTGACCCCAACATCTTTAATGGATTTTCTGTTCAATATCACACCAAGTGGGTTCATATAAGATAATAGTGGATAATATAAGTAGGGTTCACCAAACCATGTACCACAACTGAAATCCATATCCCATCAAGAATAAAAATGAAACATAAAACTAGTTTTATGTTCAAAGTGGACAGAGCTGATGGTTAAAGGACCCATTCAACTTCTGAAGTGGGGTTTGCAGAATATATAGAAATTCTTCTTGTAAAAATATTGGGATAGTGGGAGGTTGGTTCAGAAAGTCTTAACAACAAAAGGAAGAAATAGCAAGTCTTGTAAAGGTTCACATTTTCTTCATGCTTGGACTAATCTAAGTGTTTGATACACATGACTGATTGAATTTGTATTGAACTTGAATGGCATAAAAAGGTTGCATTTAAGAACTATGTAAAAGGTCATGTATGCCTTAAACTGTCCAAAGCATGCAGTGGCAAGGTCACTTGTGGTGCATGGAAAGGTGACCCAGTAAGAGAAAGATCCCTGATGTGTATAGCTTTTTGCATGAGTTAGTAGTAGTGTAGCTCAAAGTTAAATTAAAGCAATCTGTAGATGTTTTTTATCTTCTGGGCATTGCCATCATGAATATGACTCCTTTGAGTGACACAAGGAAATGGGTTGCAGTTATAGGACTAATGTTGGTTTGGAGAGGGGTCCAGTGTCCTTGGATTAGTTCCACATTAAGTCCAAAGCTTTTTGAATAAACCATATAATCCTTGCTTTTATTGAATGTTAAATATAGTACAAAACCAATTTAAACCAGAATCATGCCTTACAGCACACACTCTTAAACCCTGAAAGTCAATTCCATGATTCAAATTCGACCAGCACCAACCACCTCCTTTTGGTGACAAATGAGAATGTTGGCCATATCCATCCCTTGATTCACAAGGATCCAAGAGAGATAGAGAGAGAGAGGGAAGATTGTGTGGAAAAAGGTTGATGGGAGAAAACCAATTGACTTTCTCAGATCTCTTTAGGTTGACACAGGCAAAGTTGCTTTTATCTTGAAAGCATCCAAAGCATAAAAACATTCTTCAAAAAATCAAAGCTGGGGCTCTCTCCCTTCTTAACAGATACAATTAATGGCTTATGATGGGCTTAAGGAGAGTCAATGGCTACACAGACTCACTTGGTGTCTGCTTGTCTCCTTGGTGACATGATGAAGCTCTTGTTCCTTTCCATCTTTTTTGCCTTTAGCTGATGAACACTTTCTCTTTTTCTTATATTTGTAGCAAAAAAAGTGCAGTGAGGCATGCTTTGAGCTCACCCCACAAGGAGGCAGCTGTGCTGAGGCATGCTCCATAGCACATTGCGTGATTTTGCAAAATTTACAATGGTGCAAGTCCCTTTCCAAGCCTGAAGCTCCTCTTGAGGGAAGGATTTCAAAGCTTGTGTAGGCTGGTGGAGGAAGCTTGGCCCCACGGTGTCATGCACCACCATAAGGAGTGGGGCTCAACAAAGCTCCACCTAGGTAAACACCAAGCATGTTTCTCTAGGAATGAGTGCCTTTGCGTGCATTGCACACCTACCCCACCTCTCTCTCTCTCTCTATCTTTCTCAAATGACAAGATATAACCTTTCTTTATCATATCATATGAATAATTAGTTCCATCCCATCTCTCTCTCTCTCTCTCCAATTACAAAGGTGTTGGGTCCATTCATGATAGAGAGGCTAAAGGTTCACATCACATAACATTGGGGAGGTCCAGGGTCCAACAAAGACAGGTGATATTATCTCAATGTATATATGCAGCAGTAGCAAGCCCACCTTGAGGCTGATTGGATGCTCATGTGAGGGTAAATTGAAATAACTTTGTGCATTAATTATAACAGATTTTTTTTGATAATATTTGCTATGATTAGGACAGATATTATAAGTATATATATATATATATGAAGTTAAATATTCTATATATCATGAGAAAAGGATGGGAAAGGATTCCATGGCTGGATGAAGCTGGGAATGCAGATGGCATTGATATATGTCTCAGCACTCCCATGCATTCCCTTTAACTCAATAACTAACCCATCTTGCTTTTCTTCATTGAGCTTTCTCCATTGTTCTTCAAACTGGATCCATCAGGCTGGATATATTTATATCCCTAGGTGGCAGTTATCACTGCAACTTGCCCCACATATGATGTTCTTCTCCAACTTAAAAAGAGCTCCAATTAATAATGTTTTTTTCTTGGTTCAAATGGCAAGTCCAATCAAGTTGTTAAAACAGCTGGTAAAAAGTTTAGATGGTAATTATACATGTGACAGAACTTAATACAAATATATTATTAGAGCTTATATAGGTCATATACTGTTCATGCAGCTTAGCCAGAGGGTTTCTTGTAAATAAATGGTTTGAATTGGCCAAATGTTCATTCATTACCAAAAATTATTTGGTCACAATAGCAATCTAGGGCTCCATTTGGTTCTATTTTTCAAATGTAATTCTTTCTCTTTTGAAAGCGAAAAAGTATTTGTAAAATTTAAAATAACATTTGGTTGGCAAGACATTTTCAATCGACTCTTCGCGAATACCAAGTTTCAAGATTCACTTGTAAAAAAGATCTGAAAATGAAGGAGCACTCTTAACTAAGTTTTTGCTAAAAATCTTGAACAGCATTGAAAAAAATAATTTTTTGGTAAAAATGAGACTTGAATAGGTGAAATATATTTTCCGAAGTTGAACCTCCTCTATATGTTGAAAACACACTTGGTAAGGAGCTGACACTTGTATAACCTTGGAGGGGTTTTAGTCTTCTGATATGATGAATCAATTGTATCTTTGTATGTGTGGATCCAATTCCTCTAAGTTGGACAAATATCAGCTTCTTGGCAATTCATGTCAAGACTAAAAGCTACCCTGTTTGACTAAAAGGATTGTTATGCTATCTGATCTTCTAAATCATATAAAGATTGGATTGAAGTTTTATTTTTTTATTTAATTTAAATTTTTTTTTTAGTTGTTAAATCCAAATTAAGGCTTATCACATACATATTTGAGCAAAAAAAAAAACTTAAGATGCAAGCTGGGGTTATTCAAAGAAGCACACAGACATAAATGGAGCAGGCAAACCCAGTACTCCAATTAGGAAGAGAAGGGAAATGGGAGTTTGCTACTTGATTTGGACTGCATGGGGGGGTGTTTTGTTTTTTTCCCGGACTTTGGACATGATGGTATTTGGCAGAATTCTGAAAGTCACCACAGATTTGAAGCAGATAAGATGAAAATCAGAATAATGGGGATGAGCATCTCATCAAAGACTTAAAAGGGTACAAAACCCAAATGGTCTTTGTCTTTTGCTTCAACACCCATCAACCCAACTTACAGGAAAAAGGACCATGCAGCTTAAGAAGACAAACCCTCTGGACAAAAGAAAATTCCCCAACGAAAATAGATATGATTTCGGCGTCAGAAAGTTGTGGTGATCACACAAATCATGACAACAACTTGAACAGTGATACGTTGAATTTGAGAGACCTCATTGATGCAAAAATTTACTGAAGTGACAGTGACAATACATGTTTGAATGACCCCAACACTCAAGAACTTTTGACTTCATTCGTCACTGTTTTTTTCTACAGAAATTAGTTCAGGTGAATACGTCCCAAGTCCAACCAAATAAGAAAAAAGAAAAAGAAACAAGGGGTTGTTGCCTTGTTATGTTGAAGAACAATTCAACGTTCAGATACGATACTCTGTCCAAATCCATTTAAGAAGACCTGCAACTTCGATTGGACGCTTCAGAGCTCCGATTCAGTACATAACGTTTTGCAGTGTCGACTATTTAACCTAAGTGATGATTCACTTTGACAAAAGCTTCTATTCTATTCCTCTGGCTTGGCTCAGGAAGTTGGTAACATTTACTCTACTAACAATGATCTGATCTCACACATTAAAGAAGGGAACATTTGGGCTAAAAAGTTTTCGGGCCCGAATTAGGTGTTCATGGGCTGAAGTTTGTATTGCATGCCAATGGAGCCCGAAACTTAAGGCTGAGTAGGGATGGCAACGGTGTGGGTTTTGGTCAGAACCAGCCCCTAAAGGAGTTTGTCTAATACCAAACCCTAATATGCCCCTATCAGGTTGGGGACAAGGCGGTTTTGACTCGGTTAGAGTATATAATGCAAAAAAAAAAAGTGTTTATTTAAATAGAATATATTCACTAATAACATATTTATTAATAAAATATATATTTTCTATATATTAAAATAATATTTAAACACATTAAAATAATAGTCTAATATATGAAGATTAGGTTTGATGTGGGTCGGGGGCAGACTAGACTAAAGCCAAATCCACCCCTGACCTGATTTTAGGCATAACAAACCCTAACCATTAGGGACGAGGCAAGTTACCCGTTTGACCAACCCCATTGCAAATTGAGTTTTAAAGACTAACCATAACAAAACCGAGAACAGCTTTGGGCTAGGTTTTAAAGAATTTGGTTCGGATTTGGGTTAATAAAACTGAATAGAACCAAACCAAAACCCAACTTAAAAATATGCTTTACTAAACTGAACCGAACCAAACTGATTATGTATATACATACATGAGGTTCAATTGTCGGGTTGGAGGGATTGTTTCTCAATTTGGTTTGATTCGGTTCGGCTTGAAATTACCGTCCCAAACCATGATTTGGTCTTGAGCTGATGTCAATTCAGACCAACCCTAACCGAGTTGCACTCATACTGCACATGAACCCTCTAGTTAGTAACCTTTCTAATTGGTAACATATTGGCTCTATTGCACACCAAAAGCACGAGGGAGTATGTGGCATACGATCAGTTCGTTACCTAGAAAATAAAAGAAAGGGTGAGGCTCACTCATCATTTTAGAAACTGGGGGATTAAGAAAGGGAACTCTCGAGTACGATAAAGTGCAAGAAGCCAAGTACAGATGATCAATCCTCCGACTCTGAATCTCTGATGAGAAATTAACTACAATGGGGCCTTCCACGCGGCGACATTCCAAGATTTAGGAAGAGAGAGACGCGGGTTAAACGGGTAACCCTCCCTACCCTTAATGTTAGGTTTTGGGATGGCTAAAATCATTTAGGGGCAGGTTCGGGTTTAGCCCAACCTACCCCGAGCCCGACCTTTGTATAATACAGTATTATTTTTTTATATGTTTAAAATATTATTTTCATATATGTAATATATAAAAATACATATCTTATTAATATATATATATATATAGATTCTATTTTAAAAATTATTTTTTATATTTTATATTCCAATCAGGTCAAACCCATCCCACCTGATAGTGCAGGTTAGGGTTTGGTATTGGCTAAACTACTATAGGGCCGAACCCGCCCGTTTCCATCCCTAGTTCAAACAGCACTTGAACATGGAAGTATGAAGTATGAACCAACAAATTTCTGGCAATATTATTATACAATCTATGCAATGAATTAGAAGATTACAACATATTATAGCCATCAAAAGACTATCCTTGTCAAGCAACCCACTGGCGGAACCACCCTAGAGCTAGAGGGGCAATTGCCCCCATAAAATTTATTTTTTAATTTAAAATATATTTTTCCTATATATTTTAATTGAAATTTATGTTTTACCCCATCTAAAATTTCTGGTTTGCCCCCCTAACTCATTAAAATTTTTATATTTCATGAGAAGTGTTTAGAGTTGACAAAATTCAAACCGACCCGAGTTAAACGGGTTTGTGTTGACCCGTTTATTAATTGGGTTGGGTATCCCCAACCCGCCAGTAATTGAGTCAACCCGATTATGACCCGACAGACCGATTAAAAAAAAATAGTGACAAAAGTGTAACATCCCGACCCGATTAACCTCAAACCCAATCCAATAACCCCCCCCCCCCCCCCCCCCCCCCCCCCCCCCCCGCGGCTACTCTAATCATATTTTTTGAAAAATAAATAATAATAATAAACGGATTGGTGGGTTGAACCCGCTTATTGGTGGATTGGGTTTGGGTTGAGGGTTTTCCAACCAACCTTAATTTAACCCAACCCGAACCCAACCCAATTATGACCCAACCCAACCCGGCCCATTGCCAGCTCTAGAAGTGTTAACTGAATTTTTTTTTTGCCCCTCAAATTTGGAGTCCTGGTCCCGCCATTAAATTGCAACCTAAGTCCAACCAGGCGGATTTGCATGAGATTTGGATGTCGAAGTTCACCCAATGCCAGGATCAAGCTTCCATAAGATTATGTCCATTTACCCACCCTAGATTGCAGTTCTTTGCTTCATACGATATCGAGCAAGGTTCAATAGATATATCTACTACATCAGGGACTTAAAATTTCTGGCCAATGCATGTACAACACTTCTCACAGGTGGGAGTTTTCAAGTCCGGTCAGCGCAGTTCAGACGGGTTCAATAGACCAAGTGAATTCATATATAAATTTGGCTTGGAAAAGCTGCAGATGCGGTATCTTCCACCCTTTAGATTTATCCTACAAAACTATAATTCAGATATATCGTGTAAGCCAGTACAATCAATACAAATTCTGGTTTAATAGAACCGTTATAAGTAAAACAAACAACCAATACGACTCGAGCTCAAACTTCTCTACAGCAACCTCTGACACTCACTCAAGGTTCTTACTGCTCCCTAAAGCACTGACGTGACCTGATCTTAACAACAACTCACCCAAGGTTCTTACTTCAGTTACTTCCTAACAACTCAACCTAACAAAAGAACTATACAAACTACTGATGAGTTGCTGGGCATGACCTTCCTCCTGGATCAGCAAATAGCAATAGGTATACATGTTAGCAGGGGCGGCATATTTAAGATGACAGATACTGCAAGAAATCATCTGCTATGGTCCATGTATCTGCCTGGGTCACTATTTTACTTTGCCGCAGTCATTTAAGATGCCCTGTCGGAGGAAGAACCCCGATTCTCATCGGATTTGGAGTTGTCGCTGGGCTGTGCTTTGTCATGTGGTTCAACCTCGTTCTGTTGTTTTTCGTCGGTCTTGGAATTGAGAAAACGACCACTCAGTGCCCTAGCCCTTCTTACTGCATGCAAGTGTCGAGATTCATGTAGGTAGGGCTGCAAGATTAAGTTGAATACCATATCATCAGAGAAATCATGCTGAAGACAATAAAGAGTGAATGTATTATAAGCTCATCTCTACCACCACAAGAAGAATGCACATTCAAACAATGGACAAAAGTACTTTAATGCTATCACCAGCAGAACATGTCCACCATTTCTCTAAGCCATTTGCTTCAAAATTACTCATAGGAAGCATAAATAAATCAATTAGGGCATCTACAAATCAATAAAATGCATACAATAATTCGTTTCTGTTTCAATAGTGGAAGAATTATACATAAGATCATGTGAATGCAACATGGATTGGGCATTTTTTATATATACAGTTGATATTTACAAACTGATGTACTAGAGATGCCCAAGACTCTTACTAGTGACAGGAGCATTCAATTTCTGGAAAGCACCTTAAAAGCCACTAGCTTTCGATTTATGCTTATATCATAATCAAATATAAGAACAATTGCACTCGTATAGAAAACAAAGGAGCAGAGATATTTTTTCCAATATAGAAAACAAAGGAGCAGAGATATTTTTTCCAATAATGCTCTTGTAAATATTCTAAATATCAAACGTTGAATACCACTTCTTTCATGTCAATGAAATGTCATAAATGCTATGAGATTGGTCATTTTAACCAAAATATGCAGGTGTATACATCAAGTAGCTCAATGAGTGACTAGACCAAGTGGATCAGTAAGCCCCATATGGTTAGAATATCAAATGTTGAATACCACCTCTTTCATGTCAACAAACTTTCATTAGTGCTTTGAGATTGATCATCTTAACCAAAATATGCAGGTGGATAATCATGTCGCTCAATGAGTAGGGCTGTCAACAAGCAGAGTTAGCACAGCTCAAACTCATCATCTTAACCAAAATATGCAGGTGGATATATCATGTAGCTCAATGAGGAGGGCTGTCAACAAGCAGAGTTAGCACGGGTCAAACTCAGGCTCAGTTTCACACGAACTGAGCTTGAGCTCAATTTTTAGCTCATGAGCCGAACCTAAGCCTCTGCTTGTTGACCTAACAACTGGACTGGACTGGAGCTTGGGTGGGCTCGGCTTGATTGAGGAGGCTCCAACCATCACAATACACAACTTGCTGGCAACAAACTCATTTTCAGCTTAGGTATTCAGACATGTCCTTTGATGCTTTGATCCAGTAACAAGCTTGCAAATCAACCTTCTGAAGAGTGTAATTTTTGGGGTGAGTGACGTTTCTGACTTGGAACAATTGAAAGTTGCTCTGGAATACAGAGCTGATAACTACCTACATGCTTACTTTATTATGCCTTTGGGAGAGAAACTCAAAGCTGAGAAGATTGGGACCCAGTAATGGAGAGGACCGAAACCCGAACACCCACATGTAGTGGAAGCTATATCAATAAAGAGGAAGGAAGACTATATAATTTCAATAAATTATCCAACCTGCAATATGTCTTATCTTTACACATGATGGGTTAGGTGTGTACATGATTGAAAAACTTCAAGATGATATTCTTTCACTTGGTCAACAAGGGTATTAGGATATTAAGCTGTGAGAGGATTCAAAAAGGAGATCAGATGACGTTACATCATTATCTTCTCTCAAAAATGAAATCATTGGAATGGCCTGGCTGTTGAAAGTAAAATTTTGTGGAGAGTAATTCAACAAGAAAAAAGTAGGATCAGATTTGACGATTGGGAAAGTAACAGCACCGGGGCTCTTACAGAGGCTGTTTGGAAAGATGTCTGTAAGATGTCCATAGAGAGAGAGAGAGAGAGAGAGAGAGAGAGAGAGAGAAGAAAGTAATTGGAATCCGTTGCATCATGCTGAATGTGTAAGAGTCAGCTGGATCATCTATTGCCTCATTACCTTCCTTTTTCCCCAGGTGAGGCTACTGTTGGTACAGATGTGGAGTTCCTTAGGCCATTCTGAAATAATTGGCAAATGCCTTAAGTCACGGAAATTTAAAGACAGAAAAGAAGATAATAGGAACCCAGTCGCTATTCTCTGGGAAGTATCAAAGGAGTGCTGATCATATTTTCAATAGCAAAGAGAAGATGCGGCCAATTTGAAGATGAAAGAGTTGAGTATGGTATGCCATAAGCCCTCAATTTCCTAAGGAGTTTCAAGAGCTGAAATTTTCATCTTTTTACAAGAACTGGTCCTCTAGTATTTTTGTTTTCTCATTACCGAACTTCTTTCTCTATAATCCTGAATGAAGGGATTATCCCCATATGATATATAAATAAATAATTCAGTTCTATCAAATCAGAGAGAGAGAGAGAGAGAAGCAGATTAAGTTCTTATAGTAGACCTTCCGAGACTTGATGAGTTTATTTTCTGACTCAGCTTTAGCACGAATTTGTCGACGTCGCAGAATACCATGATATTGCTTGGCATTGACATAAACAGGCTCCTCAACTGTATCTGATGGCAAAGGAACCACAGCTGGTTGAATTCCCATCACATGAGTGTGGATCTGAAACCAGAAATTACCGAAAAGAACAAACATAAGATTAGTGTCTACCAAGAGAAGTACATTCCTAGTGTTAACTGTAAAAGAAATGTACTTGGAAAATTTTGACATACCATTGGTTGTGGTTGTGGACAATAGGGAGCAAAAATGCTTCTGTAATAAGGATCTTGGTATGTATAAACTGCCTGCGACTGGAAGACTATGATGCTTAATAAGATTATTTTATAATCTTCTTATAAGCAATAAGATTATTTAGAATTACTATTAAACTGTCAAAAAGTTTCTTACTCTAGTTCAGTTAAACACTGAATCATCTCTCACATGCAAGCACATTTTTTATGATCGGTGCAGTGAGACAATGATCTGCCTATCAGCATAGTGCCCCAAACAAGCGAATATCTTAAACCCAAAAAAAAAAAAATTTATCTTTCACATGCAAGATGACCAGAAATTGAGCACACCCTTTGTATGATTGGTTCAGTGAGACAATAATCTCCCTATCAGCCGCATCAACCAAGGCATGCAACACCATATCCAGATATGAGCTAGCACAGCTGGGGATGGCAATTGAGCTTGTCAACTAACCAGCCCCACTCCAAATGGATGGGGTTGGTATTGCATAAATCAGGTGCAGGTTGGGTTCATCTTTTGCCTAAGCTGACTCTAAACTGATTCCTTGCTATTTAAGTATATGTTAAATCACATATGTTCTATATAAATATATATATTGTAAGTGAATATGCCGTCAAAGAAGATGGTTAAAACCCGTGTGATATATCCACCTACAGCTAGGTAATCACCCAAGCTTAGGCAGGCACCTAGGCAACAAGGTCTAAGAGAAATTTGTCCCATGACGCCTAAGTAATCTATAACAAGCAGAACAACTACACATGCAGAATTTTATTGGTCAACATAACATGTTTTTTACCAAGATAGAACAATGCAATGACCCACAACATATTAAATGGGAGGTTCAAAAAATCAAATGAATCAAATAAAAAATCAGATGAATCAAATAAAAAATCAGGTGAATGAATTATAAAAAACCTGATTTAATGAACGAATCAAGCAGCAGCCAGCAAGCAAGGTTCCCCCCATGGGAAAGCAACTTTAGTGATTGCAAGTCGAAGGACCAAATTTATGGTTAAAAAAAGCATCATATTAAAAAAATATCGTCAATAGAACTAAATAAATAATAAAAATAAAAATTCAAAAATCAATTACCATAGCAACAAAAATAACAACAGAAGCAGAAATCAGGAAAAGAGGAATGAGTTTTGAGTTTCAAGTATTCATGAAAATGGGGAAAAATAGAGAAGTAAATAGTGGACTACAAAGTCAAAGGGAAGAAAACTCGATTGCTATGGTCAAGTATGGAAAAGGAAGGAATAAGGCAGGAGGAGGCTTACTGTAGAAATAAATAATAGAAAAAAACTGTATTAAGCCTTGCACAGGGATGACTGGTGCTTGACCATGAAGAAAAAGAGAAAGAGAGAGAGAAGCATCAACTAGTTGGTTGGGCACCAACTATTTTCTCTTCTAATTGAATAAAATCTTAATACGCTCTTATATGCACCCAAAAGAAGAAGAAAAAAGGTTAACTGCTATTAATTAGAGATAATACTATTATTCATAAATTAAGTAATCAGCTCTCACTAGTTATACAGTACACTAGTTTTTTAGACAATAAAATTATAATTTTACTACTACAAAATTTTATTAATTAGGCTAGGTCTTCACTAGCCCAAATCATTTGCAGGCAAGCATCGCCTAGGATGAAAAAAAGGCCTAATCACCCAGGTGACTGCCTCCAACAACAATGAATTGTGCTTATAAATTATGCCAAGACCAGATATTCCCAGAACCCGAAGGAGTTGTAAGAGGATTTGGAGCAGAGTGGATTCCTACAGAGGCAGGTTAGTATTTTCCATAACTGCTCTGTCTCCATGCCAAAGTATGAGCTTAGACCTAAAACCAATATGACAATGACATCATCTGATGTTTAAAATAAAAAAAAAGGTCATCAAATTGACAGTTTTTAGTGTCTTTTAACCTGCTTATCATGGAATGACCTACCGAGAGAATATAAAATATGAATTTCCTACATGGACCACAAATTATTTCATATGTCATCAGTGTACCATGCACACATCATGTTCCCATGCCCCATAGAGCTACACGCCAATCCAGGATGCTACCACATTATAGAAATTGCAGGCTATCAGTAAGACTTGTAAGATGCACAATAATTAGAATTTGAGTACATCAGTTTGAACATGTGGCATAAGTGTTTCCCCTTTTTTCAAGCCTGGACAAGAAGCACATCTCCCATGAAGCATAATGAAGCCCAAACATGTTCAAATGTCCTCGTTAAAAATACATAAGAGATTATATCTTTTGATATGCATGATACAAGATCAATGCACCATAACAATAATGGCTAAATGGGTGGAACACCCATCTAATTAATTAACTATAATTTAATTAAATACATTGAAGGTTGATGTGGAAACCCCTTTAATAATATAGTTGATTATTATACTATCAATCGGCTTATTACTCACAAAATGTTTTTTTTAGCAATTCACTGCTAAAAATTAGTATTTAACTGATTCATAGTTGTCCAGACATGACGCAAAACCAAGCTGAGAAGAACTTGCACCATGAAGATGAGAAGAGTTAAAAATAAATTAATTAATTAACTGAAGATATAATTTTTGACAAAAGTAGGATGGAGAGACAAAGATTCGTGTCACCAACCCTACTTTGGTAGTGGGAACTACTTTTAATGATGATGATGATTAACTTACTGCAGATATGTGAGGTAGTCTGATGCTCCCAGTGTTTGGGAGTGGGGTGTGAGTTGGAGAAGTGCATTGTAAGTCTCCCTGGCTGTGCTGTAGGTTTCAGTCTTTTGTCCATTGGTACACTTTTGGTGTACCTTTGAACTTTGCTTTTAAGTTATATCATATATAAATTATCTTTTACCTATCAAAAAAAAATGATGATGATGATAATGATTAAGCCAATTAGACTCAAAGTTCAGTAAACTCTACTCCTAAATACAAAGCAACAAAGGTTAAAAAAAACAAGAACTATATTTTTTCAGTATACATATGGTAAACAAAGTAACCCCGATATAGTGAATACACTTAAATGGAAGTTTCTGTAGGCAACAAGAAAACAACCAAGAATCCCTCAATCATTTTTCAAAAGAGAAAAATATGAGACTAAAATTTTATTTAATTTAAGAATCTCAGAATAGTACCACAGCATGTCCCACTTCAAAATGAGGAGGCATCATATGTTCAGAACTATGAGGTACTCCATGCTGAAAGATTCCATTAGCAGAGGACTGATAGTCAGTCTCAGCTTCTGAATGCTTTTGCGGCTCTTCAGCTCCATTACTATCTGGGCAACCACTAAAACCAACCAAGTTAGTATATTAAAATCTTCAATCCAGTTGCGTCAAAGTCCCAAACGGAGAAATATACAAAAACAATTTCCTGAATATTCCAAGTATAAGTGAACAGTACATATCACCAGCACGATACACAACATGAATCAGATAAAAACTAATACTTCCGTTTAACAAATACCCTAATATCAGAGTACAGCTAAATCAAAAGAATGGACATAATAAGAGAGCATCAAAACACCTTCTGGAAATAATATCCATTATTAACAACCATTCTCCCCTAGTGTGTGGTGCAGTTCAGAGAACCATTTTCATTTCCTATGCCCGCAATTTATAAAATTCTCCAGACATGGGCTACATAAATTTAGAAGATTGCCATGACATAATGCTCATATACCTATATATTTCCGCATAAACCAAGTATTTAAAATGTAACAACCAAACCACCCCCCACCCACCCCCCCACAAACACCCCTGAAAACCATACATACATACATATAGGAGTGGAATCTACTCAAACCCAACAAAACTATACTATTATATAAATCAAAATCACGATTCTGGCCTAACATTTCATTTTTCAGAAAATACCCCATAGCATTTAGTAAAGCCTTTTACATCCCAAACAGTTGCTCAATGTTCAGTTGTTTCATTTGATTAGTTTCAGTACTACACATGTCACCCACTAGTAACAATGCTAGCAGAAAAACCGAATATCGCACAGCATGACTCAGAAGCAACAATTTTTATGTTCAAAAAGTGAAGGGCAAAGATTCTGGCCTAACATTTTATTCACCAGAAAATACCCCATAGCATTTAGTAAAGCCTTTTGCATCACAAACTATGGCTCACTGTTCACTTTTCTCATTTGAATGTGTTTAGTATTGCATGTGCCATGCACTAGCAGAAAGGCTAATGACAGATCAAACATGTCACAATCCCATTTGGTAGCAATCTATACTATAATGCATACATTACAAAAGTGGAGAGCAAAGGTTGGCCTAAAATTTTGTTTTCCCTTGATAACTCCAGAAATTTTCAAAGAATTGATGACAGTCGATAATTTCCTTTGTTTTCAAAGAATCTAATATTACTTTCCAGAATCTATTAGAACCTTGAAAATTTTCTACTATTACAAAGCAAAAGCATAGATTTTGGCTTGACATTTTATTTTCCAAAGTATATTAGAATCCTGAAAAATCTATACCATTATATAAAGCGAAGGGTAGATGTTCATGTCTAATGTTTGATTTTCCAAAAGATACCCCCTATTATTTAGTAAACCTTCTACATCCCAAATAATTACTTCCCAGTTGTGTCATTTGGCTACATGTAGTACTACACATGCCACCTACTAAAAGAAAGAACAAACATCTTACAATTTGATTCGATAGCAATCTATACTATTATAAAGCAAAGAGCAAAGATTATAGCCGAACACTTTATTTTCCTTAAAATGTCCCTTAGAAATTTTTTAGGACAGGGATGTCCAAACTTATAACTTCATTTTCCTTTAAAAGAATACCCATATAATTTTTTTTTAAGGACTTTGATGTCCAACTTAGTAACTACACATGCCTACTCACACTTAACAGTTTGTGTACAAGCCATATTGCATGTACAATGTAACAACATTTTTTTAGTGCAACAGCACATGCATGCATCAAAGTTGAAAATTTGAGTAAACTTATAAGCAATATAAGAAAGTTTTTGCTGACATATTTTATGAATTTTTTAAAATAATATATTAAAAATATAGGATCAACATTTTGAAATAAATATACTAATTACCATAATGTTAAGAGGAAATGAGTGAAGTATGGACAACTTTTATGTAATATAAAAATTATAATGCACAAAAGAAACAAAATTACATCCATATTAATATCAAGGAGAGGTAATATACCATATAAATTATTACCGATGTTTACTTTTATGATAATTGATAACTTTATAGAAAAAGAAACTGCATCTATATGGAAAAAAAATCACATCAATGAATTTAAAACACCAATCAAACCAACATTATTATATTCCATTTAAGTGATCAAAACTATGTATTGTTTTTATTGACATAAAGAACAAAAAAAAAACTAGTCCAAAGTACTAAATAACTATATGAGGTTTTCCATTGTAAATAATAAACATTATTTTCTATAAGTATTAATAAATTACAGAAAAAAATTTTAAAAAATATCAATCAAGACCATCTACTTATTACATGCCATTTAACTGATTAAAATTACATCTGTATTTAAAACAGAACAAAAAAGGGTACAAAGCAATATGAAATTATATCTATATTAAAAAAATCTCATTAATTAATTTAAAATATCAAGCAAACGCATTTGTTATAACACTCCATTTAAGTGATTTTATCTATTTATTGTTTAAAAAAAACTGCTCCAAATCTATTATCATAAAAAGTAAACAGCAAAAATTCTAGCCTAGGATTTTATTATTCACAAACTATCCCTTCCCATTTAGTACACTTCTATGCCCCACACAATTGCCCAATCAATTTTCAGTAGTGTCATTTGACCATGTGCAATACTCCACATGCTAGCCAATAGAAGAAAGGCTAGTGGAAAGACCAAAAACTCACAATCCGAATTGGCAGCAAAGCCTTTGAAATACAAAAAGCAAATTACAGAGATTCAGCCATATTTTTACATCTAAATGTAATTTATTTTTCTAAAAGTAACCAACTATCATAAAGATAATAGATATAATCATTTATATGCATATTAACTCTCCTTTGATATTAATATAAATATAATTTTGGTTTCTTCCTACAATAAATTTGCAAAACTATATAAAAATTTCATAAATACTTTACTCTTTCCTCTCAACTTCATTGTAATTTAATATATTTATTTCAGTATAATACTTCATTACTTCTATAGATTTAGTGTATAATCAAAAAAATTTCGGAAAGTATGTGTTATAAAAATAACCAAAACTTACTAATATTGCTCATAGGTTTACTTAACTTTAAGACGCACATTGTAAATGCCTTTCTGCTAGAATTTTCTTAGATTACACTTGCAGTACCACACATACACAAACAATTAAGTGTCAATAAGCATAAGGCATTTCTAGTTATCAAGCGGGATATCTATTGGTTAGGTATAGAAGGTAGGAACTTCACTGAACCTAAAAAGAGAATGAATGATATTCCATATCAGCACGGTCCTTTTCTACAAAGTCCTTAAAAAATGGTAGGAGCATACTACTATATATGTATATATATACTTACAAATATACATGCATAAACACACACACACACACACACATATGTCTATAAACGAAAGGAAATTATAGGACATCAATACCTTTAAAAATTCTATAAGTCATTCAAAAGAAAACAAAAATGTTAGGCTAAAATCTTTGCTATTTACTTTATAATAGTACAGATATATATTGCTACCAAATCAGATTATGAGATGTTCTCTCTTTCCACTAGCGGGTAACACGTGCAGTATTGCATGTAGTCAAGTGACACAAGCAAACATTAACTATTTAGGACATAAAACATATTATTAAATATTTAAATGCTAACAAGTATTTTCTGAAAATAAAATGTTAGGCCAGAATGTCATCTCTCTGCTTGATATGATATTATATTTGTCAAGGTTCTAGTATATTTTAAGAATAAATATTAAATAGATCCACTGCTTAATTAGAGATTCAAGGATTTAACTGCCAATAGCACATAATGCTTGTGGCCACAAACAGCAGACCTGAAGCCTATCTTTCACCATCTCAAACCACATGCTTTTAACTCACAATAAAAACTTATACAGGAATTCCAAATAATATATTTTTTAATTCATAATCTTTAACCTATCAATAAATATGCATCCTCGATGACATGATGCATGAATCGGCACTTCCCTCTTTTCCCCAATTGCTTGTGTGAGCATCCCAGGTTTTTACGATCTGGGTAAATATTTATCACAACCAGAATGGGAAACCTTTCTGGAGAGAAAATGGAAAACCTTTTTCTATTAGTCAACAAAGTGATTCAAGTATAAAGTATACACAATATTAATATGGGTCTAAGTATTACAATTTTATTGTAAATGATTATTTCTGCAATTTTCTGTCTATGGAGGCACAGGAGAGTAACGATCATATATTACATTCACTGCCTGTTCGCTTGGGATATATAGATGTGGTTTTTACAAATGATTGATGTTTCTTGGTTGGTATTAGCATCCCTGGGAGATTGGTTTGAGTAGTGTAGGTTTATGGACTTGGGAAGGAGAGGATGCATTATCTACGTCTATGGGGTCCTATTTCACGTGCTCATGTAGCACAGATAGCTGGAGAGAAATCGCAGCATCTTTCACAATAGAAACTCTACTTGGGAGCAGATTTTTTAGTCTATTCTGGTGGCTGCAGCATCATGGGCCTCTATTCGGCTAGAATTTCAGGGTAGGAGTATATCCCAGGTTATCAGGGAGTGGTCAATATGTTCATTTTCATCCCTGTTCCAGCAAGTTGTGACGACCATATGGAGAACACCGCCAGAGGGTACAATGAAGGTCAATGCTGATAGGTACTCTTTGGGTAATCCAAGGCCTTCAGGTATAGGAGGTGTGTTTCGTGATCATCGAGGGAGTACCATCAACATATTTAGTGGTCCAGTGGGGGTAGGGGATTCTACCCGGGAGAGCTGTTAGCCTTTCTTTTTGGTCTCAAGAAAGCCAAACGTTTGGGTGTCAAGGATTTAGTGGCGGAGGGCGATGCCGTAACAATCTTTAGATGGTTGGCTAGAGGCGTCTTTGGGTTGTGGAGGCTTTTCCATATATTAGCATAGCTAGAGTGTTGGCACATGAGCTGAACATCTCGTTCAATCATGTGCCGAGAGAGGCTAACATTGTGGCAGATCGTTTAGCCAAGCATGGATCATTTTAGAGCAAATACATTTATTGGAGCACCATCTGATAAGTTGGTGGAGCTGTACAGGGACTACGGGTTTCAGGAATTGTGCGGATTTATGGTAGGACAGCTGTATATGGACCTCTAGTTTGGGGGGCCCTTAGGTCTTCTCACTTTGCTTTGCATTTGACATGGTTTTAGCAAGGACTTCATACTTAACAATACCGATCTTGTACATCCTATTTCACTTGATTTTATATATATTTCATTATTCATCCAAAAAAAAAATTTTTGTTTCTGCAATTCTATTTGTGCTTGTTACTTGAGTAGCAACAACTGGAATATTGAAATTCAACAGAAAATACACTCCAAAGTTATAATCCTTCTAGATATGCAACAATATAGAAAGTACAATCTTTAAGTTTGGTCAAATTATTATATCAGTACATTAGTAACAGTGAAAGCAAGCAAACCTGGCAACATTTTGTTTAGCTCAGTTCAGTTTCATGACATTAGGCTTAGGATTGTGATCAGACTCAGGCTCAGCTCAGCTTAGCCAAAGGTAACAGATATTGATACTCTTATCCATGCATTAGACTCACTTTAATTCATCACTTAGCGTCATCAATTACCAATAAAAATTTTAACTTCTAATGAACTTTGATATAGATATACTAGTCAATTAGCTTGATATATGGGTATCTACTATCATATTTAGGTATGCCGCAATTAAAATGAATGTTAAAATTCATTAAATAACCTGCGCACATCTATGAAAAAGCTTAACTTCATGCTCAGGCTCAGCTCAATAAACCATTCTCTAATTCTAGACTGACTCCTAACTATCCAAGCTTGCAAGTAGAAAATGAAGCTACCTTAGATCATTGACATTCTTGCTGGTTGATGAAAAATTTTGCACCATATAATTTATACCATTCATAAAACCTTTGGAAAAAGTGCTACTTGAACAGGGAAAACAGACAATTCTTGTCTAACTCATGCTACACAGTCTTATGCCAGCTCAAGAGAATGCACTCATCCAAAACATGGTATATGTGATTAGCATGCCAATCCCAGAAATATATAAATATGTCATGAAATAAACAAATGATTGGAGAAAAAGGAAAAAAAATGATAAACCATGCACAGAAGACGTCATGATGCTGGTTTGTTGGCAAAACTTCTTTCACAAGTCGAATTTGGGAATTAATAATATGATACAATCCAGGTCAATATGATCTCAAAATATCAGTGGGAAATTTGCTGATGAGGTCCCATCTCATGCTAGTATAACACATCAACTCCACCACAATTATTCTAATTGATCTCCAAAATACAGACCATCCGGACCCTCCAGCCTTCCAGGGTCTCAGGTAATGGTACCTGAAATAAAGATTTGACATGATAGTCAAATCATCTGTTTAAGAAACAACAAGGAAATAAATGAAAAGAAACTTCAATTGCTAATCCTGGAAAACTAGTGGAAACTATTATATGAAAGGCATGACTACACAAAAGAACATTAATCACGAACTCCAGAACTCAGAACAACACATTCAACAAATGATTTAAGTACTAGAATTATTATATGAATGGAAAGGAGATAAAAAGTAATATAAGAAGGGTGGTATTAGAAATATTTGTTCGCATGTCTGCGTGAGAGAAATAGAAAAAGAGAGAATGGTAACCTCCAAACCACAACTCTAACATAAAGTAAGGCATTTAACTAAGTAAAGAAGGGAAATAGATATGCATACATAAATACACATATACATACACAGATATATACACATAAACACATACATACATACATCTATATATATACATATTACATATATATATATATATATAGAGAGAGAGAGAGAGAGAGTCAAGAGTTTATTGGCTCTCAACAGGAACCATAAAGAAATTATTCCTTTCTATTTTCTCACTAAGAAGTATTTTCATCAAATTCTTTGGTAACCTCAAGCAAATAAACACTACCCATCAAAAGAACACCATTCTGAGGTCTTTCTCACAGCATCTTCCTTGTATTTTAGCAATCAAGCATTGTAACATGCACAGCATTTGCTACCAAATATTCAAGAACTTTTGTCAATGTTTTATATCCAATCACAACAGCATTGACAAAGTACTATACGTCTTGTCGGTTTGTCAAGTGGTAAAGATATTTCCCTTTTTAGGAGGACACCTCCAGATCATCAATTGACCTCTCATCAATTAAGAAAAATCATTTGTGTTAACACATATATAACCCAGTTCGGAAGCCATTTATCACATTTGACAGGAGTGTCTGAAATTGGAAGCTGTAGCCCAATCAAGATGAGGCCTGCAATGGAATTTCTAATTAATGGCAATGAAAAAATTTACCAAATTGAGACCGCCAAACTAATGATAAGGAGCATTCGGATGGCTCATTATAGCAGTATTCAAGCCAGGCCTTTAAACTTGACAAAAGAAAAATACTTTGTTATCCATGAAATACTTGATGATTGAGTAGATAATGCCAGACTAGATAGATCCATTTTGGACATCCAGACAAGCTTCAACAAACCTTAATTCCATATTTGAACTTTAAGTCCATAGGAGCCACATTTTCCAAATTGATATTTCATCTGCCTGGGCAAGCAGTCTTTCAGGACCTTTGTTGATGTGGAGAGTATCTCTTGTTTGGTACTCAGTTACAAGTGAATTCCTAGCACCACCACCCTTCAGCGAATAAAGTAGACAGATATTAACACAAATTTAGTATGTCATGCTTCAATCAAAAGGTACTAAATGGCTTTTTTGGTGAACTCCATATGAAGGAAACAAAAATTACAAGGTAGCTTACTATTGCATTCGATTGTCTCCTAAGGAAGTAGGGGGCATCTCACAAAGTTCCTTAGTTCCTTCCACTTTTTTCCCGGACAGTAAGATGAGTTTAGCAGTTTCCAAGTATTTAATGGAAAGGCAATTTTTCAAACTAAGAAAAGGTTCCAAATTATCATCCATGTAAAATCAATTTCCTCATATGTACTAATAGTCATAAAGTTATTATAGTTTTACAACATTCCACATTTGTTGAAGAGCTTTAAATGTAATGTCAACAGCTCCAGTCATTCCACATTGCACACCAAGGACCCCAACAACTATTCCAATTGCTACTGCAGCAGTTAAGAGCAAATGAATATTTCACATCAATTGCTATGACCAGGAACTTGAAATTTAACATAATAAATCTCAATGAAACCTGATTTTAATCATTTCCCAAAATTTATTTGATTTGGAAGGTAAATGAGAATTCCAGTTTCACTCCTCGACATTCAAACTCAATTTTGTCAAGGTCTTACCAGCAAGAAATGATTTTGTGAAAGAGAAAAGTGAAGCCTCGATTATTTTCCCACTTCTAATACATGCATAATTTTTACCCTATACAGATCTATTCTAAAACTAAATCAGTTGCATATACTTACATGGTTTTGATTCATGAAAATGGATGCTATCATATTTTCTTTGAATTGATAGGCAAAATACCCCTTCTTCCACCAGTATCACGACATCAACTCACAACCAAATTGTTGAAATTTTATGGGAATCCAAAGAAAGAACTAGAAAATTATTCAACTACATGTCGCAGGTATCTTGTCACAACCCCAGTGAAAATAGGATGAGAACTTCAATTTATAGTTTCATAATCTAACCTTTCTAGTAGTCACTTATTGTTTTTTTGCCTATTTTATGGAAATTGGGTGTCAAATAACATATATATGTTAGTTATTTTTTTTTAAAATATAAAATGAGAATTTAATTAAGAATCAAAGAAGAGAGAAGTATATTAACCCACAAGAAGTGGGTAAGAAAGAATAACGTAAGAGAAAAAAGAAAACAAAATGCATCATAGTCCCTTCTTTGACTCTTAATGACCTGAATTCATTAAGGTTGCAGAAAAGGAAATTGAGTATAGCATATGTCCCCTCCTTCCAAGAAATGGGAATCTCCACTGTGAGGCCAGATCCCATAAATTTTCTGGGAGTTATAGACTCACTCCTGCCATCTTGAAGAATCTGCCCATATGAATCTCACAAATTCACATTGAACAAACATGCAGTCAACTAACTCACCAGCCTTCATACACAACAACCATACATTGCAAGACAAATTAAAGAATTTCCTTCGTTGCAGAAGTCTTGTCAATAGTACTGATCCAGTAAAGGAAAGCAGTCAAAGCAAAAGCCTTAATGTTTGGGGTACAACAGATCTCCACAAAAAGGAAATACAGAACTTAGGTGGTTCCTGAAGATCCTTTGAGATAAGATGTTTAAAGAAGGATTTAGAAGAAAAAGGGTTCCAAGGGACCAAGGCTCAAGAACTACTTATTTGAGGGTTTCCAATAAATCTCCTAGTCCTTCCAATTCAGTTGAGCTGAGATCCCTTCACAATTGGAGGTTCAAAACCGTGAGCTGAACAAGATAGGAGTTCACGTACAAGAAGTTCTTTCACCAACCTGATTTTAAAGATGCAAGAATACCGAGGTGACAAGGGCATGTTGCCCCACCAAAGGTCTAACAAGAATTTCAAGTAATTTCTAGAACGCAACTTATACTTTACCCAAGGAATAAAGGAAGCGCAAGAGCCACAATTACTTTCTAGGGACTAACAAGTCAGATTCTCCACTTTGGGTTTGTATCCCGTCCATTAGTGTGTAGACCAAATTAGCTTACTATTACCTTACGCCACAGTCTATCCTATTGGTCCTCAGACCTCCACGACCATTTTCCAAGGAGAACCAAATTCCTAAATGGGATGTTACCCAAAGCCAAGCCTCCTTTGCTTTCTCTTTATACAAGATGAACTCCCCTAGCCACAAGAAATCCCATCGCACCTTTCTATCTCACATTCCACTTTCCTAGCAGCCCAGATGAGAGAAAGCAGTACACTAGAATATTAGATAGGATCGCCTAAATCAAATTGAACCATCCTCAAGAGTGATAAGCGGCTCTTCTTCCGCAAGTCCAGTCTTCTCCTAACTTTTACGATCACCGGATCTGTAGGAAACAGGCAACTCTAGTAATGGACAACCAAAAACCTCACATTATCTTATCAAATCTTTAATGACATGGATCTCTAACAAACTGCATATTTTCAAATGATCTCTTTAACTGACCATCTCAAATCCACTTAATAAATATTGTGTCCACATCATATTCTCCTTATGGCACGCACGCATGCTGGCTGGGTGCACCCAATGCGAAGATCCAGTCTTACGGCATATGCCAACCCGCAGAAGTGGGCCACTCCATTTTTCTGGCCCATCTATCCCGAGTTCAATTGGATTATGGGTTTTAACCCATTTTCAAGCCCAAAAAAATCCCGAAAAAATTCCTAAAACTTCTTCGGGATTTTTGAAACCCAAATCCACTCAAATTACACAAAAAAACAGTGATATAAAAATCAAATACCCCTCTTTCCTTCATTAAAAATGATCCAAAGTGTCCTAAATTGGACGAATCCCTTTTGAAATTGAACCAAAGTGTTCCCAAATGAACCAAAACCCAATTTAAATCAAACCAAAGTGCCCCAGATTGAACAAGTGTTCCATATTCATCCAATTATTCCAAATCAAACCAAACCACTCTAAATTTGACCAAAAGTGTCCCAAATTGGGCCAAACACATGCAATCCACGGCACTAAGCCAAACCAAATAGAGTTTTGCATAAACCATGCAATCAAACCAGTTCAAATCGACTCCCATACAACTTATACTTCCAAATTAAACACAAACCAAAAAATTTCCTTTACAGTTTATACAGTCAAATATAAACCAAATAAAACCCAACATCAAACTATCTTTTTTGAACTATAGCTCGGCTTGATCCCATAAATTGGGTACATAGGCAGTCCGAACAAATTCAGAAACGGATCAGCCACAATTGAAAAACAAACCAAACCAATTTCCATTCATAGGATTTAAGAGTTAGAATCAAAGGGTTATCCTATAACCTAGAATGTAATTAGGGATTAACAATATTGAATGGGTTCGCACCCCATAAAAAACGCACAATAACGTGTAAAATCATGTTTGATTAAAAATTACACGAAATCAAATTATGGTCAAAACCCCTAAACGGTTATAATAATGCCACAAAGATACCACGTGTTTTTGCTTATCAGTATGAAGTTTATGTCGTCAGTCACAAGAATGTGCACGCACATGCATAGAAGACGGTATTCCAACTAAAGTCACAAGATGTGGTCGTGGAATCTAGGCACTATACATCGTTTTGACTTTTTCCCTATTGATTTGAATTTGAATGACTTCGCTAGCATATTTTTTCTGCTACATGTTCTAGGGACAAAGGGAGGAAGAGGATGGTGGAGAAGGGAAGGAGGTAGGTTCTCAACAATATGACCAGCACTAATACGAGACAGTTAACGCTTATTTACCGTCAACAATGAAGAAATGATGGGGGCTTCTCTACAACATGCAGGTGGGGCATTAAGAGGACAAGAGAACCTGGTCTAAAACGAAATTGGGTTCCTTCTCAATTAGAGCAGCTACTAAAGATCTGGTATCTACTGGTATGAATTTTCAAGCAGCCAAGTTAATATGGGCACCTTGTTGCCCCAGCAAGGTTGGTTTCTTTTTGTGGGCAGCTTCAGTTGATAACATTCCTACGTTAAACCACTTAAAGAATAGAGGATGGCAGCTCCCCAACAGGTGCATCATGTGCAAACAACAAGAGGAATCTGTGGAACATTTGTTATTACATTGTACGGTTGTATAAAAAATATGGAATATGCTCTTAACAAGAATGGGATTGGTATGGACTCAACCTGAAACTTTCAGCAATATTTGGAAGCATGGGGGTGGCTGAAGGGTAAGTCATGTTGTGAACTGATATGGAATTCAATTCCGGTAGCTATAGCTTGGGTAACTTGGGGAGAGAGAAACTACAGGATCTTTAAGAATTCAGAAAGAAGTAGGTTCTGCCTGGAAAGAAGGGTCCTGAAAATAATCCACAGTTGGATTGGCAACCAAGCATCAATGAAAGGCATTCTGTTAAACGATTTTCTAAATTGTACTCATTTTGCTGATTTGTAGAAAGGGTCTTAAAGAGTAGGATGGGTTGTCTTGGTACACTGTTTGTGTACCTGTACCTCTTTATTTCTACTCTTAATTATAATACAAGCCTTATTACTTATCAAAAAACAATGAAGAAATCTGTAAATCTAAGCCATCCCAAATTCCTTATTTACTACGTGCTACTACTGCAAATAAGAGTTAGGATTATACCCAACCAAGTCCCCTTCTTCCTCCCACCCCCAATCCACAAACACACAACCAACAAAGATTACCCACCTTCAAAAGTCGTTAAGCATCATTATCAAACTGCCGTCTTATTTCGTATTTCTAAGAAAGAAACAAGAACAAAAACTGAACAAAATCAATCGCAGTCCAACAAAGCACTAAGTGCTCATTTCAAAGAAATGACGAACAAAACCCGTAAATTCTTACTCATATGCCATCAATTCATTCAAGCACTACCCACGGGGCATCACCAAAACTATTCGATCAAACGAAATACAACAACATAGATCACGCACGAACGCATTGAACAGCCAGAAATGATGAAAATTATTCAGATCCCTTAAAAAAATAAAAAATAAAAACCAAAATTAGGGCTTAAAATTCCACTAACCTCACAAAGAGATCGTTCTCCTTCGTCGCAACTCCTTGAGAGAAAACTTCGAAAGAGATCCCTATTACATCATCCTAATTTTCTTTTCTGGCTTTCACTTCTTTTTCTTTAATTTATTAATATTTCTCACATTAAAATATTACTTAATTAAATCTCTTTTTATTATGCCCTGTATTCGTGGCGGTTTTCCAATTATCCTTCGAACAACTTTTTATGTTTTAGATGCATCTGGACCGTCAAATGCAGATGATGAGGGTCAAAGGATTACGAGGTAGACCGTGGCGATTGCCGGGCAGGTTGGTGTGCTGCCCCTTTTTCTGTCTGGAAGTGAGACCGACGATTTTCTCTCCACAGGTATGTGGGGCCCACAGATATGACTGGCTGGAATTGAAGGTTACCGACGACCGTCGGTCAGTGCGTATCGTACGGGATCAACTGCCCCGAGAGGCAAAGCTTTAAAAACGTGAGTTGGTTCTTATATGTGTTTTTTTAATTTATTCATTTATTTATTTGTATTATATTCTTGTGGTTGAGACGTGTTTGTGCTTTGGGACACTTGTCAACAACAAGAGGAGGCCTCCACACCTGTGGGCCTCCCTGAAAGTACAAAAGGCCACATGGCCTAAACCCATAAAGAAATATGGTTCTAAGTAGGGGTAGATATCGAGCTGGCCCAATACAGTACGGACACGTTTAACCCGTATTTGACGGGTCACGGGCAGAACACGGCACGACCTGCCGGCCTATCACCCAATACCCAAGCATGGCTTAACCCGTGACACAGCTAAGGCTAGGTTGTGTCGTGCCGAACCAAACGGGCCGCCTACGAGCCACATAACAAATTTATTAAAAAATTCAAAAAAACAGCAAAGCTAGAAAAATAAATAACACAAAAAATTCTAAAAAAATATATTTATCATTCACATACATTCTTACACATACTGGAATGCAATTTTCCCCAAAATTGTAAAAGAAACCCCCCCTTTTTTTACTACAAGCCTGAGCCCTAGCACATGGGATCGGCTCCATAAGCGTGTTGTGCCGCTCGTGTGCTTCATAGGCCACAGCCTGGCGGGCCATGCATTAATGGGCCTAGGGCCCAATACCTCAGGCACAACCCGCTAATAGTGCCTGGGCTGTACCGGCCTAGCCCGATAAGCAACCCTAGTTCTAAATGGTATTTTTCAAAACATAATTTAGATTCAGTCATAAAATAATCAATAATTGAAAAACAACAATCAAGATTCATGTCATATTTAGATTTAGCAAGAGTTTTATACACACTACTAACCTAATACAACCCTCATCCTTCCTCCGAGTTTGGTACCAACAGCATATAAAAATATATAACAATAAAAACAAACACTAACGGACTTTATTAAAAAATAACAATAATATTTTAAAATAATTAAGAAATATCACTTTTCAATTCACAAAAAACTTTCTTCCAAAAATTTTAACATTAAAAGAGTTGTGAGCCTTATTAAAAGACATATAACGAAAAGGTTACATCGTATTTTTCTAAGAGACTAGGGGGGGCCCTGCACGTGCGATGCATGTGCAAAAGAGTTCAGTAACAATACGATCTGAAATGAGTTTTATGTATTTAGGCTTTGTTATACAACTTCGAAGTTGCATCAACAAGCTTCTCCTTGGGTAACAATATCACAGGGAACAACTTCACCTTCCGATCCTCAGCAACAACAACAGGATCAACACCTTGAGTGATCACAGTAATCCTCTTGTGCATTCCTGATGCCTTTGGCAGTTGGGAAATCTTTAAAGCAATCTCTTCAACATTTTCAGTCTGATCATAAAAGATCCAATCAATAAAATGTTGAAATATAAGTGAACTCATAAAATGGGCATTATTTGATCCACACCTCCCATCCGTGAACTCTGGAGAAGGTTCTTGCTTCTATATCATTCCCAAAAACACAGTCCATGTACCTAAACATGGAAGATGATACCCACTTCAGTATTATATTTGTTAAACTTCCTATGCAAGGAAGAAAGAGAACAAAAAGCATACGGCAAAACTTTCTCTTGCGCATCCTTGAAGAATTCACAAATAAATGGGGCAGAAAGGTTCATCATAAAGACCTGTATAGGATGGATGAAAAAGGCAAAGATTAATTGATGTAAACTTCTTAAAAGCAATAAATAACAAATTGGGAGCTTCCAGTTGGATAGCCAGTTACCTTGTTGTTTGCAGCTGCATGCTCAGCTACAAGTAGAATGGAATCTGGGGATACAGTGAGGAAAAACCCAGCAATATAGAGGTACTTGGCCTTTTCAACTGTTCAGATAGGATTTTGAATTAGTTTTGAAAAAAAAATATAACAAAAGTTGATAAAGAAGATATAGAGCATGTGTGGAGGGGGAAAAAGTGTACCCAGTGCCCAATTTCTGGTCTCTTCAAATGTTCAGATTTGTAGCAATTTGCAGCTGACAAGTTGGCAATAAGGGACCTACAAATTCAATCATCACCAAAAAAAAAAAAACCATAAATTGTTAATAAGGAATACAACAGGCATGGAAATCACATGGTTCACATTAGGAACCTCAACTTTGGATTCAATAGGCATCTCAATCAATAAACAACAAGGCTCTACTACATTGCAGCCGTTGTGGTCTTTGCTTGAAGGCTTTTCATCTTCATCCTCCCGCAAGTGTACGTAAGTCTTCAGACTAAGAATAGTAGAACTGTTTTAATAACATTTAAAAACTGCCATAAAAAATACTGCACATTGGCAATTTAGTTCTTTGCATGGAAAAAGGATCAGAATAACAAAACAAAAAGATCTATGCTTACAGAAATGTCTATAATCTTGTGAAAATCGTTATCAAATGCCTCATCACCGTCATCTGCAATTCCAGAAATCAAAACTATTAACATTAATAAAAAATTAACAAAACCATGAATTTTATATGTAGTCTACAATGCGGAAGGAGTTTTGATGGACCTTGGAGACTTTGGGGACAAGGTAGTTTGCAGCTGAGAAATGGAAATCAAATATGTACTCTACAAAGCAGACCGGAATGGAGCAGTTTCCCAATGCTCGTCTGGCACAAAATCAGTGTAGTGCATTAAACATATTTGCTGCACTGTATCTTGTTTCCAAATGACAGTATATGAGAGCATCAATGTGTAAAATGTAACAAAGAGTGACAAGAAAAAACATTCACCCTTTGAAAGCAAATACGCCACAAATTTGTGAATCGGATTTTGGATTCACAAAGCAAGAAAGTCAACAAAATGTGTCTACATAGAAAGATGGAGGAACATATTCCATTTTGGAAATGGTGAGCACCTAGGTTCCTAGGTAGCTAACTGGGCAATCAATCTTATTTTCAGTTCTAGGAAGATGTTGCCTAGGAAAGGATCAAAGCAGGTCTCTGTTCAAACAAATATAGAAAGAGATAAACTATTGCATTTTTGAAGCTTTAGTTTAGATTGCAAATGAATGAATGACATTTGCTATTCAAGTTTGTTATAGATATGAGATATAGGAAACCATGAAGGAAATAAAATAAAAAGCAGAGTAAACTTACTGTTGATTTGCACACTCCGAATGAAAGCATTTTATAAATCTGTAGCAGCAAGTTGTAAATTGCTCTTTATATTTTTCTAACAAGATATTTTGTTCTTATTTCTGAAATATATTTTGCTTAATGTAATTACAAATAGATGCAAAAAAGGCAAGGTTCTTATTAACTTATGAAAGAGGTATTTACAAGATTACATACAAATATAACAAAAAAAGAGCAAATTACTGTTTGCTCGTATATATAACAAAAAAAGAGCAATTTGTTACTTGCTCATATCTATTACAAAAAATGCAACATTCTGTGATGTAGTCATACTTATGAAATAAGAGCACGGCAGAATGTGCTAGAACTATCATAAGGACACTAATTACAAACAGTAGCTTTGACCTGATCCATATGTACAAAGCATATACAGCAGGTGTGCACTACAAAAAGTTCTTTACTACTTTCTATCTACAAGCAAACCGTTGTTCACGCATTTGATAAACTTTACTGAATTGATATAACGTTCAGCTTTTGGAACACGGTCTGGCCACGCATATACTCATATCCCTCGACGATGAGTATGAACAGAGACCTACATGACGACGATGTTACATGAAATTAAAATTAACAAAGCTATTTACATAAAGAGGACCTACAGGTGTCCTACCTTCATATTCCATTACGATAAAGCAAAACTAACTAACAGCATAATTTACCTGACCAAACAAATTTGTTCCTTCAAATATCCATTTGTTCAAGCCTTTCAGCTAGCATCTGGTTCTCGTTCATATATTCTAATATTGTTTGATTCGAATCTTGGATTTTTTATTCCAATGCCATTACATGGTCTTCGCTTTTTTGTAACTTTTCTTCTAAATAACTCACATATTTCTTAATTTTAGATATTTCAATTCTAGCTTCATTTAGTTGCTTCTTCAAATCAAAATCACTGGATCAAGCATACTGGGAACTCCTTTTGAATTTAATACATCAACGGCAACACCTGCTGCAGATTTTTCAACTTCTTTCTTATTTCTGCTCCATGCTCCTACATACGAAACTTCACCCACAATAACCATTGATTGGAAAAACAGTTGGTATGCATCACCTTCTGTAATGTGATTGTAAACTGGTAAATTGATCTTATACTTCTGACACATTTCTTGGAGGACATTCTTTGAGCTGAGTGTATTTTCCATATCTATAATTTATCATAAAAAAGAAAGAATAAGAGAATATAGAATTGAAAAGAAGGATCTAAAAAATAAACTGCAAATGTTGTTTTCCATATCAATTTAGATGTTTGTGTTTTATGGTTAAGGTTTTAGTTTGGTGTTGTTTAATTGAGGTTCCAACCCAAAACTAAGTTGATCTAATGTTTCAGTATTTTATAGAAGAAGAACTAAAAAATGACAAATAACTATAATATTTAATCCATAACTGTTGACACTACATAAATACAAAATACAAAATAAAACTAATCAAACATCATTTTTTGGTTTTTGGTTAGGTCTATGGTTAATCTGGAAAGATTTAGCTTCTTTTTTGCTTCACCGTTTTGGTTTTGATTATTTATTGGTTTAGTTTGCACTTTGTTTTCTTATAATTATAGTTAATAAAAAATGACACTACATAAAATCGAAGCACAACATGTAAACGAATCTCCATTTTAGGAAGGGCAAAACTCAAGATAGTAGATTTAATGCACTCATCCACAGACCAAATTCAGGTTGGATTCAGATTGATGCATGCCATATTAGGTGATCAATCGAAACCAATCAAATTTTCACCTGTTTGTTTAATTCTTACCAGGAAAGCAGTAAAACAATAATCAAAGTGGAAGAAGAAAAATAAGGACACACATATATAATTGCTAACAGCAAGGCACGATAAACACGCATTTGCAACCACAAGCATATCAAAGTGTAGAGCAGAAAGTTTTTCAGATCTGAGGCAGATCTAACCAATAAGGCATGGCCTCATTTTATGTGTTTAGACTGCTTCAACAAACCGCATCCACCAGGGGGGTTTTTTTTTCTTTCCTGTTTTTCATTAGTTCTCCAAAGCTCTCTTTAACAAGAACTGCAATCCAGTTTAATATCTAATGTGTGACCAATTCTAAAAGATGCAGAGTTCAGATGACGCCTCTTCTTATCTGGCTTGTCGGCGGCTCCTTTCTCTATTTGGTTTCTGTAGCCAACGCCAACATCAATGGCGTATAATTCTGAAGTTTCGTAAAACACTAAGATCTCCCTTAATCATAGATTATGCACAGCTAAGTCTAGCTACGATCCTTAAGTAACAAGCTACATGCCAACCAAACGGGAAACCACAGGAATCAATAATCACAATTATTTCCAAAACCTCACATGACAATCAACATCTGAATTTGATCATATAGTCATCTGCAGTTAAAATCTTTTCTTCACATTAGCACAAGGATGTATCTGAGATGTCCTTGATTAAAAGAATGATAACAAAACTGTAATTATCCCAACTTACTGCATCAACCAATAAATCACATTACATTATCCTATATGTAAAAAAACCATATCTTTGGTCAGATTATTCGTATTTGACTATCAATCACAACCAAAAACTACTCTGTTCCTGCAATTGAGATCCATCCATATGCACTGCACCTTCTCATAATCACCTAAATCATCATTGTGAATGCTCAAAGTCTCAAAACATCCTACCTACTCCTCTTTGTCCCATCTTCCATTTAGGCAACTTCAAAAACTAGTTAAGACATTTCCATCCCTTTCCTTATCTTTACTAATCTTTTACATATCCATCTTGATATCGTTGCCCAATCAATACTAATCCTGTGAATACAATGCTTTATATCCTCGTCTAATCAATACTATTCCTGTGAATACAATGCTTTCTTTGTCGCCTCCCATTTTTCTCAACACTGTGTACACACCAACGCAAAAAAAATCACAGACAGACAAGCAAACAAACAAAATAACAACAACACCAACAATTTTCTCACTGCTAAACCATACAACTTCCCTTTTCGTCTATGAAGAACATGTTGATACCATAATACTTCAGAAGAGCCCATTGAACTTAAAATTACAACTCTTAAATCCAAGAGCAACAATACCCATGAACAGCAGCAACAATACCCATGAATCCCAAATGAAAGTTCTAGGTTTTTTCAACCCTAAAGGTAAAGCTTCACTTCATTACACAACTTGAATCCAATGCCCTAAATATGGATACGCATGCGACTAATCTGAAATATGGCTGATAGAACACATCACAACTTATTTATAACAAGGTAAGGGCGTTATCTTTATTATCTAGATAAAATATTATTGAATTCTGCTTTATCTATAAATCTGGAATCAAATATAGATACACTTTGGTTCAGTGTTAAATTTTCATGTGCCTTCAGTCTTCGAAACTTAGATAGAACAAGTAAAATCAGTCATTTCCTGAAAGTAGAGAATTCATAATTGATATTTCAATTTTATCCTAGATACTGTACAGCAACTGAAAATTAAATTTATTGTAAAGCTGAAATTTCTTATGAAAACTAGAAGTGCAAGATTATAGTTTCAACATTATAAAAACTAGAAAGGAAAAACAAAAGATACGAAAGCCTACAAAAGCTTCAATTTCTGAAATATATGATGTATCTTCAAAACAGATGATTATTCAGATTCACTCTAAAATGAGACCTAATCTATACTTCAAGTATAACTTATAACTCAAAACCAATTGTCATTACGTCTCTCTAGGAGTTCATGCCCGTATCAGAAAAAAAACATTTCAGTAAAATTAACGGTTATAGAGACATAACGGAACTTGTAAAATCCAATTAAAACCCTTATCTACGCCATTTTCCAAAACAAAAATAACAACAAAACAAAAAGAAACCAGAATTTGAACACATAGAGTGAAGAAAAAATTCCACTACTTGTTTGCAACTAATACAAAGTTGCAGTGGGATGAAAAAAACCTAAACGACTAATCCATATCTATTAATAACATTAAAAAGAGTTGAAGAAACCGGTATCTACACTGTTTGGGCTACCAATAAATCGCAACCACATGCCGGCATACAATCGTAACACATGTGGAAGCCGATTACAAAGCAAATCATTTCGCAAAAAATTAAAAATAAAAAAAAATTCACTTATCTTTTTCTCGTTCTCTTTTGCTGCTGATTCTAAGTCGGTCGAAGCCAAGACAATGAGAACACCGCCACAAAAGAGAACTTGCAGAAGAAGTTAAAAATCCCAAACATAACCAATTTCTACACCACCGAAATTCCTCTAAACTATCGAAATCTATCTGCAAAATAAACGTGGCAATCAAAACCCTAGTTACGCACCAAAAAATTAACAAAACCCTAGTTATGCACCAAAACCCTAAACATAACCACTTGTTGCAGTACTCCTTCTTGGGCTTCGGAAGTAATTTAATGGAAACAATCAGGAATACATACCGAAACATGCGCAGAGCTTTGCAGATGCATTGAACAAACCATAAATATCACCTAGGTAGGGTAGGCCTTGTCATCAAGTCCCAGTTGTAAGAGTTTCTAGATACATTGAAGAAAGCTAGGGTTTCGTGTAAAGAACGACGATCTTTTGTTTCATACGGCTCTCTCTTCTGCACTGGCTTTCCCAAGAAAGGTCGTTTGAGTGGCTCGAGAAGGGTCTTCTCCAGAGTTTCGATTGCTGATGGTTGATAATTACCGCCGGTAATAACCTTGTGGTGTTGTCACTGGCGGTAAGTTTCCGCCGGTGGTGGCATTTATTAATCAGTGGCGGTAAAAATTACCGCCGTTGAAAATTTAAACTAATTCATCCACCCCTCCTTTCCCCTTTCATTTTACACTCTGTCGATCTGGTCAGCGCATGGTACAGCGAAGAAACACCCCTTTCATTCTTTACTCTCTCTCGTCTTATACTCTTTCTAGTCGGCGCATACGAAGAAAACCGATCACCGGCCGCTACAATCGACGGAAACTCGTAAGTCCCTTGCCTTCTCAAATTTCCTTGTATATGTTTCATGGATTTCTCGATTTACTACCTGTTTATCAGTGATTTTCTCCTTTTCGGACGATCGATCTATGTATTACCGACCATGATGGTTGATAAGTTCCCTTGGAAATCTAGGGCTCTTTATTCTGGTTAGGTCATTCTGACCCTATTCGCATTTTGGTTGGATATGGGAGAGTCCGGTATTTAAGGTTTCATAAAATACTTCTCAAAACTCAAAATGCTGTTTTCCTAAAATCGAGACCCGAGAGGGGAGTGGGACATCTGAAGGTGGAAGACTGGTTTGCTGGGGTCTTTGTTTTTTCTTGTCTCTGATATTAATTGGTGAAAACTGAGATCTCGCATGGTGGAAATTTGGAGGAATTTACTGCTCAAGGTCGGCCGTTTCAACTTTGTTGTGTTCATCCCCTTCGATTCCTCATAAATTGTTGGTTTTATCTTCCCTGTCGTTTTGTTCTTTGCAATTTCTGTCGTTGTTTTACGGTCTCTTATTCGCGATGTTGTCCTTGTCTGTGGCGATTAATTGGATAACGATGGATTTTCTGTCCCTCTTCATGTTGCTTTACGGTCTCTTATTCGCGATGTTGTCCTTCTCTGTGGCGATTAATTGGATAACGATGGATTTTCTGTTCCTCTTCATGTTGCAAAAGAACAAAGACTTGGGGAAACTTTCATGCATTAAGTAATGACAGGAAACTTCAATCGAAGTTTGTTTCCTTTACCCATATTTTTCTGCCCGGCAAGTCACTCAAATCAAACCATGCACCATAGACTATACACAGAAACTCCTCCAACTCAAGCGATCGGGATTTACAGCCTCCGATTCATTAAATTCTTCATTTAATTATCTCTCTATCTTTTAATTTGTTCTCGGTTCGCCTTGTTTCTGGAAATAACAAGATTTTCTGCAACTTGCATTGACTCAAGTATACTCCAACTATCTGTTCTGTTCCAACAATCAACAAACCTCCCCAACGAATTTTGGCAGCCGCTGAAGCTTTCTCGATCTTCGGTGAAGCTTCCTCATCTTTCTTTTAAAATCAGGTAAGTCCACTGTTAATTAATTCTTCATTCAATATTTCTATTTATTTTCCTTAGTCATCTAGTATTTGTATATTACTAGTAAATATGCACGTGCGTTGCACGTGGGAATTTTATTTAGATTAAAAGTAAAAAATAATAAGCAGACGAGATGAAAGATAATGATGATCCCATGTGTTTTCTTTATATGAGCAATTATATAAAAATTTTATTTGTAATAAAGTCATAATCACTTCCTTAAAAAATAATGTTTTGTTTTTTATATTTATTTATTATGCCTAGGTTTAGAGATTAAACTATGCACACATTTTGTTTTTTATATTTATTTGTAATAGTAAGTGTTTACAGTAGATTGTGCATATTTTGTTTTTTATATTTTACTCTCCTGATACTTCAGATCATTTAAATGAGGACCTTAGGTGATATGTCAAGTTCGATTCAAAAGCAAACAGAAGTCTATAACTGAGTCATGTATGCTTTTGAGATGAATTATGAGCTTTTCTAGATTGACTCATCAAGCTTTAAAATGAGAAGGAAAAAAAACATGCATTATCCATGAGGTGCCATTAAAGAGTAACATATTGCAAAAAAAATTGGTTGCTAATTAAACACTAACAAAATTGCTGTGTGCTATAAACATACATTTTATAGCACTTTAATCTCAAAGTACCTTTAATCTCAAAGTGCTATAAAATAGTAGCTTTAATCTCAAAGTACCTTTAATCTCAAAGTGATACAAAATAGTACCTTTAATCTCAAACAATAATTACTTATGGGGTTACAGATGAATAACATCAATTCAAAGTACCTTTAATCTCAAACAATAATCAGTTTTCCCAGAAAATAAAATATTATAACAGTTTTATAAACAAACTTCATATGAAAGGAAGCTCATGAAAGCTGCCATAAGTCCAATATAGCTACTGAAAATCCAATTTCAAATGCCATAATCAAATATCATTAAAGATACACAGGTTGAGCTTGAGAACAAAATTAATGCAAACCATAATATAATAAAAATTTTTTTTTTTTTGAGAATTACAGTCTCAGGAAGATTCACACAAGCAAAGAATATAAATTTTAACTATTCCATCACTACACTTAAGAATAATTTTCAGGCTTCCTACGCATTTCTTAAATTTTAACTATTCCATGTAGCCATTGGTTGCATACTGCATAATGAAAAATACCAGAACAGATATTTAGTGAGATAAAAAAAATTTATAAGCATGGTAGCATGAGGGGTCACAAAACCAGTAGAGAGGCATGTCTGACACACTGGGTAGAATAATCAGCCACAGTAGGCCATAACTTAATGAAGACCTAGGCCTGTTTGCATCCTTATACTATAAATGTTCACAGCCAAAGAGAGTCACAAATTACTTTATAAAAATTGAATGCATCTCCCCATATGAAGGCAAAGAAACATGTTATCAAATATAATTCCAAGAATTAATAGAATTTGCATACTTAAACGAATTATCAAACAAAGTTTATGCTAAACCCACATTTTGTATGAATATTAATAATTTAAAAATAATTTCTGTTTTTTCAGAAATTGTCATTTGAGGAATGCTTTAATTTCTGACGGAAATATGACAAAGTTAAGTGAAAAATGTATTATATAGGGGATGTTCAAATTATAACTTGCCACTTGAGTTCTATGCAAATACCCATTTAGTTAAAACAAAGTTTTCTAATTGAAATATGACAAAGTTATTCTTTTGCTATGAGCAATTAAGTACAACCACTCTGTTTTGATGATACAACTATAAACCATACTCATCATTGCATAGCATAAGTACATCTTTAATGAGTTATATAAGCTTTATATCATATTCCTAGAGCTCAGAATAAGAATGGTTTCTTTTTTCTTTTTTGTTAAATTTGAAACTTTATATCATATTTATAGAGTTCAAAATCAGAAAGGTTTTTTTTTCCATTTAACAAAATAAGAAAGGTTTTTTTTTTCCACTAAAGTCAAAATAGATATAGAGATCTCACCAGGTTCTCTGTTCAAGGATGGCTGGGAATTGCAACTTAACGTAGGTGCAAGTACAGATGAATAAGAGAACAACCGTCAGAAACGAAAATTAAAAAAATAAGAACTCCTCATATGCAGGTTCAACGAAAATAAAACATGACAAAAATGACGAAGAAAAAAGATCAAGCGTTTTTTACATTTTTTTCACTATTCGGTCCTTTCTACCTCTACCAACGGTACAACCCTTAAAGGCCGAACCCTCTGATAAAAGGAACAATGCCGTTTAAAGATGCCACAGTTGTTAGGGAGACTCTGTTGGGTGCTTGCATATGCAGGTTCCACAAAAATAAAACGTGAAAAAAAGGAAAACGAAAAAAGTTGCAGGATGAGACACGAATGACCATTGGAGAAAACATTTTTTCTTGCTGAACTTTTGACAAAATGTCATCACACACCTGGTGCAAAGAACTTCTGAATATCTTTGACACTTGCTTATTAGCAGAACACATGGGTATGTGGAACAGTTGATTGAACAAATCTTGATAAAGGGGAAAACTCTTATCTCTTCGTACAGTACATGGTTCCTACTTGATTAGAGTGATTTCTTAGTTATGTCAGGTTCTAACTGTAGGAAATTAGAGATGTCGGGTTCAAACATCAGGTTGAAAACCTGATGCCCCCATACAACATACCAGCATGAGTAGATCTTTTGTTGTCTCTTAACAGAGATGATGTCCACTGCCTGTGGATATACTGAATCAGAATTTTTACATGGCCAAATCTGGTCAAGACATCTAGAACTTGCTCCAAATGATAAGTCTCATTGATTGTTTAATAGTGATAATGATTGGGATACTTTGCTGATAATTAGGAACCTTGGATATACTGAATCAGAATGTTTACATGGCCAAATCTAGTCAAGACATCTAGAACTTGCTCCAAATGAGAAGTCTCGTTGATTGTTTAGTAGTGATAATGATTGGGATACTTTGCTCATAATTAGGAACCTTGGATATGTCTAAGTGGGTTAGTTATAAGCATAGAAAACATGGAATTGGAAAGATGGTTCTCAACTAGATTTTTCTGTTTAAAAGAGTACAGGATTGTTTTGATTGTCTGTCCAAGTGATGAAATGGTTTAAGAGAAAGCTTGAGAATTGTACTATCAAAGATGGTCCTTTTGTAGAAATTCTGTGAATGATGACAGATTAAGGCTTAATTGTCTTCACTGTACCAAAGTATTTTCTGGTGGTGGGATTCACACAATAAAAGAACGTCTTGCTAGCCATCAATGTAATGCTGCAAGGTTAACTTATCACTTTCTGGTGTTATAACCTGAAATTTTACTTAGTAAAAATTAATTATGCTTACAACATAATGGGTTGAACTCCCCTTTGGAAAAGATGAGGGAGATTCAAAGTTCAAATGCTCTTCACTACCTCCATAATGTTCAAGTGGGAAGTAATGCTGCTAAGATTTGGAAAATAATAATTACCTTTACTGTTTACAATTAAGCTGAAAATGAGTTAGACTAATTATTTATACAATATTTACGTATGGTTCAGTTTAATGCAAATTTTATTATTGGAACCAAGAATTCCTAGAAAAGCTTTTATAAACCAATCAGCTTAGTTCCATGCTTTTCTACATTCTTTTAGTGTACTTTATTATGTTCTTTATGCTCTCTTCCACCATGTAAAATTCATCATTTTTTAAAATTTCACCCCGTCTTTGGTTTTCCAAGTTGCTGTATCCCAAGACATTGCATCATATGTGAGCGTGGGATTCATAAGACATTATACTAGCAAAAGTGAGAAACGGTACGTAAATTTCATGGTCCTATTTTAACTAAAACGAGTGCTGTCCAATTTTAACTAAAACGAGTGCTATCCAATTTCATGCTACATTTGTCCAATTTCTATGGCTGAATTTTCAATGAAAGCATGCAACATGGTTTACGGAAATTCTTATAGGCTGATGTGTAGGACGACAAAAATATGGTCAAGATTAGTGGATGGAACTTATTTTGTTACTTAAATGTTGCTGTACCATAGTTTTATATTTTTACGTAGTTCAGAAAAACATAGTTAGAAAAGTTAAACAATGTGGCAGCAATCCTGGAACCCAAGCTCAGGAGTGAACCTTCTTTGGTATATAAGCTGCATTAGAAGGCTTAGATATTCTAGAAGAGAGATTGCAGTCAAAAAAGATTTCTGATTGAAACGCCTACAGGAGTACAGGATTTGGAGACTATATTTTCACAGGTTAATGATGCTTCTATGATTCCTATTGATCTTTCTACTTGGGTTATTTCTTGGCATCATTGATTGTGACGACATCTACACACAGGTTATGGGACCTAACACCCATGGTCGGGTAAGATGTTGTGGGATGGGCGTCACTCCCACTAAAATGTGGGGCTCCTCCTCAAGTCGTCGAGGCACTGTTTCTCAAGAAATAAATAGACTAAGGGAACAATTGAAAGAAGAGAGGCGACTACGACAGGAAGAAGGGGAGCGGGCTAATAGAAAGATAGATAAGGCTACTAGAGAGATAGCAGAGCTTCAACGTTTAGTCTATTCAATTGCGGGACAGGTAGTCATCATGACACATTAAAATAGTTTTCACTTTTTTACATTATCTTAATATGTACATTTAATGATGAATCTTTGTTACTTATATTATAGGGTGGACAATCATCATGTGGGGATGATACTCTACACCAAACGCCAGACAGCCCTCCTGATCATTGCTAGAAGTTGTAATTTAAGGTTTTTAACTAGTAAATTGAATGTTTATCTTTTAATCTTTTTTTTTTCATTTAGTGTTTTTAAGGTGTGTAAATTCAAAGTATGATTAAATATTAATGAATTTTCTATTTCATGCAGGAATGCCAGACGATGTGCCCAATTGGTCATGTTATTGATTGTGTTAAATTTGGATGAGATATTGACATATTTTGTGTTTTTTTATGTTTAGATTTGTATATAGTTGGATTACTTTTCATTATTTAGTTTTTGCTTTCTACAGAATTATTGACTTACTGGATTGTATGCCCATTATTGGATTGCAACAGTCAAATGTTAGAAACTTTAGATCAACCTGAAATGGAACTGAAAACTGAACCAAATTGAAATGGAAAACCATAAACAGAAACTAAAGAAACTCAAATTGCAGTTTCTTTTTGGTTTGGGTTGGGTTGGTATTAAATTATCACACTTTTTTTAAACTATATGCTTGCATACATTTATTATATATTGTTGTGTCATTTATGAGATATATAATATCATTTATACAATATATTAGACAAACAAACATGCAACATATATAAAAAAACAAACATACATACACATATATGCATATGCATTTGATTTGATTTAATTCAGCTTAGACGTATAGTTAGGATTTTGATTCAATTTTGTTCTGTTTAACCTAGGGTTCAAACCAAAACTAAAGCAATCTAATTTGGTTTAGTGTTCTTCATAACCAAAACCAAACCAACCCATTTGTAAGCCCAAGGTCTGGGTCAATCAATTCTTGTGTTCGATGGAAGCAAGTTGCAACCCTAGCAATATCCTGAAGTGAGAAGCTCAGATGAATAGATAATCATATTTAAGAATTGTGAGTACTATATTTTTTCGCATTGTTCTTTCACATCTGAAAATCTGGACATCTACCAGTGCTTCAAGTGGTTTATTGGCTTACTGCTTTTAGGGAGGGCTGGACGGTATGGATCCAAATTTCCAGTTGGTGAGGTAACTTGTTTGGATGCTGAGGATCTCCCGCTACTTCATTCATCACTGGCATCCGAGTCTCCTATTTTAGAGGTGAGCTTTTGTTGTTGAAGTGGCTGCTGAAAAACCTGCATTGAATGGTTTTACAGTGTTACATTTGAGATTGATCTGTATCTTTTCATCAGCTGGATTACTTTGCTACTGTTGACCTTTGTAATTTACTCTTTTCTTCACTCCTGATATATCTCTGTATTATTTCCTTTTCAGCGTGTTGGATTATTTCCTACCTTTGATCTGTTGCACTTGTATTCACGTACTCATCCAAAGGATGGCTTTTACAGGATACTGGTAGGTTACATTGTTTTTTCAGTTTTGAATTTTTAATTAATTCTTTTTAAGGCTGTTAGGTTGCAGTTTTACAATATCCTTTAAATTGTCTATGCTATGTCATATTGAGGATGAAAGGACAGGAAGAAGGCATCTGATGCATCTGCTACTGATATGGGACAGTTGCATGCTTTAGGACACTATCTGTTGGTTCTTGAATAGGAGAAAATATTGAACTAAACAAATAGCGTCTTACAAAAGTATACGACTTTCATTTGATATTCCTTTGGGCAAAAAAGAAAATTGTAAATAACATAGAAGCAAGTCTATAGATCTGGTGTTTAGAATAATTTAAGTTGATTAGCTCTCACATAGTTCTTTCTCGTTGGTCCTAGTATTGGTCCCAATCTCCTTGGACACGTTGGTGTGGAAGGATGTAGAAAATACCTTCCTAGTTGTAGGCTTTTATTTATCCATTTTGGAGTATTTCAACTTCTTGGCAGTGTATCTTTCCCCGTTTTCTATTCGTGTTGGCTGGTTGTGGTACCTTTAGTTGGATTGTTGCCATGTTATTGATTGTATTAAATTTGGAAGAGATATTGACTTATTTTGTGTTTTTTATTTTTAGATTTGTATATAGTTGGATTATTTTGGAATCTCCTAATTCTTTATTTATAATATCACTTTATCCTCATTGCTAGTTTTAATTAGTTGAGCAAATGTTGGTTTTCAATGCTGTATCTTCTGTGAATTGCTGATCCCAAGCCTGGATGAAGGCTAGGCTTGCTTTACACACGGAGCCTAACACTCATATCTTAATGTTTGTCTATCATTTGTGCTATGTGCTTTATGGTCTCTGAATGCTTCCTGATATTCAATTGCTGATAAGTTTGGCTTAAGGTTATTTTGAGAATTATTGTGTTGTACTCCTTTTTATTCTTTCATATATATGGTACTTATTTTAGTCATGAAGCTTCTAACTATGATGCACGAATTCTTGCGTATCCTCTCTTAGATCGATGTTTTTCATCCTAAAACTCTTCACTTTCCTCTCTTAGATCTCTGGACCACTTCTGGATGAAAGCCAGGTCAGGTGCATTGTGGATGAGATAAAGCAGGTTATCACAGCTAGCTCAACGAGAAAAAGGGAAAGAGCAGAAAGGGCAAAAGCTGAAGATTTTGATGCAGAAGAATGGGAGTTGCTTAAAGAAGAAAATGAGCAAGAAGAAGAAGTCTTTGATCAAGTTAGTCTTCAAAATACAATATCTTTAGTCGATAGTTGGCTTATTAATTAAAATAGGTTTTTAATTGTTTGTAACCCCTTTTTTCTTGCCTGATGTGTGTGTGTTTTATTGTATCCAGGTTGGTGATTGTTTAGGCACTTTGATCAAAACGTTCAACGCCTCTTTCTTGCCTTACTTTGATGAGCTTTCATCATATATTACACCTATGTGGGTATGTCCTTTATGAAAAGTTCAATTACTAGTTTTACATATTTTTTTTCTTTTTGATGGAAGTTACTATTATATAAATAAATTTGAAGAAATGAAATTCAGCAGATCAAGTATCAAAGCAGTAGTAGCATAACAAAACACCCCACAACCACACAAGAAAGAGGCTGCATCACTACTCAATAACTTCCAAGAATAAAGCTTGTATATTGCTGCTTTTCTAATCGATCTGCTAATTTGTTAGCTGATCTAGGCATGTGTTGGAATAAGATATTCAGCATATCAACTCTTTCACGAAAGATATTTCATCATGTTCCCCATTGTGAAAAATGATATCTGGAGAAGTTAGAATTCATATTGGATTTCTGATTCATTACATCACTGTCATTGATTTGTAAATATCTGCAGGGACATTAACATTGATATTCACAAAATCTTCTTATTTTGGAATTTCTGGGTTGACTTTGCTCACATGATTTTCACATTCAGGGAAAGGATAAAACAGCTGAAGAGAGAAGGATTGCTATTTGTATTTTTGATGATGTTGCAGAGCAATGCTGAGAAGCAGCTCTTAAGTAAACATCTCAGACTGAAACATACTGTTTAAAGTTGAATATATTCTTTTAATTCATTTATTTTACGTATTGTTGGAACAGATATTATGATACATATCTTCCTTTCCTACTTGAAGCCTGCAATGATGAGAACCCAGATGTTCGACAGGTTTGCACCCTAAACAAGTCCTCGGTGATGCTTCTAGCTCATTTTTTTTTTTTGCATCTCAATTAGGCCAGTTGTTTTTTTACCTTCAGGCAGCAGTTTATGGAGTTGGTGTCTGTGCAGAGTTTGGTGGATCTGTGTTCAAACCTCTTGTTGGAGGTTTGTTCTGCTTGCACATGTTCAAAAGCAAATTTTTTTTATACTGTTTCTGAATGACACCTTTGTTTGGCTTCCTACAGAGGCTCTTTCCAGGATAAATCTTGTGATTCGGCATCCTAACGCTTTCCATTCAGATAATGTAATGGCATATGACAATGCTGTTTCAGCCCTTGGGAAAATATGTCAGTTCCATCGTGACAATATAGATGCAACTCAGGTACTTAAATTGCTCTCTCGATTATATTTACGCTGAAAAATGGAAAAAAAAGATTGAATTTAAAAAGGAGAAAGAAATTAATCGTCATTGTTTTATTACTGGTGCAATAATTGTATGGAAATTCTTCCATTAAGTCGCTGCATTATCATTGTTGTTGGTTTCTTGTCTTCTAACTGTAGAACTTCCAATTTCTTGAACTTCTTAGACTCCCAGCTTCTAGGTACAACCCCCAAAACTCCTTATTTGTCACCTATTTGTTCCTTTGCCTTCTGATCTCTAATTAGGTGGATTCATGTTAATCCCTCGGTAATTTCCATCTCTCATATCTTTTCTGAAGTTCAATGAAAAGCAGTGGTTTCAAGAAAATTGCCTAAATTCTTCAATACAGCTCTCTTCCACCATCCCCCCAAACCAAAATAAAACAATACTAAAGCCACTCCCACCACCTCCTCTCCTGGGGTTTCTTTGCATTTATTTGGATTCCTCTAGGATCTATTTAAGGTAGCTAAAATTAATATGCTCTGATATGAAGTCACGGTTAAATTTTTGTATTGTTTTTTAGCTTATAAATGGTTGGGGCCATTTAAGATCACTGAAATATCACATTTATACCTGTTCATTAGCAAATTTTGAGCTTATGATTGCTTTTTTTTACAGTTGTCTCTATAGATTGATTGATGTAAAGTTGTGCTATAATCTTTCTAACAAGTGATGTATCAGTCACCCTTTATTGTCAAGTCTCCATATCCTAACTGTGTGCACCCTATTTTTCTTGGAACGGCTGGCCCAGATCAGTGCAATTCAATGTCAGTTTAGGCGCGTTTGACGACCACTTTTCTCAAAGACGGGGCCTCTGTTCTCACCTCGGTTTGCATGCCCATATATGTCAGTTTGGGGTCTGCATTTTGCCAAATTTATGATGCGAAATTAGGAAGCTTATGCTACCAATATGAGGAGTAGCCAAATCTAAAAATTAATGATTATACTCACACCCAACTCCTGTATTCGAGTCTGTAATATTGATTGTTCCTTGTCCAGTTGGAGAAAAATTTATTGAATTCATCCGAGTCACAATCTTAGAGTTCATAGATGATTAATGTGCTATTATTTCTGAGCCTGCTTGGAGACTTGTTGCTACTTCTTTGTTAGAGATAATTGTTTTCATGTTGGAGGGTGAGTCACACTTTTATCTGAGTCTAAATGTGGTACCGTAAGAGCATATTAGTAATCTTCTCCAATATTGCCAGGCTAGGGTTATAACTGGAGTCTGGGCATACAACATAAGTTGTATCTATACTTTTTTTTTTTTGTAATGAACAATCCAGCAGAATATTATAATTAAGAAATTAAAGCTAACTTTGTAATTGTGATGTGAGATGTCCCTATCCCATTTCAAGCTTTCAACTTACATAAGATGTTTGAAAGTTACTGCAGTTTTTGTGTCCCTTTGCGACTTAATTCTTATGCTGTTTGACAGGTTGTTCCAGCATGGTTAAGCTGTTTGCCAATAAAAAGTGATTTGATAGAGGCTAAAGTTGTGCATGAACAGCTTTGTTCAATGGTGGAACGGTAGGGCCTTCAACTCTTACTATCTTGAGCATGTGTGAGAATCTTCTTGTTTTAATCATGATCCGGTCTATCTCCATCATTTTGTCTTCTTTATTATGCTTTATACTGTTTTCCTGTACACTAAAATGAAGTCATAGTATTATGTATATTTACAGGTCAGACAGGGATCTTTTAGGCCTCAATAATCAATATCTTTCCAAAATTGTTAGTCTTTGCTAAGGTAAATTCTCAATCTGAATCTATGGACAGTATTGACTTCTCTTTCGAAGTGTTACTGGTGGGGCCATATGATATTGTGCTGGAAAATGATTTAGTCAAACATAGCTTAATCACCTGTTCAATTAAGCCTTTGTTTGGGATATAACCTCTTGTTTTGATGAAGTATTCCCTCCACAATAGGGAGTCTGAATACGAATGGATTAATTCCCCACTGATCTTTAATTCATGCGTGTTCTCTTATTTTGTGATGATTGTATATAGCATCATTGTGGTCTTAACATGTTTCAATACTCTTTGAAATGTAGATTCTATTGGCAGGGAAGGATCTGGCAACAGAGCAAACTGCCAGCAGAATAATTAATCTGTTAAGGCAGCTTCAACAGACATTGCCACCATCAACCGTAGCATCAACCTGGTCATCATTGCAGCAGCTTGCATTGCAGTCAATCCTATTGTCTTAGTTCCTTGGTGTTTTTGTGGGGTTGTGGTTGTTATTGGAGAAGCCAATGTGTCTAGTCAGTTTGTGCCTGTTACATGTTAGTTGCCCATTCTTTACATAATGTATCCTCTTCATTGGGTGGTGTGAGGATTTTTGCAGCAACATGATGGGGGCGTTGTCCAGTCGGTTGAGCGTGAGTCTGCAAGCAATGGAAGTTTTTGCTGTAGAATGTGTATAATATAATTTCATTCATATTAAAGCCCCGTGTCCTGGAGGCAGCACACTGGGTTTAAGGATTGTCTGGGGAGGCAATTCTTGTAGCAGTTTTGGAGCTTGTATGTCCGTTATTTCATTTATGAATAAATATGATAAACCATTCAAATGAATTGTACAAGACTGGCCCTCCATCCCCCACTTCTTTGTTTTGACATTCTGCTCTCCGCAGGGGAAGGCAGCTTCATGCAATTTGTGAATTGTTCTGTTGGCCGCTTGAAAAATGGCTTTTTCACTTCCCACAAGATAAACTGTTTCTGATTTCCATTTCACCTGATTTCCCGGATTTTTTTCTCTCTTTTTTTTTTATCTGAAGAAATGGATTTTCTGCATTTGTGGGTTCTCATTTTTGCTTCTTAATCTGTTTTTCAATGAGTAGCTTGAATTATTATTTGACTTTCATCTCTCTCTTATTTTCCTGGAGATTGTTCCAAATTTTTTTGCTCACAGGTTATATAGGTGAATGAATGGGAGAACTAACAACAGTTTGCTTTGGTTGCAGGTGTTACTTTCAGCGGCGGTCATAATTACCGCTGCTAAAAGGTGCATAAACAATGCCCTTTTTACCAACGGACAACATTACCGCCGGTAGCGTCACGATTTTAATGTACATTATGATATTTACCGGCGGTAGAAATTACCGCTGGTAAATAGTTCAGCATCAGTACCAGCGGTGAACGTTACCGTCAGTATTAGTTCAGTACCTATACCGGCGGTATTTTCCACCGCCAGTATTCATGTTATCATGACCGGCGGTATTAGTTACTGCCGGTATTAATGCATGACCGGCGGTATCAGTTGCCGCTGGAAAAGGTCGTATACCGGCGGCGACTATTACCGCCGGTGTTAGTTCATCTTTGCTGACGGTAATATTTACCGCCGATCAAGGTCACATTTACCGGCGGGATACATGGCGTCGTGGGTTTGCACGAAATTCCAGCGGTAAATATTTTCCGCCGCTATTGTCGCCGCTAATTCTATCACCGACTGCATCGCTAGCGACAGTAAGTCTCACCGCCGGTATACGAATTACCGGTGGTAACGTGAGCTTTATTGGCGGTAAGCTACCGCCGGTAAAAGTGATCTATTTTGTAGTGAGGTTAATAGATTATACCTTGTAAAATGACACTCGTTCTTAATTATTATAAAAAATATAATTATTTTAAATTATTAAAAATTGGGTAACTAAATCTAAATTATTTTTAAAAGTATCACTTAAAACCCATTTTGAATGCTAAGCATCTCTAGTTAATCCCGGTCAATTTTGTGCGAGCCAATTTTCATTTATTGGCATCTGAAGTTGGTATAGTTTCCATGCTATTAATTGTTGTACCTGCATGCAACCACCTTGATTATTACTTACTCCATTTAATTAAATTTTGAGTGATTTTAATCACAAATATTTTTTATTGAGTCAGTTTTCAAACAATATTAGTTTGACTTGATTTTAGATTTAAGCTGAAAGAGTTATGTTTAATTGAAGTTATACTGCTCAATAGCCGTTTTCAAAATCAATTAAATCAGCTCATAGCATTAGGTTTAATTTTTCAATGCTTTATTCTAATATTGCTTTATCAGTGGGCTCTGATTTCCTCTAATCAATGGAGGCATCTTGATCCATATGATGATTCTCATCGAGGATCATACACTCTCATTTTTTGTCTTTTTTATTTTATTTAATTTAAATTTTTATGGACCATGCAAGTAATTCAAATGATGAAATAAATCAGATCTATATGCTCCTGCCATTACCAACAAGAAATCAGAGAAAAAGTGAAGCCATTGATCAATAACTATAAATATGGTATTAATCAATGTTTTTCTTTATTTGTGTGCGTATTTGTGCGTTTTGGTGATCATCCATAACTTGACTCATTAGATGGTGGCGACTCCCAATTTTATTTAGCCCCGTGTAAGGCACATGATGAACGAATATGGAGTCTTGTTTAAAAATAGATCTAAAGACATATTTAACAATTTCCAATTGGCTTAACACAATTATAAACCCCGCTTATAACTTTCAAGAAAAATCTAAAACAAAGTCTAAACTTTCTGGTAAACGAATATGGAGTCTTGTTTAATTCCTCAATTTGTGGCACTCTTGAAATCCTGTAATTAATTAATTGTTAAGCATGTAACGTTGACAGTGGAAGAACATGTTTCATGTCGTGATGCTTGTGTCGATGTAATTAGTGCATTCAATTTAAATAAACATTTTTTATGAAGAGAAGTTAAATTTTGAAATTGAACATGGCAATCACAATATCAAGTATCAAACCTCAGTGATACAGTACAGCCCTAAAAAATGTTGGAGTGTCACCAACCTCTAATAAGGTTTGGGTAATAGATTCTCTCCACAACCTGGCAATGGAATCTAACCACCACTAAAGAACAATAGGAGTCTCACCTCAAGAACACAAAGAAGATAAAAAAAATATAATTTTCACTCATTCCTTCAAAAATTAAAGATTGCAAGCCTATTTATAGACAACAGTTCCTGATTGGCATTCAAACTCTAACCCTATTTTCAAACTAAAAAAGGGATAATGGCAATAATAAAAAAAACCTACTTAACCTATAACTCCATCAAGATTTAGCCCCAATGGACCAGGTGCATTTGACCTCTACATCACTAAGGTTACAACATCTTGGGGGTTTACGAGCGATTAATTTCTCCACAAAAAAAGGGAATTTTTTTGCATTTATAATTTAATGAAATTTTGGGGTGAGAGTAGGATTGTTTATCAGGCCGACCAACACGAGCACAGCACACTTAAAGCATGCCCGTGCTCAGCCCGGCACAGCACAGCCTGTGCCCTCCTAGTGTGTCGTGTTGTGCCTAGGGGGCGGGCACAAGGCACGTTAAGGGCCGGGCTAAAGGACAGGCCATGCCAGCATTGCACAACCCCCTTCCCCCCAACAGCTATATAACAGTCATATTAGGGGGGTATACTTGTAATTGTCTGTAAATGACAATTTCTACCGTTCCAATAGTTATATTTGAGGGTAGAAGCGGTAAAAAGCCACTTTTTGTTTTCTATAAATGGACCTAACCCTTCCCACTCAAAATCATACTTCTTCTACAATCTCTCATCTCTTCTAAGAGTCCTTTTTAACGATTTTGCCATTGATCAACAAAGTGCTCACATGCTTACACGGCCGACTATTGACAAATTTCTAAACAAGACTCTTACAATGTTATAATTTTTTTTTCTATTTTCTTTTTTTTCTATTATTCAAGTTCTATTTCACCGTATTGTTTCTTAACGGAAAAAATATATATTTTTGATATTATCACATGTAACATCAGCTATTTATAGACGGCTAATGATGCCAACTGCTTTTCTGGCCGCCGATGTTAACAGTCCCTTTAATTTGGTTTTATTGGTTTATTCTCATTCGAAGTACATAGTCCCAACAACAAGAGAGGCGATCTGGATCGTGAGAAAATCATTAAATTCAAAATTTTAATATCACGCTTAAATATGAAAAGACGCAAATGGCCGCCGACCGATACGTGTCCTATTATGATTCGATAAACACAGTTCGGGGTTGTGAAGATTCCACACACACTGCACCATCTCCTGCTCATGCTTTTGGCGTACTTAATCTCCCGCCGCCACGCCCACTGAGCCCCCTTCCTGTCCCCTTCCCAGCGCCACGTCATCACTCCCCTGACCGATTCATATCATATCCCCGTTACAATCATCACCTACCTCTCTGTCTCTCTCCATTCTCTCTCTCTCTTAAACAGAACATGCAGAAAGAAAAAGGCAGGAGCCGGCCAAAGGGAAAGCAAAGGACATTGAAGTGGAGCTGAGAGAGAGAGAGATATGAAGGAGTCGTCGAATGCGTTACTGGGGAGAAGCGCGAGTGAGAAGGAGAAGACAAAGATGAGGGAGAGGCAGAGAAGGGCCATTACCACCAAGATCTTCCATGGTTTAAGGAAGCATGGGGGTTACAGCCTCCCGCCTCGAGCTGACATCAATGACGTCCTTCGCCAGCTCGCTATGGAAGCCGGTTGGGTCGTTGAACCAGACGGCACTACCTACCGTAACCCCTCTTCCTCTTCCTCCAACGTACGTTTTGCTCTTCTTTCGTAATTTGTTGTTATTCTTGTCATTGTTCTCTTCTTCATGGTTTCTTCTCTCTTTTCCTTCTCAGCTGTCCCATCTCCATGGCTGCTGTCCCACCTGCCTCGCCGGAAAAAGCAGCGGCACCCCGACTCCTACAAGCAGCTTCGGCGGCGGAGGTGGCGGAGATTGCTCCACCACGGCTTCTCCTCGCCGTAATATTCCTCACACCGATGCTTCTGCATCTCCCTACTTCTCTAACACCGGTGCGTCTTCCTGGGATCTGACGTTCGACCTTCAGGCACGCCCTTCCGTCTGCTTCGGCATGCCTTTTGTAGGACTTGCCACTTCCCCGGTTGCTACTGGCGTTCCTGGTGCTCCGTTTCAGTCCTCTTCCGTTACCAATGCCCCCAACCTGGCCTCCGTGATAATGCCGTCGCAGCGACTGCACTTTCAAGCGTCTGACAGGCTCGAGAGCAGAGGATATGAAGTCGCTCATCTGGGGTCTCCGACTCAGGCTCAAAAACCCCATGATTGAAACTCTTTTTTTATCTCTCCATTAGCTTCACCAGCGTACTTCGCACAACCGGCCGCCGGAGTTTCGCCCCCTTTTGTTTTTCACCGGATTTTTGCACTGCCCTTCTTCTTTTTCTGTTTTTTTGGGTCGTGAAAAAGCAAAAAGGGAAATACAAAATCACACTAACTGAATGTTTGCAAAGAAGATATAATATTAATATTGGCATATGTGATTATCCATAATGTTTTGGACAAAAGAATTTAACTTTCTCATCTTTCTGGGGTTGCAATGAGATCAGCCAGTTGAAGCCGAGAATTGAAACTGTCTACTGCTCATATTAATCATCTTCATTCTCTCACCATAGCGTGTTGTGGTACAAGAATCCATGTGAATGTTAAATGACTGAACAAGAAAAAATAATGCTTCAAGCTTGGCTCCTTTTGGATACAAAATAATACAGAGCAAACCAAATTCTTTAACACATCAAAATTTTTTCTTACCTTAAACACATAGATTGAACTCGTACCTCATAAATTTTCAGCTATCAAGGATAACCAGGGATCTCTCCTGGCATGGGAGCTAGCTCATTTCTGCCAAACCTTTCCTCGTCGTAAAATGTGGCCTGGACCACCCTTCCCCCAAAGTACCTGCCATTGAGATCAACTAGTGCTTTCGTTGTCTCCTCTGATCTCTCAAACTGCACAAAGATTCTGACAGCCTCCTCCGCTGGAAAATCTGGTTCTGTGATCTCAAAAATGAGCACCCTAGTTACTGTCCCGTACTTTGCGCACTCTGATCCAACCTCTTCTTCAAGTTCGTCGTCCACCTCCCCAGGGCCCACCTTCAAAAGCAAAGCATTGTAACAGTTAACTGTGCTTCTTTCATAATGTTTTAACAGGTTTAAATAGTCATAGTCAAAGCATAAATACAAGAAGCATGCGGTGCTAAAGAAAATATTTCAATGGCCTGCACATAAACACACGCATATGCTCCACACACATATGTGCCCGCGCACAGAGAGAGGCTACATGCAAATTCTCAGTAAAAGAGGCCGTAGGATGGAGGCGGGAAGCTACTCCTACAAGAAAAAGGGTTTCAATCAAAGACAATTTCTGACTATATGCTCTCAGCCTTTACTTATCATTGATTCGCTAGTATTTTTCTTCGCCTTGTTGAACCAGACGGCTAAATTTTCAATATCACATCTTCATCTATGGCCCCAGATATTTTCTCTTCATCCATTCTGTCCTTGAACGCATCACCACCATACTGCCATAAGAACAACCCTATCTACCTGAGCTAACCTAAGGTTTCTTGCATGATAACAAGTCTGCATTGCCCATTTGCACACACAGTATATAAAAAAGCTAGAAATAGAAAAGAGGCAACCGAAAAACATCCAAACTAGCAAACCCGCGTGCTTACAACCCATAAACTGGATCAATCAAGTACGGCGACAAGAAATAGACAACTCCAATAGAATAAACACCCACTGTAACAAAGAAGACATCATTTGGCACAAGATGAACTCATACCTATGACTAGCACCTTCAAGGATTCTTTCCCTTCCCGATATGAAACAATATATGTTCCATAATAAGGACCACCTCATTCTACATTTAAATCTCCAACAACAAATGAATCCCACCAAATTTCTTGCAGTACCCAACATTAATTGAACTTTTACAAAAACTGACCATAAAAAGCAAGCTAAGTCAGAGTGCAAAACTAGGTTACCAACTAATTCTGCATCCACCTCACTCATAACACATCTGTAGGGAATATTCCTCCACACACACACACCCACCCACCCCCCCCCCCCCCCCCCCCCCCCCCAAAAACTAATTCTGCATCCACCTCACTCATAACACATAACAGTAGGGAATATTCCCACCCCCCAAACAAAAAAATGGAAAAAAAAAATTTTTTCTCCCTCCTCTTGCTGCTGTCTGCTCACCGGAAGATCAATGCAGAGGATCTTATGAAAATAAGGCTCCACAAAAAAAACACTGCTTTCAAGTGCAGAAGATTTCCAAATTATATTTGCTAGCCCAAAAATGTTTCTCACCAGAAAATAAAATAAAAGCAAATTCATTGACAAGAACCTTTCTTCCCTCACTTCAAGTGTCTAACATTCAGGCCCTTCCGAAAAAAATGATGAAGAGATATAAATGATACCATATAAAACTGAAATCGCAAAGAATATATCCAAAGATTGTACTTTCAGAAGGGTCAAAGATGCCAAAGATCCTCCCACAATTTCACCCAATCAACACATCCCGCCTTTTCCACCTTCATAAATGGATCAAAAAAATAGGTTATATCCTTTTCATGAGTCCACCCCATACAATCCACAACAAGGGTGCTTCATCCCAAAGTTTTCCATGCTGTTGCGTTGAGATTTTGCCAGCATGCCGCCCATGGGTTAATAGTTTGTTCTGTCAGGCCAAAAAATTTTCAAAAAATACATAAAATAAAAACATTAAAAGGAATCTAAAACATATATAGAATCCCTTCAATTTTGTTTTGGTTTCTGTTGGCACGGACAAAATTTCACTGACACAATAAACAGCGATTACTCCAAGGCAGCTACCATATCTAGCAATAATGACCCATTCCTAGGGATAACTCTCTGTTCACCAAAAAGCCAGAGCCATATCCATGTAACAATCGTTAAACTCCAAAATGGATCTCAATTCAAAGCCTCACCAGTCTTTGAGGCCTAAAACACACTACAATTTCACTAAATGATGTCTATTCAATTCATCCAACCCACTCCTCAAAAAATCCCTTTGGAGCTTCTCAACCCAATTCACCAATGGTTTGAAATTTTACTTCTAATAAGCATAATCTTGTTGCATTCTGAAAGATATCCTTATGGGTTTCAACGGTTGGATTTAGACAAGTATTCAACCAATTTTCAATCCAAAATATCAAATACATTTATACCATCATATTTAATGATCAGGTATGCAAACATGATTTACATTTAGATTCAAATATGAATTCTCCATGTCCGATTCAATTTCAGACATTGCCTTTTAAATTCTAGTTTAGCTTTGTTTTGATTTTTCTAACCGATAATTATACAGTTAATAATCATTACCATTGTGATAAATGGGTGATTGTGGGTTGGTTTCAATATATTGTAGCATGGGCCGGGAAGGTTTGCTTCACCTACTGAGGTAGAACTGAAAGGAGAACACTGTGCATTCTCCTTTTAGTCTCACATCAGCTGGGGAAGAGAACCTCCCCATCTAATTTGCTATAATATAACATTCCCGTGTGCCCGCCCACACACCCCACCCCACCCCACCCCCAAAAAAAAAAATTTAATTGGCTGAGATAGCTCAAAGATGACACAGGAGTGGGTAGAAGATAAATTTGATGTTCAGAAAATAAACTTTTACATATTTATTAAAAATATAATGTTAAAATATTAAAATATTCAAATTTGAGTTAGAATTCTATTCTTTAGAATCCAAAGAGATTTCAGTTGAAGAAGAATATTCTTCAAAACTTTTCAGCTCAAAAACGGGTATAGCATGATTCAAGCTGTATTTGACCCATTGACAGCCTAGATAATGACTAATTTTATGTTTCCAACTTCCCTCCAAACTCCAAGATTTAGCACTGCACCAAAATCCCTTTGAAGGGCACCTAAAGAAATTCAAAGGTAAATGTCACCTACAGAAAAAATTTACACCCATATCAATCAAGATTCACTACATTTCTAACACCAAATATCTCATTTGAGGGTAATTGAAAAAAAAAGAAAAGAAAAAGATTAGCTTATTAATCCATGCTAGCCCAAGCTTAGTTAATGTGCATAGCAACTAGCAAGATTAATAAGTAAGCTCCAGACAGCATAAACTTCATGGTTTCAGAATCTTTATAGCTTTTTCATTAATGACTAACCAAAATTTTATTGAAAAAAAAAAAACAAAGCACATCAATGAGAGATCCTAAAAATATAAAAAATCCTCAATCAAATGATGCATTCGAAATAATGTATGTCGAAATTGAATTTTTTTTTTCTCACAAAAAAGTTTGGTTCTCTAGAAGTAATGGTTGAGAGTCAGATGGTGATGTGAGAAAAAATGGCTAAAAAGGCCCACCGATACTTCTTTTACCACCTCGGCACCTTGCACCCGCAGTGCTGACAGCAGAAACTAGGAGCAAAGGACCTTTACCTGTAGTAGTCAAGAGTTCCCAATGATGAACATTGATTTCTGGGATCAATCACTTCAGGTATGCATCATGAATTTGAAAAAAGCACCATTAATAGAATCTTTCATGTTGTACCTGTTCTTAAGTTGGTCTCATTTGCAGTGTATGATTTCATGGTATAAGAGCATATTTATCTCCAAGTCATGCTTTGAGAATCTTGTGAGGGGTCAGCTTCAGAATATCAAATCCATTCATAATTAAAAATAAAAACATGCTCCCTTCAACATTATTTCACCCGATAAGAGATAATTAATCCCACTAAAAATTTATTGAGTGCTTATACACTGACTTCCACTGTCATGTGCTCCAGGCACTTGCAATGTGATACCATCACCTACCAAACTAGTTTTGCCGGATTAAAACTATTGGAGGAAAATTCCAACCACACTATCACAGATGCAAATAAAGTTCTTTGACCAAATATAATATAAGTGATCAAGGAGGGCAGTTAATGTAAAGGGGATAGGTTAATGTTTTCAATTTTCTAGGAATCTCAAGATTTTCATTCTCTTTATAAGTGCAGACACAAATCACACCACAAAATAATCTTAAAAAAAATTCAAACCAATCATAGGCTTCAAGAAAGCTCAAAAGGGTGGCGATGAGTAGACTGCCAGGTTGGGATGTTTCTGGAGAGCAGACACCGGAAGAAAATATGAACTCACAAAAATTCCCCATCTAAAATTTCGTATGGGAGTGAGACAGCACTGGATCTCTCCATCAATTTTAGGGAAGTAAGGTAAATGGAAGGGGGGAAATTCTAGATCTAGAATTGATACAGGAAAGTTGGAAAGAAGAACAGCTAACAAAAAAGGGATAACTTTCTACCGGAGCAAAAATCACGATCAAGGTAACCACCTACAATTCTAAACTATCTCGCAATCATAATCCACTACAAAATAGGGTTTGAGGTAGCATGAAAAACTTGAAGGATATTTCCTTTGTAAGGGCATTCAAGCCTTACATAAGACATGGAGAACTAAATATTAAAGTGCAAGCCATTAAAAGGGAAGTTCGGGTTTCTGGACTCTACATGGGAGATGAATATATCCCACCCAAGAAAAAAGATAATCCTTGCAGAAGAGTCGTACAATTCATGGAAGCAAATCAGCACCCACTAGTCTTTTTAATCATAAATACATTTCTGTATTAAACAATTGAAAACAAAAATTCGTGGAAGCAAATCGGCACCCACTAGTCTTTTTAATCATAAATACATTTCTGTATTAAACAATTGAAAACAAAAATTCCAGAGAACGCAAGCATCTCATGAGAAACAGGATGCGAGCAAACAGAAAAATATAAGAAATATAGTAAACATAAAGCACCTTCATTGCACACTTTCTTACACTACCATCTCCCAGATTATTACATTTCTATACTATCATCAACACCAAATTTAATAAAACTTCCATTCCAACATCACCACTCAATTTCTTAAACCACTTCCATTCTGTAACCTCCACAATCTGAGAAAAATGAAGACCAAAAATGCTGCAGAGGCCAGAATGCATCAAAAACGGCACCTTTTCCACCACATTTTCCTCAAAAATGCTTTTATTCTTATTCAGCCAAACTTGCCATATGGTAGCAATAAAGGCCCCCGAGTACAGCCTTCTTCCTCTTTTTGACATATGAGGGAATCGCCACTGTTCTGCCAGTTGTCCACTGCATACTCATCAACTGCAATAATATCCTCCATATGAAGCCTAAAAAGTCACAATGCACCAATAGATGATCTACTGTCTCCCCATCCCTCATACAAACCGTAAAAACATGCGGTGATAAGGCACAGGTTTTCCTACAGTGCTGACAAATTTCTAAGGTATTGATCCTATTCAAGAAAGCCTCCATGCAAACGCTTTAACTTTTGAGTGGGATTTTGGCTGACAAAAGAAAATATATATGAAAGCAAGGGGAATGTGAATATTCCACCTACCAGAAGTGTGACATCCAAGACTGGCAAAAATACTGACCTTGGGAATCCGGCACCCAAGATCTAACATCTCAAATCAAAGGGTAAATAACTACATCTTTAAGAAACTCTAATAACGCTCCCAACTCTTCCACCTCTAGGTCACACAATTCCTTTCAAAAGTGAAGGTTAGATTGTAAACCATTGGTAGACCATGAAAGAATGTCACAAACAAGGGATTACTTCTCACATGTTAAATGAGTAGGAAACAGGAAGCAATAGAAGACTCACCCCACCATAAATCAGACCAGAATTTTTTTGTGTCCCCCATCTGAAGCTTGGTAGAAACTAGAGGCAAAAAATATCGAGCTATGACCAAAATAGATTTCCAAGAACACTCATAATAGATACTAGCGTTTTGGTTGATTTCTCTTCCATTATTTTGGCTATCATACTTACTAAGGATTATTTGTGTAAAACATTCCCTATTCCTGGCCGAACCTCCAAGGCACTTACCAGGAAGAGTTGAATTCTGCATGCACACATAACCCAAGGCAAGTCCACCCTAACCAAGGTCCCTAGAAACCTATTTCCACCTAACCAAATGATCCTTCTATTTTTATTTCCTCCCCTTCCCATAGAAAATCTCTCTGTATCTTTTCAACAATATGCACTACCTTGGTCCGAACTCTAAACAGGGACATGAAATAGACAATAAGGTTAGACAAAGAGGCTTTTAGCGTGATTTGACCCCAACAATAGATACTGCTTCTTCCACATTGTCAATTTCTTCCTCATTTTATCTACCATTGGTTACCAAAACTCCAAAATTTTTATTCCCCTACCCAATTAGGGATGGCAATGGAGCGGGTTAAACGGGTAACCCGCCCCAAATGGAATGGGTTTGGTATGAAGTTTTTCAGGTTAGGGGCAGGGGTTTGGTTCCAAAGACCAAAACTCGAGTCGGGGTCAGAGCAGGGTCGGGTTTGCCTTGCCCCAACCCATAAGATCATTGTACCCATAGCAACCCTCATTTAGTCATTTATGTTTTCCTACTTCTTGTTAGAATGGGGGAGAGCTTCGAGTTTGAGCGCAGCGCCATCGCCGCCGTAAATCCAAGCAGATCTCATTGTCTCTTAAGGTGTTTTCTTCATTTTTAGGTTTTTCTTCTCCTACAAGATGAAGAGGTACGTTGAAGAGCTGTGAAGAAGAGAAGATAGGGCTTCAATCACAGCCCTTTATGTAACCTCTTCCCTTTCTCATTGATTTCAAATGCTTCAAAGTTGATCATGGCGCCACAGATTCAAGCCATGGTGTCGACTGTAAAGCCAAACGTTTCTGATCTTCGAACTTTTTTAGGTACTTCATTTCATTCTCATGATGATTATGGGAGCAAAAATTGTCCATGTTTGATTTGAAAATGAGTCGAGGAAGTGGAGCCACTAGTTCTTGTAATTATGAAAATCTCACTAGAGTTCTCCGTTTGCTTTTTGGAGAAATTGATGGTTGACACTGATGATTTGAGTATCCAGGTTTGTAGCTTCTTGTTTATTGAAGATGAGCTTTTAGGATTCCTCAGATAAAAGCTTAACTGACTGAGAGTTATTGATAACAAGCTTTCAAAATTGTTAATAGCTAAGTGGGCGGGGCATGTACGAGTTTCAAAAACCTCTTAAGGAGTGGGGTTGGTTTCCACAGCTCTACCTCTGGGGCAGGGTCAAAGAAAGCTTCACTAGGGGCAAGGTCGGAGTAGGAGGAACCCGTCCTGAAACCACCCGTTGCCATTACTACACCCAATGAAGGCCTAGGTAGGCAATGGGCCATCTTACATAGCTGCACCCCAACTAGTATGTTGTATGCAAGCTCTCTCATCTCCTCACCCCTGGCATTGATACCAAATATGCTGCTTTTTCCCAAACTCGCCTTAAGGCCAGACAACATTTCCATATATCTAAGAATGCAGATAGTACAAAACACCATATCTTTTCAATTTTCTAGGAACAAAATGGTGTGTCATCCGCAAACTACAAATGTGAGATAGGGACCCCACCTAACCAACTCTAAAAAACCATTAATCTTCCCATTGTTTGCTCCCACATGCATCATCCTACTGAAAACATCGCTTAGGATGGTGAAAGAGTCCCCTTGCCTAAGCCCTCTTGAAGAAGTAAACTGACTTGCCAATTGCCACCCAACCATCCAACAAAAATGAAAATGATATAATGTGCATGCATCCCCTAATCCATCCACTCCGTTTATCTCCAAAGTCCTTACATTCAACTCTTCCAAAAAAACCCCATTCCACCCCGTCACAAGCTTTCTCCATATCCACCTTCCATACTAATCGCGGATGTACCTTCTATTTCCGCTCCACAAGACATTCATTAGCTATCAAGGAGCAATCCAAAATTTGTCGTCCTTCTACAAAAGCACTTTGATTTGGTAAAATTGCACCACTTGGTAGTTCTTTTAACCTCAACAATAGGACTTTGGAGATAATTTTATACAAGGTTGTCATAAGGCTAATCAGTCTAAAATCCCTAAATTTAACTGCCCCCCTGGAATTTCAAGATAAGGCACACAAAATTGACATTTTTAATTTTCTTGATAATTCCAAATGAGTGGAATTCCTTAAACACCTCCATAATAATCCTCCTTAATTACATCCCAACAATCCTGGAAAAATAACATTGTAAAACCATCTGCTCCAGGGGCTTTTTCCTGATTCAACTCCTTAAGAGCTTTTATCAGATTTCTCAAATTCCCTTTCTAATCAAGACATTTGACGTGCATCAATTTTAGGCCCTCCAATCTCCTTAGGCAACAAGAAAAAATCAGTTCCAATCTATACAGCTTTTAGAATTCTGTCAGCTCTTTCACTATAGATTCTTCATCCTCAATACATTCTCCATTCACCATTAAACTCTTGATGTCATTTTTCCTTCTCCGTCCATTGGCAACTTTATGAAAAAAAACTGTGTTTCCATCCCCTTAGTCCATTGAAACCTTGATTTCTATTTCCAAAGTGCTTCTTCTTGCCTCAACACCTTCTGCATATCACCCAAACTCTCTTTTCTTAGTAATCTCTCCTATTCATTTAGATCCTTGTTTTCTTCTAAACTATCAAAAAATTCAATCACATCCTTTAGATCCTTTTTCCAAGTTTCCATTCTTCCAAACACCTCCACATTCCATTGCTTAATTCTGTGTTTTAGGTTTTTAAGTGTTTTCATGAACCTAAAGCCTGCCCATCCATCCACATTTTCTTTTGATTTATCCCACCATGATTTGATTGATTTTCGAAAGGACTTATTCCCTAAGGCCCTAACCATATATTAGAAAGAAAAAAAAAGGTGCGGGTCCTCCACCCCCAGACACGAATTCCATGTTCACCACAATTGGGCTATGGTCAAAAATCATATGATAAAACATCATTTGAGCCACATTAGAGAACTGATCATCTATCTCATTGACACCAACAACAGATCCAATCTACTACATATCGAACTTTCCTGCACGATAGACCATGCAAATTTTCCTCCATTCAATGGATAATCAACCAGGCCTCTTAATTCAATAAATAACGAAAATTTATTCATGCTTCTAGTGACTCTTCTACCTCCCTTATTTTCTTGTATATTCCTACATACATTAAAATCGCCCAATAATCACCACGATTCAGGCATCATTGATCCAATCTCTTCAAGTTCATTCCAAACTTCACCCCTTTGTCTTGCTCCAGTAGGGCCATATACCCCAAAAAAACTGCACTAGAACTGATCCTCAAGATTGACAGATATAAGAGAAATGGAGCACATACCCTCCTTCACCGAATACCCTTTAAGACAAATAGGATCCCACATTACAAATATGCCCCCTGACGCCCCATTTGATGGTAAGCAAACCCACTGCTCACCTATCACCCCCAAAGGTAACTCACCACCCTCTTTGAGAATTCTTCCTTTTTTTGTTTCCCGTAATACACATATCCATGACCGTTATTTATGACATAATTCCCTTATTGCCTTTTTCTTTTCAATTCCACCTAATCCTCTAATACTCCAACTGATTAGCTTCATGGATGACACTAAAATAATCCCCCATCCATCATCAATGTACATCTATTATCTCTTTTTGTACCTTACTAACCATTCCAAATTTTTTGACTCCCTAGATCTGGATTTTTCCTTTTGTATCTTCAAATCTTGTTTCCATTCATCTTATTCAACACCTCATGACCACTGATATTATTCCCTTTCTCATCCTTCATATGTATCTTCATTAACGACAATATCTCTTCTACTCCATCCAGTTCACCCTTTCTCTATCTCTCGCTAATTTACCCAGACACACCCTTGGATACAGTTACTGAATCAACATCATCAGCCCCGCCTGAAACAGACTTCTGATTGGTTCGACACGGAACAAAGGGTGGAGTCTCACTTGGACAGTCCTGAGAAAGAGCATTCATTGCACTAGAAGATTCAACTGAACAAATAACATAACTTAACATACCTTATGTAACGGGATTGAAAAGAGCGAGGGAATCAAAGGATTTGAGAGTCTGCGAAGGGGCTTAATCACCAATTGTATGATGCATAACAAGATTTTCATTAGAAGTTAGAATCATCAACAGCATCCTCAAAGTGAGCAGCTTCACTATCGTCCCTTTATTGAGAAATATCAGGATTTGCAGTTTACCATCAGCATCATCTTCCATCTCAAACCAGCTTCGCTGGTGATATCAACATCTTGACATCTGGCATTTCATCATTAAAAAACACCTTCAACGCCTCCGCTCAGCAAACTTCTCGACGATATCTATCTCGTTCCTCCTCAATAGAGTAATTGGAATCAGTGAAATCTACCTCCACATCCGACAGTTCTCGCACCATGGCGGAATGGTCACCATCATCACGAGCAACGCCCTAAGAGATCATGCAGCTTATCAACGATTCCTCTTCACTAACCTTCACCTTTTAGAACTTTTCTCAATCCCTCTTATGTTCTGGCTAATAATACTCATATGGAAAAATCAGATAATCCTTCCATCCTATTCCTGAAGGCCTGCACAGGAACCTGAATGGACATAGCCTTTCCATTCTCTGTCATCACACTATCAACTAAGAGTTAAGCAATCTTCTCAACCCCTGCCATAAATCTAGGACGCCTTCTGATGACCCTCTACGTGATGCCTCCTCCCCAGCACTCACTCCATCACTACTAACCCCCCTCCTACTCCCACAATTTCTAACTCAGCCATGGAAACATATTGTGGCATTTCAGCACTAATGTTCACAGCAGTGTGTTCATTGTAGAGCGAGATGAGAGGAGCTGAATATAAGGAATAATTAAAACTAGAAATATCAGCTAGTACCGTACCTGTGCTGCAATGATGGGGGGATTCATATAGGCCAGGAATGGGATGGAAAGGTAGAATGATTAAAGAAGGATATTGAAATTATATCAGGCTCATTGGATAGGCTATCCTTCTCAATCGCTAGACCTTTACCCTTTACGGAAGTGGAAGTCTTACTTTGTCCCTACCCATCCATCTAACCTTTTTTTTTTCTTCGTCCTTCCGTAGCACTTCAAATTTTGCAAGCACCCACTCTCCGAATCGATGTTAGCAGTAGTCGTTTTGGTAGAAGCCGCTTACTTTGGAAACGCTTGATTAGATCATTAATCGAGCTTAACGCTTCACAAGGGCCTTCATCTCTCACACCTCCCCCATCTACATCGGATTTTGACTGTACAATTTCTTCCTCGCCTTTGAAAGACACTTTTCCAAAGAGAAATGAAGGTATGATATATAATGGGGTCAAGAATGTACGAGATCGCCTCTTTTAGACACATAATCTTCCCCTACTGTTGTGGAGAGCGGAAGATGACCTAGACTATCACCATCTCATACAAGATATGACTTAACTCTATATGCATTTCCTTCTCTTTCAGCTGCATAAACAATCGTGTGCTTGATGGATAGAAGGCTCTTCACATGGTTGTCAAGAATGGGGAGGATAATGATTTATTCCGGATTGCTGCCACTCTTCTTCAGTTCTATTACTTGAGCACTCTGAATTGTGGATGTACCCACAAATAGTTGTCCCTATATATGCCTCTCTTGGAAGAGATGGGCCTGGTATACAAGGGGGCCACAAACTCACTACAACACCCATCCGACCTTGGCAAAATGAAACCAGACCCCAACCCCACATCTCCAACTCTTCCTAACACCCCCTAGCCACCGGCCTCTTTAACATTATAAACCCCTCAGATTCCAGGCCTTACCCCCAACTTAAGCCCAAGCCCTACACCACCTTCCTCAAACCCAATAGAACTTCTTTTGAAATTTGAATTCTGTTGACCAAAACCTGCTGAATTATGGCCCTGACTTATTTCCATCTGCAGGTTCTTATGCTTATTCTAGCTAAGGAAGCCTGTCCCATCAACTTCTATAGCCGAAATACTTCCTGACCCTTCCGCCCTCCCACCAGACCTATACTGCCACGTAATATATCTTCTTCCTCACCTTGCTTGCACCCTGAATGCTCACCTATGGTTGCTGGAGCATTCTTTGTAGTAACTTCAATAAAGGTTTTGTACCACCGAGCCTTATCCCACACTGCCAATATTCCTCGGTATTCTCCTAACAATGCGTTTGTTCACCTTTATTTCAATAGCTCCTTCAGCAAGGATCATACTAAGTTTTTCTAATCCTCCCATAACTGCCCTACTACCTCAAAGGTTTTGTGGGCTATAACATGTGGCGGAACACCATACAATCAAATCCACTAACCTTCAAAATCCAGAGGACCCACATCCAATGCATCCAACTAATCCGAAGGATTCCCTTCTTCAAGCATAATTATGCCACCTATAATCATGGTTATATCTCCTCATTATTCAGCAAAAAAAAAAAAAAAACTAATCATGGTTATAGGGCTTCTGCTAACCCATTCAAGAGAATTTTCTGGCGATGGTGCAAAAAATACTAATTCATTAGAACTCAGTGGGACCATTAGCTTCTTTTGGTTGTCTTGAAAGATTCTTCCTAGTACAAATAACAGAGCTTCGCTGGCTCCCAAGGAGAGAGCTCTACAAGGAACAGGAAATCACAAACTCCTTGAAGCAACTTGAAGGTAAGTAGGGGAGAGGGGCTACTTCAACCCAAGGCTCCAAAACTGCTCTAGGGATTGGACAAGATGATGTATTAGAAAGCAATAGGCTGCTGAATGTCCCACCAGGAAAGCCTTTATCTCCTGAGTAACAGCTAGAATCCGCTGAAGGTTCACACTCCCCCTGTATATATTCTTCGCTTAGTTCCAACCTTGAGTTTTTTCTCCAAGTGGCAAGAATGCACCCCCCCTTCCTTAACTGGTCACCATTAAGAAAATCACCATGTCTCTACCCTAGCTACTTGATTCAATACCTACCTTCAAATATTTGTCCTTCTATTTGCAGTGTTCTACTATTAGTCCATGGAAAGCGGTTTGGGCCATTTCGTCTACTTTCTTTCCTTTATTGTCATTCAAAGTACATCAAGGAAATTCCACTCGCTTTTGGTTAGATGGATGGTGTTGTAGGGATAGTGTGTGGTTTTGTGTTTTTATGTGTGTGTGTTTTTTTCTTTTTTTTTTTTTGTTGGGGGGGTTATTCAAACTCTGTAAGAATGTGATCTCCTGGTCTGATGATGGGCCACAATGGAATCTAAATTTCATTAGGGAATTGCGAATAGTGGAACTAGAGGAGTTAGATGGGTTGCTTGATACCCTCAAGGATGTTCTCATAGTCCTTTCTATCCCAGATGTGATTTGTTGGTCAAGGGACAGTTCTCTATTATTCACTCCTAAATCATTCTTTTGATTCCTCACATCTTTGCCGCCATCTTCAACTCCTCCTTTCCCAACCAGTTTCTTGTGGAAATCTCCAGCTCCTTCCCATGTTTTGGTTTTACTTTTTCCTAAAGAAGGTGAACACTCTTGATAATCTCCAAAAGAGAAAGTCTCATCTAGCTCTCTCACCTCACGTGTACTCTTTGTGGCTGAAGGATGGCAAGTTGATAGACCACATGTTTGTCCATTGCGAGTTTGTGAGTTTTATATGGAGTTCGCTTCTGCAAATAATGGAGGTAAGCTGGGTGATGCCAAGGGATGTTTGCCATCTTTCTTATCAGTGATGGTTCCCATCTTTGACACGGTTAGGTCGTCTGATGTATAAGGCGGTGTTCTTTGCAGTTCTTTCGGTTATATTAAGATTTAAGAGCAAGGAATGGCAGGATATTTGAGGACATCCAGGTTTCAGTCCATGTAGTGTTTGAGGAAATAATAGTGATGACATCATCATGGCTCAGCATTAGGAAGGAGTTTCAGGACATAGCTGCAAGGGAGATTATGTCTCAGTGGAAAGCTCTAGCTATTAGATGAGCTGAGTTTCTCTTGGAGGATGGATGCTGTTCGGTTACTGTTTTTTATTATGTTTCTGTTATGTGTTTTTTTTTTCCGAGTCAGCACTGTGTTTTTATGCTTCTGGTTCTGCTATGTTTTTCTTTCGTTCTTTTGAATCCATCTCCGGGTGCATCAATAAATTAACACAAGACCCACATTCTTTGTAAAACGTTGTGCCAGTTCTACCATGGTAACAAACCATTCCGGGTCATTGATGCAGTACTGCACCAAGGATGTGAATCTCCCATTATGCTCTGTTATCCTCAGAGTAACTCCTGTACGTCCTACTATGCATATGAATGTAAACTTCTTATGTTCAACTAGGACTGTCGTTATACCTCCTCTGTGTTGAATCAGACTGTTAGGTTTCTGGTAAAGAGGAATGAAGTTTGGAGAGTTTCCAACAACTTCTGCATAGGAAAGATGTCTACCAACATACCTTTACCTTTGGCCCTAGACATCCCGTCTCTCTTGCTTTTTCCATTTATGTCGAGCCTACATGTTATTAAATGTGGAATTTTTGTCAAACATGTGACAAAGATTGAGGGAGGACACCGTGGTTTTTTCTTTTTGATGTCCCCCTCAAACTAAAAGGAACACTTTACAAGATAGACATTATGCCTATTATAATGTATAGATTAGAATGTTATGCAACAAAAAGCCAAAAAAGCAAAGTGTTGCTGAGATGCAAATGTTGAGACGGATATGTGGGCAGACTAAGAAAGACGATGAATCAAAATATTCAAGGGTGGTTATGTGTCGTCTAATAGATGATAAAATAAAAGAAAATATGTTAAAATGGTTCAAGCATGTAAAACATAAACCTAAGGAGGCAACAGAGAGAAGTTGTGGAAGGGTACTTATTTGAAGATCTAAGAGGATGAGGATAGACTCAAGAAAATAAATAAATAAAACATTGATAGAGTCAGATTGGTTGAAGATAAAACTTTGAAATCATTGGTGACCCAACTAGTTTGCATCCCCATACACTGATTGAAGATTTATTTTTTGACATATTTGGGATGAAGGAATAGGATTCATATTAGTGGCCCAACTAGTTGGCATAAGGAATTTGACTACTGATTCATTATTCATTGACTCAAGTTCAAAGATATTAAATGCAACTAAGTTTTACCTATTTGGTGCTTACTAGAGATGCTAATAAGCAAGATTGATTTATTAGATTTTCTTATACATTTGAGCACTTCTGTATAATAGAAATGTGGATATCCTCTTAATGTTTAGTTAAAAATTCTGTTTTATTCAATAATAAAAATCCAAAAAACAAAAAGACGCAATATAAAAGTGAAAAATTAAAAGACTATCATGATCACTTAGCCAGATATCACTCAATATGAGGGATTCGAAATACACAGAGTTGCATATTATAGTGCTCCTATTAAGTATAGAAAAATTAAAATGGTTTCCAGATTATAATGGAAATAAGAAATGAATGAAACGAGACCATATAATGACATGGGTAGAAAACGAAATTGCAAATTCAGGGGGAAATAAATGGTTTTTAGGATAACAAGCTACCTGGAAATTAAGAACATGCTTTAACTATTATTTCAATAAAGCCATTGAATTAAATGTTGAGATCCCAATAATCAAGTTGAAGTAATATTTGGTGCCATCAAATTCATAATAATTAAACATTCAAAATATCCAGCACGTTACAAATGAAGAAACACCTTATATAAATTGATTAGAAGAAACAAAAAATTTCCATAAAATGACTTGCAGGTCTAAACAGGACAATATATTAAATGTATTTAAAACATTTATTCATTTTATTATTCAGTCAATTGAAAACAAAACCAGCAAAACTACACACAGCTTTCCCATTCTAGTAGCAAAATGTTGTCACAGAAGTTTTACTGACAAGAAAAATTAGGTGTTCACTTTTATATATAGAACACACATATTCTTAAGTTAAAAAAAATAAAAAATAAAAAACAAAGTATGCAAATAAATTTATAGGCTATTAACCGTGCATGGCAAATTGTTCACTATCATGCATACCATGTTCCGGAGCAGCAGAACACGAGTTGGTGGACCATTAATGTTGGCACTCTTCAGCTTCTTTTCCCCCTTAGATTCACTAGCATTCACAATTACCCCAGCTCGCCGATCTGTCTTCCTGGCCATCAAAGGTGTCGTAATACCCTGCTCCTGCTTTCCAAGCCCCTGCCCTTCCTTCCACCCCATCTTTGCCATCATTCTTTGTGCTGCAGTCATCTGCCCACCTGCACCAACACCTAGTCCAACTGATCCTGACTTCCCTATGGTAAATCCATCTCCGTTAGATGGTGGCGAAGGTGACCTTGGCATAGATCCACTCATCGCTGCCCGTCGTTTCCATGCCTCTTCACCAGATATATTCAATGGTAATCTGGGATCATTGAAGTCCCTCTCTTTCTCTCTCTCTGCTGCCTCTCGCTCTCTCTGTTCCCGCTCACGTTCTCTCTCCTCCTCTTCCTGCCGCCTTCTGTCCAGCTCCTTCTTCATCTCCGCCTCCATAGCCCTTCTCTTCCTTTCCCTCTTGTATTCCTCGTAATCATTAGGCCTAATGGGGTCATACTCATCTATGACCGTCGACGTCACTCCAACAAGAGCAGGTTGGAATGAAGGGCTTGTCACCCCATCATCGGGTATTGATATTGAAGTGGTAGACGAACTAACAGTTTTCACTTGAGGTTTAGATTTGCTCTGTGACTGTTGAGTCCTCAAGACTGACGGAGGCGGGGTGAAAACAGACGAGGGTTTCCGCAATGTCGCCGGTGCCATTTTTGCACTGCTAGACCAGACAGCGGAATTGCTGCTCTTCTCCTCCTCGGCGGAGGAAGGAGGAGGAAGGTCCCCATACAAGCCTCCAAGCATTTGTTTTCTTAATTTACCCCTTTATTGAATAACTTCCGAAGCTTATGAATTCTCCTTACTGGATTAACGCACGCATACGACTACCCAAATCTCTGTACGTTCTCGGTATTGACAAGTTCGAATTAAACAAGAAATTTTTAAACGTGAGATAGAATACTTGAACCATAATCAGAATAAACAGGAAACGGAAAACGAATCCCTAGTCTGTTTGCATCTTGGATGAACTCGAAAAATATTTGCGGGGGCTATAATTTAAATCAAAAATAATGTTTGAAGGTCGATCAAAACAAAACCAGAGAGAAAACATACCGATTTGGCGCAGCAGAAGAGAAAAGCACCGGTTTTCTTCTTGAGAAGGGCATAACAAGGTTTTGAGCTGGTTCAAAAATAGAGTAGGTGTTCTAAAGTAATGCTTTTTGATGGATTGGACACCGGACTGTTCTTGCCCCGTTTTTATGTTTTTTTTTTGGAAAATTAGTTTTTAGTTATAATTTTTCAACATAATTCAGATTCGATCGACAATTCTTGATAATTAATTTTTAGGGATACTTTTTAAAATAATTAATAATAACTATTATTTTGCTATTCCCTTAAAATAACACTGATTCTTAATTATGATAAAAATAATCCCTCGATTCAGAAAATTGGTTTTTAATGATACTTTTCTAAATAATTCAGATTCAGTCGTTAAATTCTTATTAATTATAAATTAGTGACTTTTTAACATAATTAAAAATCAATATTATTTTCATGTTCATAAAACATTTCTTCCGAAAATACCCTCAAAAAGACTTTTGCAAACTTCCTTTTAACAAAATGATTTGAAAGGTTTTGTTCATGGGTATTTTTAAAGAAATTCTATATAAATAGTAAAATGCCATTGATTCTCATTTATGTTAAAAAAGTATCATTAATTTTCAATTAATAAGAATTGAGCGACTGAATCTAAATTATTTTGAAAAAATATTATTAAAAACTAATTCTTCCTCTCTTTTTTTGCCCTTTTCTTGTCGGCTTCTTTTGGCCTGGAATCGTGTACCACATGCTCGTGCGACAAACAATGCTGCCAGCGTGAGATGCTTCCACGCAGTGGCGAAACCACCTTAGAGCTAGAGGGGGCAATTACCCCCCCCCAACCTAAAATTTATTTTTTAATTTAAAATATATTTTTCCTTATATGTTTTAATTGAAATTTATGTTTTGTCCCGTAACTCCTTAAAATTTCTATATTTCATGAGAAGTGTTAATTGGAATTTTTTTTTACCCCCCCAAATTTGAAGTCCTGGTTCCGCCACTGCTTCCACGTGGAGCATTTTACGGCCAAAGTTTCTCACATTTTTCAATGTGGAAGCATCTCACGCCTGTAGCAATGTTTGCAGCAAACGATTTCACTTCGCTTTCTTCTTTTTTTTAAAATGGGGAGCGGAGGTCAAGGACCGTTATTTCTTCGTGTGATGTGGATCCATGCATGATTATTCTTTTTGTTTTTTTTTTTTTTTTGGGGGGGGGGGGGGGGGATTATGAACATGTTTCATTAGCATCTTCTCTAAAATACAAATACCCCTCCTATCATCCATTAAGAGACATGACAAAATAGATAAAGGGGTAGAAAGCCAAGTACATGAAAACCTCTCAAGTCTAGAGTTAACCAAACAATCAACCACTCTATTCCCTTCTCTGTAAGAAAAAGGTAAACTAGTAAAAGACAAACATAGATCTTTAATTTGAGTAACCACATCAAGAATCCGCTATGGAATCTGCGTAGAAGAGGCCTTTAACAAACTAATCAACACCGTAGAATCGCCCTTTAATATGGCATAAGAGGCCTAAATTGCTTTAGGAGTATAAAGGCCCTCTAATGTCACAAATGCTTTTGCCATAAGTGTTGACTTAGCTTCGCATATTGAAGCAAAAGCACCCAGAAATCTACCATCTGAATCACGCAAGACATCACTTATCGCAGCCCAATTTTGTGTCCTCCAATACGCATGATCAAAGTTAACTTTAATATAAGGATCCTCAAGCCGTCTCCAAGCAATTGGTATCCATGAGAAGGTTGAATTCAATCCCCTTTCAATCAGTTTCAGACTTCTAACTTCTCTAGCAACTTGGGCCTCTTATGGGGTTTTTTCTTTAAATAGAGTAATGTTGCGGGCCTTCCATAAAGACCAACCAAAGATAGCAACCCGAGATAATTAATCATTTGAATCTATATCATCAGAAGGTACCTTTAAAGAATAAATAAACTGAAACCAAGAAAAGAAGGTTTCACTTGGTCCGGATGATTGCATTGTATCATCCAATGAAGATAACCACAATGCACGGGAGTAAGGACAATGTAAAACCTCGAACCTAATTATATATTAATTATTAAGTTTATTGATTTAATTGGACTTATTAGACTAATTATGCACTTTGTGATATGAAGATAAGGTGGAAGTGGAACATACCTGAGAAGCGGGGGAAATAATTTGAAGTCTATTGAAGATTATTAAGGTAATCTTAATTAAGGTTATGTCTAAATTTCAATTAGTTAAGATACCCTCCAAATAGTTCTAGTGAAGTAGGAATCAAATTCTGAAAATTTAAAGCTAAATGTGAAAAATTAGCCTCAACACGCGAACCTTGAATAGCGCATTGAGCAAATGCTTGAATAAAATCCCTGTCGAGCATAAATTATGTTCTCACGTTGAGTTAATTTTGCAAAACCTACATGATAAAAGTTCAACCCCCAAACGTTCCAACCTTAACGTTCACGCGTTCAGTACAAAATTTCTAGATTTATTATTTTATGCCTAGATTCGAATTGCAATACTCCTAAATCTTCTTAAACCCTAATTAACACCAATTTGGTCAAAGTATACCTAAGGTACCCCCATGTAAACCTAGGTACCTTCCAAGAATATCTAAAGTACCCCCAAGCATAACCAAGGTATCCCTCCCCCTACCCAAGTATACCTAAGGTACACCATTTGTATTATCTAAAGTACCCCCTTGTATTACCTAAGGTATACTGATTGTAGTCCTAAGGTAGCCCCTCAAATAACTAAGGTACACCCCCAAGTAAACCTAACCCTTGAATAACTAAGCTACACCCCCAAATAAACTTGAGGCACACCCCCAAGAAAACACCAAGATACCCCCTAAATAACATTAAGATACCCCTTAATATGCCTTAGGTTCACCCTAAGGGTTTAGTTGGAATAGAGGCTTTTTTTTAGGGTCAAGTTTGAAAAACAAAAGAAGGGCATATAAAACCATGCCTTAGCTGAATTTGTTAATGTTGAAACACTCTTTGTCGGGCCTGTAGAGCAAGGAGAAGGAGTTTAAGACCTCGAAAATTTCCTAATTATAAATTTAAATAATAACTAATATTTATTTGAGGATTTTATTGATGGAATTGATTTATAATCGTAGGTGATCACATTGATAGTGGATATCAGGAGTTTGGCACAGATCTGACCGTTTGATCTTAATAGATCGAGGTAAGAATTAAATAATTAAGATACTGTGTTCTGATTGGCCGATTGTGTAATTGGTGATGTTTGTGCATTGCGTAGGATCATGGAGTATTAAAACAGGGTTTATACCCTAGGAGGACAGTTTGGACCTCAAATTGTACAGGTCAGTGTGGAAAAGGTAAATCTAATCCATCAGAGATTGCGTACAACCCAGAGTCGCCGTAAGAGTTATGCCGATACCAGGAGGCGAGATTTGGAGTTTGCGGTTGGCGATTATGTATTCTTGAAGGTACCTCCATCTCAAGGAATTAAGCGATTTTGCAAGAAGGGCATGTTGGCCCCAAGATTCATAGGTCCCTTTGAGATAGTTGGCACAGTGGGACCAGTGGCATACAGATTGGCATTACTTGTATAGCTCGAGGGAGTTCATGACATATTCCACGTATTGATGTTGAGGAAGTACGTGCATGATCCCACTTACATCATTCAGCATGAATCGCTAGTAGTGCAAAAGGACTTGTCATACGAGGAGCAACCAGTTCAGATCTTAGACAAGCGAGAGCAAGTCCTTCGTACAAAAGTAATCCCATTAGTGAAGATGTTATGGCAGAATCACACAGTGGAGGAGGCCACATGGGAATTGGAGTCGAAGATGCAGAAGAAGTATCTTCACTTATTTCCAGAATTGTAAGGTAAATTTTGAGGACGAAAATTTTCTTTTAGGAGGGGAGGATATAAGATCCAAAAAATTTCCTAATTATAAATTTAAATAATAACTAATATTTATTTGAGGATTTTATTGATGGAATTGATTTATAATCGTAGGTGATCACATTGATAGTGGATATCAGGAGTTTGGCACAGATTTGACCATTTGATCTTGATAGATCGAGGTAAGAATTAAATAATTAAGATACTGTGTTCTGATTGGGCGGTTGTGTAATGGGTGATGTTTGTGCATTGCGTAGGATTACAGAGTATTAAAATAGGGTTTATACCCTAGGAGGATACGGTCTTGTATTTTCCTCGTATTAGCTTGTTTATGTATTGCGTCTAAAGTAGACGAACGACTGTAGAAAACGAACAGAAGAAGAAGAAGGAGAGAGAGAGAGAGAGAGAACGTTGGTCTTGAGTTTTCTTGTCGTCTTAAGAGTAATATAATCTGCAAAAGGAATGATTTGTTGCTGTTCAGTGGAAGAATAAGAGTAATGAATGATACAGGTAGGTAGCACACTATTTTCATCATTATTTGTGTTTCTCCGTTGTATTTCAATTATATTGCATGTTTAGTCGTTTGTAATTAGTTATATTGTTGTATTGTAGATGATATATATGCATACAGTGATTGATTTGAAGAAAAATTCAGATTTCATTCTTAGGTTGCCACATTTGATAGGGCGCCTAGCACGATCGTGAGCGTCGATTTATCAAAATTAACATAATACTAAGCCACTTACCCCATCGCCTGCTATCAAAATTTGAATGGGCGCCTAGAGGGACCACCTGGGCGATCCCTGAGCGCCCGTTAAAACAATAAATTGGAGAATTTTAAACTGCCACTCAGCCTAGATCGCCTAGGCGATTGGAGCTGGGCGACCTAAGCAGAAAAACTTAACTTTTCAAAATTTAGTTTTTAATTTAAAATAAAATGATTTTAAATGGATTTTATCAATTAAATTAGATGATTTGAGACAAAATTAACTACCCAAATAACCTATTTTCTACAAAAGCATTTAAGGATTTATTTTAGGTTTATAGTTGCCTAGATTGGAAAATAATTTGGAATTTATGAGATTTTAAACTTTAAAACCATTGACTGAGATATTTAATTAGAAACACTTATTTTCACACATCATAATTCAGACTTCTATAGATAGGAACTTTATATCAGAAATTCAACCCAGTTATACCAATTTTGATAAAATTTATTTATCAGACTTTATATGCCACTAGACACTATTACTTACATATAGATGAGTCCTTGGGGAAGTTGGTGTCTAGTGGGTATAGCTAAATATGGATCCATAGAATAAGCTAGATAGCGAAGGGGTATTTAGTCTGGGTTGAGTACTTCCATTTGCGAGTGTGTTTTCTTTGCAAGTTAGTTTGCTCTGCAAGGTCTCGTGTTTGTAGGGTCATTTCGAGCCTTGCTGGTGATTCCTGTACATGCGGATCAGAGGCCATCTCCGTGTATTGATTCAGGGGCTGCATGCTGGTGGTTCGTGCAAACTCTATGAGTATGTGCGCAATAAGTCAATGACTACGGCTCTTATCGTCAGAATAATATTCGGGTTTGAGTGTTATAGTAGCTTCGCCAATAAGACGCATGATGGCATAGCATTGAAGAGTATCTTCTCAAAGAACTTATCTTTCTTTATGAGTCCTACAATGACATTAATATTGTTATACACCTGTTATTGTTACCTTGACACATGTGAGTTCATATATGCTTTATTTTTCTGGTTGGATGTGGTTACTTTGTTCATCTCAGTTATAGAAGAAATTGATTTGACTTTAGTTGATTTGGGTTTATGCTGAATTATTCTGGATTTAGTTCTTATCATTATTATATTTGATACATGAACTTTGGAAAGGATTTAATGATGATTTATGTTTCTCGTATGTATGATCTGATTAAGCGATACTTGCTTATTCGTGTATTATCGAGCATGAAATGATTATTTTATTATATATGTAAACTGTTTAGCATGCATCGTGTTACCTACTAAGATATTCGTATCTCATACCTTTTGTTTTGTTTTTGTTTTTAGCTGATACGCGAGACGGGGGTCCAGGTTTTAATAATTAGAGAGATTTTGCAGATTTCTTACCGGAGGACTATTTCTATCCGGATTGAGTTGAGGTTGTCTGAGAGATGAGACATTTGATTGATTATTGGTTTATTTATTTATGGACTTTAGGTATTGAGAGAGAGTGAGAGTTTTTAGTAACATCGATTATACCAGACATGATCAGTTAACCTTGATGGTTAATTATTCTTTATCATATTTATGGTGATGATAAACATTACACTTCCGCACATTATATTATTCCGCACTTTGATATTCACATTAAGTTATTTGATTTATAGTCTGGTATTCTTGTTGATGTTATTTTGGGCCCAGTAGCACTTGGATTCGGGTTGGATGCCAGTTTTGCATTGACCCGGGTTTGGGGCGCTACAAGGAATGAGGTTTGCTGAAGGTTAGAAGAAGAAGAAGAAGGGAGATTGAAGGGGGATTTCATCTTGAGGATTGAGCTTCTCCGTTAAACAAGTAAATAGAAACTCTTCAAACCAAAATGAGCTCACTAAACTTCATATTTATCTCTCCTAGGGTTTGGTGGAGCTGAGAATTCACTTGCGTGTTGAATTTAGCTTCTAGATTTCGTAGGGTTTTGGTTGTATAACATGCGTTGTTTGTTTTGCTAATGATTTAACAAAGATTTTGACCTACATTGTTTACATTTAAGATTTGGGTTTGAGTTTGACATTTTGAATGGGGTTTCATGTATTCTGACTTGTGTTTACGTGTATTTGAGATGGATTTATGTTTTTGAATATGTTTTTAAGTATGTTCGAATAGTTTATGATCATTCCAATTGGGTTTGAAAAGATAGAAATAGTATAGGTCGATTTGGTGTTGAAAAATAGCCTGAAAATGTACAGAACCTGAGCCGGCGATTAATCCTGAAATTTGGCAATTAATCGTGAGCCTAGAACCCAAAAAGTAGTATTTGGAATTCTAATAGCGACTCAGGATTTGGTCTTAATCGCCGATTGGGGATTAATCGCAAACCTAATCGTGAGCCCAATCTTTATAGTTTTTCTTAGCCTTGGTTTCCCAGACAACTTATACTCCCTATACAGAACCCTTATTTACCCGAAAGACATTACATTTCCATTTGCTTAAGTCTTTTTATGTAAATAAGGTTTTACCCCGTATTTGGAACAACTAAAAATATTCCCAAGACCTAATCCCTTATCAATAAAAAAGTCAACTTTTTGATTTTTGCATAACCACTATTCCTTGTGTAGTGCACTTCGATAAATTGTCATGATTATGTTAATCAGGTTACTGTGGACCCATAAATAGGGCTCAGTGATGGATTCATGCCTCATATGGCAGACCCCGTTCTAGGGCACTACAGACAATGTAATAAAAGACATGGCTAGTTAAGATTACCCAATCTTCGCGACAGTAATTGAGCTGTAGGGAGACCAGGAAGCCAAAAATTTCCAAAGAAAATGGCTTCACCCTTGGAATGCATGGTAAATGCCAACATCTTAACCACATGGTATTTGAAGGTCGAAGAGTATCTCCCTAAGGGGCCATTTGGTAAGGTTTCTGGATTATGGATTATAGTCAGGATTTTGAAAAACTAGATTCTCAACTTTGATTTTTAGAATCCAAAATATTGTTTGGATGCATTGGATTTTTACTCATTTTGTTTAAGTAGGACCCACCACTATGAATTAGGGTTGCAAATCGGTTCGGGAAATCCGAAACTCGCCCAAACAAAACCGACTTCAATTCCATTTTGTTCGTTTTTTAGGTGTTTGATTCGATTCAAAAATCACTAACCCAAATTAAGTCGGTTCGGTTTTGGGTTTGATGCTTGGTTAACCCGAACCAAACTAAACTGAAACGAACCAAATTTGAATATTTTCCTAAACTGATTTGAATTTTCCTAAATCGAATCGAACAGGTTTTTGGTTCAATTCAGTTTTGGGTTTAATTTAATTCGTTTATGTTCAGTTTTGGGTTTAATGTAATTCAAGAGCCTTATGGGCAAATAATTAATTCCAATCTTGATCTCTAATCCTTTGTATTAATGATGCCCTGTCCATTAATACCAACGCATAATACGAAATGTAAAACAATTATTTATATATGAAACATAGAAACATGATTATCCATTAAATACTAGAAATATGACGAACTTAAAGAATTGGAATGCTTACAATCCAAGAGCTAATTTCTACTCCACTCAAACTCACAAAGAAACTTGCAAAGATATTCACAAGCTAACCCTACACACGAGTTTACAAAGAAATATTTTATGCTAGAAATGCTCTAATCTTGCACACTTCACACCTAGAGTAGTGTGAGTTCTTGTCGAAAGTGGTTGTGAAGGTGTTGGTGGTGGTAGTGGTGATCGTAATGATGGTGGTCGTGGCGGCGCTTCTGATGTTGTTAGTGGCAGCGATGGTGGTAATAGCCGTGGTAATGACAATGATAATAATGGTGGTAGTGTGACGATGGCAACGGTTGTTGTAATAACAAATAAATTATAAAATTGTTATAATAAAACTGAAAACAATTCTCTTTTGTTAAAAACAGAAAAACAGTTTTAAAAAACAAACCAAACAGCCTCAGAATTGTAGGGAGGCAAGAACTATTTGGAACAGAGTTCTCTTCCAAGATTCAAAATAGTGTGGGTACAACCTGAGAATTTTGCAAAGGTTCTACAAGCTTGGGGGCAGAGGAAACAAAAATCTAAGAGAGCATTACTGTGGAATATCGCTCCAACAATAATAGCATGGGGGATTTGGAATGAAAGAAACAACAGGATTTTTAGAGATAAAGAAAAAAGTGTTGTAGAGCTGGAGAAGAAAATTCTGCACATTAATTATGTTTGGCTGGGCTTCGATCAATAATCTGATGGCTACTATATCAATTCAGGAATTCATATTAGGAGTTGCATTTCCAGATTAGTGGGGTGGCTAGGATATGTTGAGGCTAACTTTCATAGTTTTCTATTTTGTTTTGCAGTCTTTGGTATACTATTTGTGTACCAAGACATGTCTTTTTTCTTTCTTCTACTAGTATATATAAAACATCTTAATTCTAAAAAAAAAAGAAAAAAGGAAAAAAAAATCTCAATTACTGATTAAAAAAAAAAAAAAACCCCAAACAGCCTCTTAAATAGGATATTAAACAGCATCGAAATCATCCTGTAATAACGTGGCTTATATCTATACGTCCAGATATATACTAATAATGATTTTTATCCGAAAGTATTACAGGAGAAGAACTGAAGAACGTCATTATTTGTAAATGTCGATATAGCATCAGCTTTGAATGAATATTTTTTTTGGGTTAAAAAGCATCATATGGTTTAACAGTAGCATTTTATTGCCCAAACACACCCTACCGTCCCGCGATTGCAGGGCTTAGTTCGTTTTTTCTCTCCGTTGTGGGAGCTCTTGATTGAAGGGAAATTCATCTCTTTCTGCACTATACGATTATCTCATCTTGTTTGTGGACACTTGATCTCTCGAGATAAGATCTCGAAGGAGTCGAGATTCTAGGGTTCTCTTTCTGTTTTGTTTTTCGTTCCGGTATGCTCTGTCAATTCTGGTGGTAACGTCGAAGCGTTGGGGCTTCTGGATTCCCAGATCTGAGACTTAGAAAATATTTGAGGCGATTTCGCAGTTCAGTTGCGTTTGTCGAGATGTTTTGGCGTATGTCTGGATTATCAACTGCGTCTCCTGTAAGATGTGCTTCAATCTCGGTTCCCTTTTTTTAATGTTATTTTGTTTTTTGTTTTCTCAATTGAAATGGCGAAATGTTAAGGTTTCTTGCTGGAATCTGTTTGGTTTTGTTTTTTTGTTTTTTCTTCCGTGGACGAATTTTGTTCGTGTGCTCATTGTGTTGTTTGATTGCAGTTCTTTGAGAATTAGATTTTGGGTTGAGGGATCAAATTGGATAATTTATTATTAAAAATTCAAATTAATAACTCATATTTTATGCTGAATCATCCATCGGAACGTACATGAAAATGGAAATTGAATGCAAAAATGGACTGTAGATGGGAGAGAAGGGCACAAATGGACTCAGAAGCCATATTTGGTCAGATGCCTGAAAAATGTTTGCGGACTTTACCCTGGAAATATTTAAACTGCCCTTTCTGTATGCTCATGAAGTGATAAACATTGGATGTTTCTCTTAATTTTTATCTTCAAGCAACGGGATTGATTGTTGACCTTTCAGTGCTTGTTGAAGTCTTGTTTGGTACTGCCCCTGCTTAGATATTGACTCCTCCTTAGTTTAGGAATTTTTAACCCAAGTAGTTCAATCAGTATTGCTCAATCAAGAACTGTTCAATAAAGTCCGTGGAGTTCCTGCTCACTGGAGTTATCTTCTCATCTCCTGAGTAACCATTCTGAACTTTTTAATCAAGCATCTGTCTGAATTGCATGTAGTTGTATATTATCATTGCTTGTACAATCTCAACACTCTCTCCCCATCACCTTTACCAGTGGAGGAATCAGGACTCCAAATTTGAGGGGGCAAAAAAAATTTTCAATTAACACTTCTCATGAAATATAGAAATTTCAATGAGTGTGGTGTGTGTGTGTGTGGGGGGGGAACCAGAAATTTAGAGGGGGCAAAACATAAATTTTAATTAAAACATATAAAAAATATATATATTTTTAATTAAAAAATAAAAGCTAGGGGGGAACGTGGTTCCGCCATTGACCTTCACCAACACAACCACCACTGTCACCATCATCCTTATTGCAATAACCATCACCACCACCAACGACGACTCTAGTGCTAAGAGTACTTTAGAACATGAACAGTTGACTAACACGTGGTGATGTTTGGGGGGTATGTTCTAGTCACACCATTTTCCCATGTATTAAGAAATAAAAAATTGCAAGAATGAAGGATTTATTAGAATAAGTAATTCATTACTTAGACTAATTTTCTCTTTAGTCTCCTTGTGAAATGGTTCTTTTTCAAATTTGTCATTTATTAACAAAAACAATGGAAAAATGAATTGTTGCATAAGATTTTTATTGTTTCAATATCCTTAATTTCACTACCCATTGGATTTTTTTTTTTAAAATTATTTTTTGTTGGTCTTTCCTAGTTTTTCTGTTGTTTTTATTGATGTAGCTTGTTACAAATTGGGGAAATGTAACTGCAGCTTTAAATTTTTTACTGTTACGTAGAAACTAAAATGATAAATGGCCAAAAAAGAAAAAAATTTAATACCTATAATCTTACAGCTGGTGCAAGTTTACATTTCTTTTGATTGATAGCTTCAAGGTTCTCTTTTAAAAGGTAATTCTTAAGATTTAGTATTAGAAGTGATAATTAATTCATAATTTGAATCTCATAGTATGAAGCATTTGTTGGTGTTTGGGTGTAAAAAGGCTGAGCTAAGCAGAGTTGAGCATTGGTCCACTTGGCTTGAGCTTGAAAACATTAGGGGTAGGCTTATGCTTGATAGCATTTTGCAAGATTAGGCTTGGTTTTCACTCTATAGGGTATTTGGGGTGCATGACTGGTTGAAACAATGCTATACTTGGCCTAACTATTTATTGGGCTTGCACTAACCAAGTTAAAATTTACAGAGCTCATAAAGTAAGTGCATTAAACAATATAATATTTTTGCAAAATCCAAATCTATGGCATATAATATACAAACAGTACGAAATTACGATTCAGTGGAGTTTCAAATGAGCTAGGCTATATGAACTTGAGATTAGGGTTTGAGTATAAGCCTAAATATTGCGCTTAAGCTAAGCTTGTTGACAGCCTAACTCTTTTTAACAGATTTATGCTTTGACAAACTATTGCAAGGTCTAAAAGAACTTGGATATACTTCGTAAAAAATGATTTGAAGATGCATGATCTAAATAAAAGGAAAAAAGAAAAAATGGTTGTTTATAGATTGCTATGGCAGAAAAGGATCTGCATGCCAATCCTAATTATTATAAATAAACTATTTAGTTGAGGTTTGATGTTGCCTTGTCTAGTAATTAATCCTTTTATCAAAGTAATGATATAGTGCATGTGTGTTTCCAAATTAAGGCCCCTATTTAAATAAATCCTCAATCTTCAAAAAACTTTTTTCTACTAACCCTTTTTTAAAAATAAAATTGCATCAAGATGAAGGGGTCGAGTTTGTGAAAGGAGTGGGCTTTTTTTTTATAAAAATTATCGTCTTAAAGAAATGTAAAACTATTTTTATTTTGTATTATTTTCATTACTAATATAAAGAAATATAAAAGAAGTACAAGGATAATAAACTTAGTCAATTAATTATACATGGTAAATATAAAGAAATATAAAAAAAAGACAATGGCTAGTAAAATAAGCCAATTAATTATAGGTGGAAAATTGAGGATTTTTTTTATCTTAAATAAAATATTTATTTTTACCACGAGGATATTTATTAATATTAATCAATCAAGACAAAAAAAATAAGTGATAAATGTCAATTATTTAGATTTTTAATTACTAATGTAGGTTGAGAAATGTTTTTTATTTTATTTTTATCTGATATAATAATCCATTACCCTTTTAAGAATTATTATTTTATATTATACCATTTTCATCAAAAATCCTAAAGAAAAAAAAAGATAATAACCCATTTTTTATAATTCTATTTATATCTATTTGAATGATCAATTAAAGAGAAATTTTTTCTTTTTTAAACCCCACTTATTTAAATAAATCTTATAATAATTTCAAATCCTTATCCAAACAAAACGAAAAATAGAATCCTAAAAATAATTAGAAACCCTATTAAACTAATAAGGGACATTAATTAATAATGCGGAAGGATATTTTTTATTTTGTTCTTATATTAATTTTTTTTATTAGTAATCATTCGTTACCCCTTTTAAAATATATATAATTTTATATTTTGGAATATTTTTATTTCAAATCTTTATCCTTTTTAAAGTCCCATATGATTGGAGCAACTATTTAAGAAAAAGGGAATTCATTACCTTTTTGGAAATTATATCTAATTTTTATATTATTTCTCTTCAAGTATTTATCCTTATTTTTTTTCTTTTAAAAGAATAGGTATTATTTGTTCTTATTTTTATATTTTTCTATTCATAATAGTATGTTGTACGATCGAATTTTTTTATTTTATGTCAATATGACTATAAAATTCTTATATTTAATTTTATAATTAACGCATTAATGAATCAAAAAGTGAATCCTATTATTATTCAAAATCCTTATAAATTAGATTAAATTGAAAATAATACAAAAATGTTCTTTTATATTTAGAGTCCCAAAATAAATTCTCTAGAAAATGCAAAAAATAATAACATATATTAAACTAAATAATAAACATAAAATAAAATAATTTAAACTTGAAATCATTCTCAACGAGTAGTGCATGTTGTCATTTACTAGTGTGTGTGTATACATACATACATACATACATACATAAATACATGGAAAAAATATAGTAATAATTGTTATAATAGCGGATAATTGTGTATATAATTGTTATATATATGTGTATATGTATATATATACTTATGTATATTATGTATATGTATATATATACTTATATATATACATGTATATAAACATATTATTAATAATATATCTTTTGTTATTATCAATAATAATCTCATTATTATTTTTGTTTTTTTATTTTTTACTTTATTTTTTATAATTTGTTTTGATATTGTCAATTTTAAAATTTTTTATAATTCTTCGACATGGTGGCACAAGAAATTCAGCGGTGTGAGCAACGTGCCAGCAAAATTTTAGTGAAATGGCAGGTAGGGCCATCATCGAAACAGCACCGAAACTGGCATGACAACCTTGATTGTCCTAAAGTTGGATACGGTAAGCTGCTAGCAGTGTCTCTTAACGTGATTCACTTGACCATAATCATGCCTAACGTGTATGTGGTTGTTTTTACTGCTTTGTCATCAAGCTTACATTGTTTGTGATGGTGTTATAACGTATCTAAGTTGCATGGGAATGTCTTTAAGTTTTTGGAATGTAATGCTGCTGCAAGTTGTCAGATTAAACATTCCCAAAAATTGGGACTTGAGGATATGGAGCACGTCATTGGAAATCTTACTGCTTTTGTTTACGAAGAATGTAATTGAGCAGTGGGGAATGGAACAGTTAATATGAAACCATAATTACTACTGATATTGCTGAATATTCAAAATCTGAGAATTCTGGATGCATTCTGATAGACAAGAAGCTGGCTTTATTTTTATTATTGAAAGGATGGTTATATTCCCTTTTCTAGCAATATTTTCTTGGTGATAATGTGCTTGATCATTATTGGTAGGTATGAAGCTTATTAGTTCTAAGCCTCACTTGCAACAATTTGTTTCTTGAAATAGTATTTGGTGCCATCCCCCAAGGATTTTTTGGTTATGGCGAGTTGAGTATACATAGAGTTCATGGCAGTTGATGTCTGATTTGGTGCCCATACGTGTTAAGACATAATTCGTCTATTACACCAACATTTCCATGTAATGAAGAATGATGTGAAATGCAAACTACAGCATAGTTGGGTATTCTAAATGTTCACAATAAACGTAGTGCAAGTATAAAGGATGTATCCTGTATCCAAAATTTGCAGTTAAATGTGGCTTTTGATCCAATTTGATTGTTTCTGTCTCCTTTTCTTCCACTGTTATTTGATTTCCACATTTCTAAGATGATTGAGGTGTTCCTCTGATACTGTGTTTTGGTTCTCCATTTCACCCTGTTAATTGGTTAATTGAGAAATTTCAAACAGAACTACCGCTATTTTATTTATTTATTTTTGGAACTAATTTAAAATCTTCATTTGTATGGATTTCACCCTTTTCAAATTGTATGCATTATTTATATGTGGATATCTTCCCTTCTGTGTGATTAAGACAAAGCTCTTATTGATTAAGATATTCAAAGCTTAGCTCTGTAGTTCCATCTTAAGATTTTATTTTTTGTTTTGCCTTTTTGTTTTATTGTTATTTCAGGTGGATTCAATTTTGGATAAAGAAAACTATACACTGGAGGAGCTTCTGGACGAGGATGAAATAATCCAGGAGTGCAAAGCGCTAAATGGTCGACTTATCAATTTGTATTACTCCCTCCATTTCTTTATTTACTCATTTTTTTTATGTTTTAGTTGTTTTCTATGCTCGAATAGAAAATTAGATGCATAATTGTTTCTGACGTGTTCATGTTTTGTATCTGTTTGCCTAATTTGTCTCCTTTCATATGCAATTGTATCATAAGGTAGTGGCTTTTATTATAATTTAGAGGTGGGGATGCTTGGTGAAATGCTCCAGACTTGGAAATGGCGAGAAATGAATTTGGGGAGACATACTTGTTCCTTTTACTTTTAGATGGCCCCGAGCTACGCATTTTGTTTTAGGCAGTTAGCATGTTCAAAACTTTGAATTAAATTTGATGGTTATTATTAGAATTGGCAAATTTGTTTCACAAGTATTAATGGGGCCTACTTGTTTGATTTATAGGCCATGTGGCCTGCCAAATCGTTAGGTGGATGGTATTGATTGGCTACATCATCACTCCATATGGTTCACAGGATAGGAAAGACTACGTCTCACTAGGCAACTGGACTGTGAGAGTGGAACCATCGTAACATTCATATAAATTTAAATTTGTCCATTCCTTCCATCATTGAGTTGCTTGATTTGGGTAAGATGGGTGCAGTTTGCTTGCTGCCTCTTAGTGTGAGCAAAATTTTTTTTTCTATGCTGTCTCAAGACTCATCAGTGGTATACTTTCAGGGATTTCAGGAAATGGCATGCCATTTAATGTATAACATTTACTTGTATTTGTCTGCTCTTATTTTAAATTGCTTTACTCATCCAAGTGGTCTGGAGGACGTTTCTTTCCGGGGATTTTATGGTAATAGGATTTTGATAATGTTTGATGAAATTATTCATATTGTTTGTTGGTGTATTCCACCCTCTTTATGTATCATTTTCATTATTCTGGCGATCCCTTTGGGTTGGAAACTGAGTAGCTACCATAATTTTTGATAGCATTGAATGCATGAATCATATCATAGTTGACGGACCACGATATTGGTTGGTTGGGACTGTACAGGAAGTGATCCCAAATAAAACAAAGGTGAACTTTGTTTCATGGTTTTTTCTTTCATCTAAGCTTATGAATTATGAGGTGGAGTTGTTGTTGATGCTTGAGTTATCAGAAACCTTTCTCTACTTGTGATGGGTGTGTTGAGGCTCTTAAAACAGGATATTTGAATTGGGGTTCAAGCAGTGTAAGAATGTTGTTAGACTTATTCAGGGAGATAGTTGTAGGGAATACATGGGCTGTGATTCTTACTTCCGAACTTTCTTGTCTATAGATGATGGTAGGTCCCTTATCATTCCATAATTCTGTTGAAGATTATGGGAACTTACTGCCAGAAGAGAGTTAATATGTTGTTTTCATTCATCAGCTACTTGTCTTCAGGTTTTTTTTAGAGGTTAATGTGAATAGAACTAAAATATACTGCAAATTGACTTTTCATGTCTTCCTAACACTTGTTGTATCAACTGAATAGTTACAATGCAAATTATTTGAGTTGGTAATGGATTGTTACCTTTGTGCATTCGAGGAATCATATATTCTTCTAACCTCTCTTAATTTTATTTCTCAAATCTTGTAACTTGTCTCAGTCTGCGGGAAAGGTGTCAGGTGGAGCAACTTCTCCGATATATTGTGGAAGAAACTCCTGAGGATGCAGAGAAAAGGCGTTCTTTCAAGTAATAAACCATGGATTCACTTCTAATCTGAAAAGAATACACCTTTGTCCAATGGATGCAATGTTGATAGTTTGTTTTGTTCCATTCTTGTATAGGTTTCCTTTTATTGCTTGTGAAATATTTACTTGCGAGGTTGATGTCATATTGAAAACGTTGGTGGAGGATGAGGAGGTGAAGATTTTTTCTGTTTATTTATCTAATTTTTTTTTGTTCAATTCATTCATGTAACAAACTGTAATTTTGATTAAAACTAATTTTCCTTTGATGTAATTTAATTTCCTTAAATAATGTTGTAAAATTGATTGTTTGTGTGCGCTTGGCTACTCTTCACAGTTGATGAATTTGTTATTCTCTTTCTTGGAGCCCAAGAACTCACATAGCACGTTACTGGCTGGTTACTTCAGCAAGGTATTCCATTGTTGTGCTTGGATCATATTTATATTCTTTGTTGCTTTGGAGCTAGAAGTTCCAACTTCAGTTAACATTCACAAGTCATAAATGCTTTCTGGGAATGGAAGAGTTTGGTGATGTATTTATTTCTTTCTTTTTCTAGGTTGTTATTTGCCTGATGTTGCGCAAAACAGTTCCTTTTATGAATTATATTCAAGTAAGTTGATTCCTTAATCCTCTCGTCTGATTAGTATTCATGTTACAATTTCAGCAGGATTTTGAAATGATTGTGAATTGATTTTGGTATTACTCTAAAATCTTCTTAGAATTTGCTGTTGTGAAATATGTTTTATGGTTCTATGGAATCTGAAGTGCCTATTATGGATGAACATAGAGGATTTTGATATTATTTCAGCCATAAGATGTAATTTAATCCTTGGTCAGATGGTGGTTTCTTCCTTAAATCAGCTGTTTGTATGCTGAAGGTGTTTCTTAAAGGCTACTCTAATCACTAGATCCAGTATTTACTAATTTATATTCACATCTAGATGTATAAGGTTCTTAGCAGGAATCTTACAGACTCAAGAAAACAAGATACTGCCGACTTGGAGGAGCTGCAAAGTCTTTTGAGTAATTTCTCAGTGATAACATCGTTGCTAGTAAAAGATAATGCCCCATATCATGGTTTCAAGTATCGCTATTGAAGGGCATGCTGATTCCCTACCTGCCGGCATATCAGCCGTATATTAATATGCCGCGGCATGGTGTAAAATCCTGATATATTCCTAAAATTCCAGAAAAAAGGAGAAATTATTCAGAAATACACTTAAAATTCCAAAAAAGGTCAATAAGATGTCTCACATTATATGTGTAAAGAAACATTACATATAGATTAAAGAACAAGTTAATAAGGATGATTCAAATAATGAAAGATAAATATTACATAATATCAAATAATGTATCCATGTAGAATAATAAAAGACAAATATGAAATCATGGATCACATCCACAATGAATGTTGTGTTGGCTCGAAATCTTCACCATCACTCGCACGCCTTAACTGACGATAGTGCATGCCTTCAATGTGATGACAATAATGCTCTGTACTCATGGTGTAACGATACTAGCTTTCATACCCTTCACATGTTTTTGATATTCCTTTGAGTTGATAGTCGTCATGAAGGTTGTGGGTGGATACTGAGAGTGGCATTTAGGGATATTCTCTGCAGCGGGTGGTGGCACATAAGTATATCTAGGAGGATGGATGCTGTGGGAAGATATCATAGCCATTCTTGTATCCCCCCACTCATAAGGCATCATCTCGTAGTCATATGCAATGGACTCCCTTGAAGTTTGAACCATAGCTTTGTTTAGATTATTGTTTAAGCTCATAGTCCTTAGTGTTAGGGTATTGATACCCCTCATACCGTCTTTGTAACATCTAGTGGCCCAAAGCTCTTAGAAATCAAACCTCCTCAAATGCATCCATGTTCCCCCTTTCCTTTCCTTTATGCTTATATTGTCGCTAAAGGGCCTCTTGCTTACTACGATGGTTGCTATCTTGAGTAGCATGATCAAATTGGGCTCCCTGCTAAAACCTAACTATGAGAATGAGGCCTTGTATGACCACTAGATGAGGTGGATGATGACTCTTATCATCCTCATCCTCCTTATCATGGTCCTCAGCCACACAACCATCCCAGCACCACCACCCCCCTCTTAATTTCTATATCCTGAATGATAACTGTAAGATACGGCACACTATGACTAGATGTAGAATGCATTGACTTGGTGACTACTACGTGCTTACCCATGCCCTCTTAGTGGTGTGATAATTTTGCTCAGTTGGTCATATAGATGGAGGTACAATATGCATGACCTAATTGAAGGAGTCACCAAAGGCCTTAGGATCAATATCCTCCGCTATTACGATGTTGACATTGATCCCCAAGTTTAATGTTACTTGAGCAATTTTGTATTTGGTTGACCGTGAGGCTCATCTAACTTTGACCATCGGGCTCATCTTAACTCTGACACAACCCACTCTGTAAAAGGTTGATAATCATCGATGTCATTGCATCTAATGAATCCTTTGGCGGGATTTTCTTTGTCTCAAAGATTGATTGTTAGTGTCATAACCGCATATTGTAGATGCAAAACACGTCTTTATAGCTTTTGATAAGCCAACCTATTCCTTTGTTTCATGTGGATGAGAACAAATGTGCTCTAGTTACTCTCGCATACTAAATAGGAGGTTGTCTTAGCAAGGATTTAGGCAGCTAGCTTATGAAGAGTGGGAGAATTTGTGCCATAAATTGACCACCACTCACATAGCAAAGGAATATGTTACCTTCTTGTTATAATGTCTTGTAGTAAACACTAAAGTATTTGAGAAAAATTAACTCTTCCATCTAATGTTACTTACATGGTGTCATCCTCATTCTGACCTCAACTGCCGCTACGGGTCAAAAGACCACAATGTATCTCTAAACATTATAAACTGTGCAAATTACAAAATATCAATTAAGATCCCATTGTGTGAAAAATACCAATGAATATAAAGAAATCTATAACAATGTAACCTAAATACATCATTTCCAAAAAGTAGCTTATGATACTTTGGATTAAAAAAAAATACTCTGGTAATCATGAATACGATTAGCCACAGTATATGTATGCAATTCTTAAGTCATATGACTACTGAGCACCATTGGTTATATACTCACTTGGACGATGAAGACAATGCATAAATTGTTCGTCCATCAGGTATTGGTGATATTGTGCACCTGTACATAAGATTGTGGAGAGGCGTGCTAAATTTGGTCTTTCATTACCCTCATCAACTTATAAATTGAGCCCAATATAGGATGAATCATTATCAACAGCCTTCAACACCCAACTAGACTCCATCATGGCAACCATTGAATGAACTCTTTTCCAAAAGGCTTTTGCAAGCACAAATGCACAATGTCCTCTATTCTCTTTCCAGTCACAATACAAAGTGAAGGTCCGCCTCGGTTTAGCTTTATATCCTAGAATGCTCTCTTAAGGCAAAGTTTACTGTTCAGTGCCGCTTGGTGTTTTGCCAAGAGACTGAAATTGAGGGTAGAAAAGAAAATCACCTGAATTGAGCGAAATAAATTTTGTTGAAAACATTATTTTTTTGTTTTCTTCTTGAAAAAAGTATAATGTCTGGAAAAAAAGCATAAATAATCATTCGTCATATTCATTTATTTATATTCATAAAGTATATAACAATATTCGTAAAAAACACAAGAATCACACATGATAATTGATAATCGGTCAGAACTCATAAAAAGGAATATGAAATATAATAATCAAATAAAATGTAATTTATTGTGCAAATGAAATGGGAAATTGTAAACAGTAATAATTGAATAAAAAGTTAAAAAAAAAATACAACGGTGGTTCGTTGCACTGTGAAAGCTGACACGAATGTCTAGACGGCTCAAACCTTACAGTCTAACCCATAAAGGGGCATAAGTGCTTCCACCCCATCCTACATCGATGCTCCTTGTGAAATCAAGCATAGACCTTGTAATCCTTCCAACTCATATGTGCCACAATTCCAACTGGACAATACTCGGGATAACAAGCATTAATTACCACTAAAATATCTGGATTTGGTTGCATCTGTGTTGGTTGATGAGGATAACCAAGAAAGCCATTTGCAAGGGGTTGGGGTGCATTCTGTGCAGCATACAGAGCATATGGACAGGGGTTCGCTGGAAAGAACCTCCTAAGTAAAATATGTTTGTAATTGCGATCCATGATATCCATGTGAATCGCAGTTCCTATCAGATGTATCTACTTGACCAGGCTGAAGATAGTAGTATGAACTGTAATCATTAGTACTAGGAATTGGAGCCAATTCCTATAAAATTACATCTCATATTTTACTTTTCTGAGAAAAGATTTAGTACATAATTTGGTAAACTTTAGTTTTTGATTTATATTTACTACTCAGACTACTATGAATCCTGTTCATTATCTTCTTCAGCCCGAGCGCTTTTCCATGTCATAACGTCTCTTTCTCCCTTCCCCACCCTGCGTTGTTTCTTTTCTTTCTTTTGCCTTCTTTCCTTTTTTTGTTGTTTTAATTGATGTGTGGTCATTGGATGATTTTTCAGGGTCATCAGGACATTTTTCGGAAGCTGGTTGACCTTATTGGAATCACTTCCATTATGGAGGTTGGTAGTTGAGCAGCTCTGAATATATTGTTAGTCAGCCTAAGTTCAAGGCTTCAAGCTGGAGTAATTTTCAATTGATGGAACTATGCATAAATATATGTTTGTGTCTCTACTGAACTTCATATCTCCTGTTTTCTCTCAGTAACGTAATCTTTTTTCTTTTGGTCAGAAATAACGGAAAACATATTAAAACAGAAACAGGCAATACATGTACACAACAAGTGTACGGGAACAGCAAAAAGACCAGCAACTAAAAATCTAGAAAATTTTTACACTTAAGAAACTCCTGATGGTCTAACCCTTTACATGAATCTCTACTTGATGTACTCATAAAAAAAAATTAAAAAAAATCTCTACTTGGTGCCCAATACAAAAGACAGCTAAGAGTAGATTGCAATAAAGCCCATGGGGAACGAGATCTATTGTCGAAAGCCCTCCTGTTTTTATCTTTCCATAATGACCAAAGAATTGCGGCCTGTGTCAAATTCCTTAAAACCTCATACCATGATACATACACCTTTGCTATAATTCCAAGACAACAGAACTTGATTTAAGTCTTGTGGGTGCACCCAGACCATTCCAAATCTCGATATAAAGGCTGGCCAAATTTCATAAGCTACCTTACAGTTAACTAGCAAATTATTCACAGATTCTACCTGATATTTACACATGTAATCTAATGCATCCCTGCTTCATTTGAAGAAATAGTTAAAATTCAGAATTTTGGCTCCTTAAGTTTTTTTTAATCGATCCCTTGCTTCATTGTCTGAGAGGAACTAATTATCAGAAATTGTAGATGCAAATGATTTGTTTTAATATGAGAATTTTTATTTATATAATTCCAAGACAACAGAACCTTTTTTTATTTTAATTTTTTTTATAAGTGATGAAATTTCATTCATGAGAGGAATAATGTACAAAGAGATAAAAACTCAACAGCAAAAAGGTAAAAAGGTGAGAAGAGCTCAGAACTAACACTCTCCATCCCCCAAGGACCATGCAAACAAAAGCTAATATCTCCAAAAACCTGATCCTGTCTGCTAGACCCCACTTTAGCGAATCTGTCAACATCATTAGCTGATCTTGGCACAGGGTCGAGTGAGAAATGCAAACCATCCAGCAACGATCTAGCTAATCTAATCAAATCCCAATACTTAATTGGACCAGTCAACATCCATCCTCATCCACCTCATGATGTTGGCAGCATTCCCCACAATCACAACCTTCTAAAAAACTTCTGTGTGAATGTACTGCAGCCTTGTAATAAGTTCTAAAAGCTCAGAACACGTGTTATCATTCTCTCCTATAGGCCCACAAAAAAGCACTACTAACCGAACCTCTGCGTTGTGGACTTCTTAAGTATTTTTTGGCATGTTTCAATTCAGTGATGAAGTTTTCAAATGACAAGCAAGGCATTTTAATTTACAAGGCCAAGGCTTAAGCCTCATGCGCATGCGTTGTATATGAGATAATAAATTCACTAAATATTAAAATATAGATATGTAAATAATAAAGTCTGTAGAAAAACATAAAAGTATGTGTATTAAAGTACAAAAATTTGAAATGAATATTCAAGAACTTTATATGTTTCTAGGGCAGCAAATATCGAATGAAATTTCAAACTAAAAAGGTTACTTAAAAGTATCCAGAGGATTTATTAATAATATGGAAAAAAAATTAGAAGAAAATGCTACAGTTATGATCAAACTTTTTTCCTTTTTTTTCTTTTGCATATAGAATAGTATAAGTTTGCCTCTGATTTATATATAAAGTTTTAAGATCCCTAGTTTTGGTTATTATATGGGGTGCAAGTACTAAACATAAATCCGGCCTCAAGGTGTGAAGCATAAGCCTCACATTATATGTTGTGCATCATGGGATCTAAGCCTCTTAATGTTAACTCTAAGGCGTTTTCCTTTTGAGTATTTTCCATGATGCTTGAACTGAAGGGTAAGCCTCATGCCTTGTACAACAGTGATCAGTGATCCTCAATCTGTTAGAAAAGTCTCTGTTTTCCCCATCTTATTACATTTTTGTTGTTGAGCAGGTTTTGATTCGCTTTATTGGTGCTGATGAACATACATATTCCAACTATATGGATACTATGCAGCTGTTAGAAGATATAGATGTGCTTGAGATGATTGTAGAGAAGTTCAGCTCATCGGTAAGTTGCATAAATGGTCTGACAAGTGTTTTAAAAAACTGGACACTGAACTTTAAGCTGTCGAGTAGGTTGTCTGGTTCAATCCTGTACAATTTCTGTTCTGATTGAGTGAGTTGGAAACATCACAGAATATAATTAAGTTAATAAAAGGGGAATGACCAAGTTGTCTGGTTTCCTTGTCCTCATGGTTTTCTACTGCGTCACATTGTTTCTGCCATTTTTATGTTGCTTAATGGCAAAAGATGCTTAAGATGCTTGGTTCACAGTCATAGTCGGTAGACTGGCTCTTCTGGTTTTCTTGTTAAAACACCAAGTTTTTCTAATCTTGGAGCCGAAGAATGTCTCGTGATTTTAATGAGCTTTAGTTACACGTGATGTGATTTGGGTTATTTCAGGAGCATGGGAAGAAGCTGTAACTACTCCCATTTGCTGTACGTGATACTATTTTGGGCTATTTCAAGAGGATGGAAGAAACCACTTCTTCCATCCTTTGTTACACGCATGGTACTGACTTTGGGGGAGGCTTCTTTGGGTGGATTTTCTTATTTCTCATTTGTCAACTTCTGATATAGTGTGCTCTTGCATGTAAACTTCCTATTGATGTACCAAACGTTTAATTGTTATCTAGTTTCTCCGTTCTTGTCTTATTTGGATGTGTAGCTTCAAATCTTCTACTTCTTAGTACACATTTTTTCTAGCCTTATACCGGTTCCTTTTGTTTTCTTAATCTGCACCATAGCACTCTGATGGTTCTTGAGTCTGTGTTCTCCCCATACTTGCAAAGTTATTGTTGCCAAATATTGATTGTTTGAAATGATGGGGTCATTTACATGGCTATTCTCTAGCTGTCCCTTGGTTCAGAAATTTTTCTAGGATCCTTTGGATGGAGCACCTTCATTGCAGGGGAGAGGGTTGCTGGCTTCTGTATGCCCAAAATTTGCGCACATGATTATGTGCTATAAAGTTGCAAAATCTCTTTATCCGATATTTCTGCTGTTCACATGCTTAAGGTTTGTTGGGCATGTTATTGCAGGATGTGCCTGAAGTGCATGCCAATGCAGCAGAAACACTTTGTGCTATTACAAGATATGCTCCTCCTGGACTTGCAGCTAAAATTTCCAGCCCAAGGTATCTTTCAGTTTTCTTCTGAATTAACTGCTTGTGAATCTTCATGAAAATAAGCAATTTTCGAGAGCTTGACCTGTTTCTGATATATCTTTGTTTGGGTTGTGTGCTGGCAGCTTTGTAGGAAAATTATTTCATCATGCATTGGAAGATTCAAGACCAAAATCTGTTTTGATTAACTCATTGTCTGTATGCATTTCGCTATTAGACCCTAAGAGGTTAGCATTTGGTCCATATCATACATATAGCCGCCAGTTCACTCAACCAGCAGTCACAGCTAATCCAGAGATAGTTGAAGGCATGCTGGAGAGCCTAGGTAAGGCCACCCTTTTTCTGCTGCCAGTATATAGGTTAACTCAGTTATCATCACTCTATATACATCATTGGTTTATTTAGAAGGTTCATTTTGTTTTGACTTCTTTGTATAGTTAGTGATGTTATCCTTGATCATCTCCTGACTTCCTTTGTGTAATTAAATTAAATATGTGGGTAATACTAGTTGATCACATGATATTGCACACGGGGTAGGAATCAGAGGAGATTGGTTGCTCCCCATATGGGAAACCGTTGGATATAATTGAGTTTTAAGAAAGAAATTTAAACCTAATGGTATAGTTAATAATTTGAAAGCCTGACTAGTTGCTAAGGGCTACAAAGAAAAGGAAGATATATATATATATATATATATATATATATATATATATATATATATATATATTTAACACTTATTCTCATGTTATTTGTATAACTTCTATTCGAGTTTTGATTTCTGTTGTATCCATCTATAACCTGGTTCTTCATCAAATGGATGTTATGACATCTATATCGTATCTCTCATTACTCATCAGAAAAAAAAAAGACATCTTAAAGGATGGGACTCAAGCCTGTACTAGTCCAAAGAGAAAGATGAAGTCATTTTTTCTTAAAGTAATCAGGTAAGGCATAAGATATAACATACAGATATAATTCTTTGTCTGTGCCTAAATGTGTTGAGTGCATGGACCTATAGTGATATAACTAGTTGAGTGGGATGTCTAGTTGTAGGAGCATTCTTGATAGTTATGTGGCTGTATGGAAGTGGGGTTGCTTCCTCTAAGATTGTTAGCCAACTCTCTATTAACATGAATCCAGGATTAAGCCGAAGGCCACAATACGCTGGCTTAAGTGCTTCCGTTGGCATTATAGAATTCTTTGTGTGTGCTTGCATCCTTTGTATACCCAAGAAACTTGGTTCAAAACATTAGTCACCATTGTTTCTTATAAAAAGATATAGACTTATAGTAAAGTTGAGCAGAGATACAAGATATTGCCGACTTTATTTTGCACAAGATTCTAGATTTGCCCAATATCATCTTATTGCGTTTATTCCTATAATTTTTGGGGAACTTTTAAAGTATTTTAATAGAAATTTCTTTCTTTGCTTTCAAGGTGACTTGAACCTGGGCACTTACGTGTGCTAGTTTGCATGTAACATAAAGAGGATAGCCCCATGTTACAAATATACAAGTCTTGAGAATGGCATATAAGTGATTCATTGATTCCCCCCATATGGGTTAGTGAGTTTGTGAGACTACATGGGGAATCATAGCGTGCTTAGGGATCCCATGGCGAATCCAATGGATTTCAGGTCCTGTGTCCGGAAAACCTTATTGAGCTTGTATACACATATGGTGTTCTTTGGCTTGAAGTGGGTGCTCCTTCTTCTCAAGTTGCAAATGCGGGGTGTCAGTTTAATTACATTGATATCATAGATTTGGGCAAACTTTAAGGATGAAGGTGTGACCAAAAGCCAAGTGGGAAAGTGCTATGTCTGATTTGTTTACAGAATATTCAGAGATTCATCCACCTTTGGATGGCTTGGAATATGATGGGCTTAATCGTAATCTGTTCCTATTTATTTTGGTTGAAAGAATTTTCGATTACGGTAGTGTTTGGAGCTATTACTGAAATGAGAGCAGAGTAGTGACAAGATACTTAGTTTGGATGGTATTGAGGGAGTACTACTAAGGTTTACAATGTCGTTTCAAACGACATTTCGCCAGGTATTACTGGCGAAATGTTGCCGAAATGAGGGAAAAATCGCCAGACATTAGAAAATAAAAAAAAAAGCTAAAAAATAGTAAATTAATGAAATTTCACGACATCAGGGAACATCTGATAACTTTACTTTATGTCGCTGAAATGTTGACAAAATTTTGCCAACATTAGGTAATCTTCTGCATTCCCTTTTCCAAGGTGGTTTTGTGTCGCCACCTTGGAAAATAGCGATAAATTGCAAACCTTGAGTACTACAACATTTTGTAACCATTCATATGACTTCGACAGAATTCAGAATGAATCATTGATTTCTGTAATTCTTAAAATAAGTGCCACAAATATTGTAGCCTTGCAAGGTATACCCTAATCACCTTCATAACAATTATGTGCAGGATTACAGCCATAGTTTTATCTAACAAAGTCAGAGAAGATGTTGGGTTCGGTATTTCCTTTGGCCTATGGGCGTTCATCTGTGGGATAGTGTATGCTAACAAGTTCATTAGTTCATGCATACTCCTGATAATTCTTGGCATCTAAACAAAATTGTTATGATCAAGGCATACAACCACATACCTGATCTGCAGATTGGAATTTTGGTGTAAAATTTTGTTTGTGGATCAAGTTGCGAGTTTACATGGTTTGCTTTTCCCTTAGTTTGAATTGGTCAAATAATTAGTTATTCCCTAAACAAGGGTTTTCAATAAGATGGTCCTCCATCATCAAGTTGATATTATCAGAATTTGGTCTTTTTTTTTTTTATCAGTAAATGTTGGACTGGATGGGGAAGCCTTTTCTGTTCATATTTATAGCTCTAAATGAATTTTATAAAAAACAACATTGGTGTGGAATAGGGTGTTGAAAGGAAGCTTGCCTGCTTTGAACTTTGAAGAGAAGCTTCTCATTAAAAGTGTGAAAATGGAAATTATTCATATTACGTATAAAGCCTTATTAGTCATTGTCATTTGTTTTTGGCCATAATATTTGGTACGACATTGGAAAAGTTTCTGAAGATCACATCGGATTTCTTTTGGTTTGGAGTCTTATAGAGTTACTGGCCACTGTGTAGTGGTCTTTGGAAAGGCATAATCAGAGTTACTGATGCATTGAATTTCAAATGAGACCTTTATTTGGATTCCTTTTCAGGTAGCATTGAATTGGGATGTGTTTGGAGGAGACTTATTGATAGGAGAAGTTAAAACCATTTTATGGATTCTACTATTTAGGCGAGAGCTTTCTAGGAGTGACCTTGACCAACTCACTAAGTTACAGCATCATCTATGGAACAGATTAGGATGAGGTGTCTGATCATAGAATATAGATAGAGAATTCCAGATGAAATCTTTCATAGGAACTTACCAAGTGTCTCAACTTCTTTTTTGGTGGCCAAGATTTTATGAATATTTTGCATACTCTCCAAAAATTACATTTGATGGACATGGGATTTAAATTGATTGTAATTGATCAGCTGGCTATTTAATTCTCGATATGTAGGTTATGTGCTGCTGTGAGGTAGAAGCGGTCAACCATGTACTTCTATATTGTCCTTTTGTAAATGCTGTTTGGTCAAATACTGGCCACGTTTTGGTGTATGCCAATTAGGGCTGTAGACTTGTGTTAAGGAAGTGTTTTACTTCTGAAATATTCCTTGATGTTTGGATGAAAAAAGGCAATTGAATATTCAAAGGCGAATTTTGGGATGCAGGGAATGTAGACTTCTTGGTTTATTAAAACCGCATTTTGAGTCAGCATTTTGAGTTTTTGTGCTATTGCAGCTAGATTTCCTTGTGTTGTTGTGCGGATATTTTGTATCCCTGGTCAGGGTATTATACATGTAAATCATTGTGTACCATCAAATTACCCTTTACCCCTCAACTAAAATGTTGATGAAGTGTTTGGGTATCTGTAGAATATCCTTCATTTGGATGCTTTGCTCTTTTATTGTTTGCTGGGTGAGGAGGAAAATCATTTTATTCTTGAACATAAACATTGGAGTTGTGATATTTGTAAAAGGATGGGTCTTCATATCTATTCCCATTGGTCTTCTGTTTCTGACAATGTTTTGGGTATGGGTTTTAGTCCTCCTATAATTGGTATATTTCTCTATTTTTTGGTAGTATAACTACATACTACCATTGGTCTTCTGTTTCTCTCAATGTTTTGTGTATGTGTTTTAGACTTTTAGTACTTCTGTAATTGGTATATTTTTATTTTTAGTGCAGTTTGCTGGGCCTCTTTTGTTTGCTGCCCCATATATTGATTCTGGGTTCATGGGGCTTATTCTTTTTTCAGTGAATAATACATTTAATAATAATAAAAGAAAATGGTTTGGATGGGGCCAGTTACTCTTCCAAATTAGAAAAAGGACTTGAATGAAGTCTTGTTTGATGGGCCTGCAACGACCGCATTCTCACAGCTTCTCTCTCTCTCTCTCTCTCTCTCTCTCTCTCTCTCTCTCTCTCTCTCCTCTCTCTTTCCCCATCTAAAATTCCATCATTCATCATGAATTGATGCCACCATGTTAATTTTTTTGCATTAATCATGGAAAATTGATTTGAGTAATTTACCTATTGTTATTTCTCAAGAAATATCAACTCATGCTGCAACTGTTTCTTTCAAGGTGTGAGTTGCTTTTCATGTATAATTTTCAGATTGTAGTAATCATTAGCCTGATATATTTCATTCCTTTTTGGATGATGAATCCAGTTCCTGGATATATCTGTGGATTTCCTCACAAGCGCTTGCATTTTAGTTTCTTTTGGAAAAAGATATAGTTGAATCATTCAATGGCATCTAGGGAGGAGAATCATCCATGTTTCAAGTATTTGTAATCTCATATCTGATGTAAAATTTAGTATTCACCATGAACTACTGTTTTAGGGGATTTACTCAAGCTTTTGGATGTTTCATCTGCGGATAATGTCCTTATAACTACTTATGGAAAGTTGCAGCCACCTCTTGGAAAACATCGTTTAAAGGTACTCTTCTTAGTCATTTTGTTAAGTCACTCTTCATTTATAATAATAGATGGTGGGATCTTGTTTTTACATTTTAATTCTATACTTGTTTTGGGTTCCTATGCTTGATACATAAATAGCTTAAGTTGGAATTCTAGTTCTTACTTCTTAGTTGCCATAAGAAGGCTGCATTGCTGTAAGTTGCTAATCTAGTGCTTATTAATTGACATGGAACTTTTCAGGTCGTGGAGTTCATTTCTGTTTTATTGACTATTGATAGTGAAGCTGCTGAGAAGGAATTGATTCATCTAGGGGCATTAAAGCATATTTTAGATTTGTTCTTTGAGTAAGTTTCATATCTAAGTAATTTGCATTTTTGATGACCAAATTTCAGGCTTTCATGGTGGATTTTCCATAATGTCTGTAGGTACCCATTCAATAACTTTCTGCATCACCATGTAGAGAACATAATAGTTTCGTGCTTGGAGAGTAAGAGGGCATTACTTATTGAATATCTTCTTCATGATTGTGATCTTGTCGGGAAAATCCTTGCAGCAGAACAGAACTGTTTGCTGTCGCCGGATGAAAATAAGGTAGCAATATTTGTATTAATTATTGAAGCATTTTCTTGATTTTTTTCTGGTATCTATATCTCTTTCCTTCACTGTTTACCTTGGTTTCACAGTTGTTGGAAGTTTGGAACTGGATGAAAACATCTTTATTATTTTAAGTCTCTGCAGGTAACAGTCCTGACAGAGGGACGACCACTGCTGAAGATAGGAAATATTGGACATTTGACACGTATCTCTAACAAACTTGTTCAGCTGGGAAGTAGTAATAGTGAAATTCAGGCGCATCTACAGGTTATTACTAGTTTTCTTTCATTTTCTTTGTTTGAAGCATGTAATTCGGTAACCTGTAGAAAAGATAAGTATTGAACATACTGTCTTCTTGCCTAGTTGAGTGGATAGGTACGTGAAAGTGGAAATTGGAATTTGGAAGCTTGAACTTAAATTGAGCACATAATGCTTGTTTTCATTTGCTCTAACCTTTCTATTCAAGAGAATGTAGTGGATAAAATACTCTTGTAATCAACCAAGCTCATTTATTGATATCATATGTCTCATTTATTGATATCATATGTAACATAATTTTCTGAAAATATATCTTCTTATCCAGTTGGTCTTGTATTTTTTTTGTCTCCATTCTCTTTTATGATTTATCTTCGTGTGTTTGCCATTAATCATCTGTTATTAATATCTGACCCAGTCTAATATGGAAGTCTAGCTGTTTATAATTGTGTACACTTTGTAAGTTTTTTGACCTTGTTGAGGGTCCACAGTTGTATAAACTATAAATCTTAATCTTATATCGAGAAGTTATGCTTTATCTATTGAAAAGGAGACGTGGAAACAGTTTTGTACTATCATTTCCCCTGATTTTTCATTATCGAAGTTGTGAATTTTCTGTTTTTATTATAAAGGTTGCCTTCTTGCAGGAAAATGCTGAATGGGTTGATTGGCATGCGAATGTCCTCCTCAAACGCAATGCAACCGAAAATGTCTACCAGTGGGCCTGCGGGTAGTTGTTTGTTTAGATTATTGAAGTTTATTATTTTATTTTATCGGTGAATTGAGATTTACACTAATTAAATTAATATAATCAATTATTAAAGTACACGGACGGTGCATTAGAATAATTAAAAGTACAGCAAATGGAATCAGACAGATCTATGGATTATCATGGATTTCACAAAAATACTGAAGAATTTTTAGGGCAGAAACTCCTTTGCTGCTATTGTTCGATGAAATAATGATCTAACTATATTCCTTGAGTAAATCAGTTGATTTTCCTTGTCATAAAAGGTTTTTGCATTTATTTCATTCAAATAAATCTGCCAGACAACTGATGATCTGGTTTATTGTTGCTGTTTATTCTTTGACTTTCTGTTATTTTTGTTGCACTTTTCTATGCTGTCTTTGACTGAAGGCACAGTTTCTGATGGGCGATTCCATGAAATAGGGTTCATTTAAATCTTTCTATACAACTCAATCAAATCTTTAATATACACATTCTTTTGGATATCTTTATTTTTATCTTGCCTTCCATAATATTTCTATACATTCATCTTAACATTATTGTTTCAGTAAACCATGAAATGACATTAATCTAAAAACGAGTGAGAGAGATCCAGTTTAATATTTTCATCTCAGCTGGACTGATTGTAGAGTCGGGATCAGGTCCATTGTTGATGGGATATATTCTTAAATTGTACTCCTGACAGGCCATCTTTTTGTCCAAACATTCTGGATGGAACGATGCCAGATTGAAACTCAAACTTACTTGTACTGTTGGACAGTTCTAGAATGAACAAATTTTGGACAATGCTAGAAACTTTGCCCACCGGATGAGAAGTAGATTATTATCCTTTAGAAATTAGGTTGCTTTGTTGTCTCATATTCTACTCCATACATTATAGAACCATAATAGCTGTCTCATGAAATTTATCTTTTTTCTTGAATGGGTACTTTGGTAGCTTATGAATCTAGAGTTGCCTCACCACTTAAGCCATATAAATTTATTTTATGTGCAAAATTCTATTCAATACGGCCACGTTTTGGATCATTGATCCATGCTGCAAATTACTTTCTCTGGGAATCTCATGTTTTTTAATTCTTATTGTTGCTTCAATCTATTGCCTTTTTTGCTATCCATGTTGTGAGGGGTTTAGTTAAGTTTTATGGTTGTAGCCTACTTGATTCAAACCTTAACTGGTCTTGGGGTCAAGGATTCAAATAATAATGGATTGGGGTTGATGCAAATATCCTTATATTTTAGTACTTACATCGATGAAATATAACATCATATGAATTCTAGAAATCGTAGATTTATATTGAAATTTATTATTTTCATTATGTAACTGTAACACAAAATTCATTATATGTTTAGAATTTTGACCTGATCTTATTTTAGAAAAAAAAGTGAAACTAATCTCGCAATTTTCCTTGCTAGATGTTTGGTTGGAAGGGCAAGTATATGTGCTCTCCCTTTTGGTTGTTGAGGGTGTTTGGAGGATTTCAATTTGTTGGTGGAAGAAAGTGCTTGAAATAGTTCGGGTCATCTCTAGGGCCATTTCTTATCCTGAGGTGTTTAAGAATGAACCTTGGTTGATTACAAGAGTTGATGGGCTATGGACTGTCATATGGGAGGACAATATGAGGGTTAATAAGAGGTTGTGTATAGCTTGGGGGATGTATGTGTGATCTTAACAATTGCTATGTATGATTTACAAAGATGTGGTCCTAAGTCAGAGCCAATGTTTTCAAATCGCCTAGGTGAAGCTAGGCTATAGACCTGCTTGTAGCCTAGGTGGTCGCCTGGGCATTAAAAAAAAATATTTTTTTTCCTTAAGACCTTGCATTTAAATAAGAAAACAGATCAATGAGAAAAAAAACCAGTGAAGAGAAGATGAGAAAGATTCTTCACTTAACAGAAAAAAAATATAACAACTATTGGGAAAAAAAAAGTTTCTTTCGATCGGAAAAAATCTGAGATAATTTTGATTGGGAAAAAAAACTGAATACAAAAAATAGAGATTCATTCAATTAGGGGAATAAAATAGAGACTCTTTCAATTGAGGGAAAAGCTACATATATAAAACCATAGATTCATTAACATTGGAAAAAAAACACAGAACAATGACTTCTCTATTCCCGGGGCGAACACCACTGATGAAACAGTTTGAACGGCTCAAATTTAGCTCCCACTTTCAGATGAACAGAAAAAAAAAAAAACAGCACAGAAAATACAAGAGAGAGAGAGAGGGAGGGGGGATGGAAGAACAGAGAGATGTAAGAGAGAGCTCTTAGAAATGAAAAAAGGGGAGAGAAGAGGAGATGGAAGGGAGAGGGAGCGAGAAAGAGGGAGGGAGGGGGGTGGTGCGGGTGTGTGTGGAAACGTACCTGGTTGGTCGTGCAGTCTCTGTGGGTTGTTTGTTCTCTTGTCGAAGAGGCTGTGGGCTCTTTGCTCCTCTAACAAACATAACCTCTTTTGCTTAAAGCTATATATATATTAAACATTAATATTAATAAATTAATAGATTAATACATAATGTGAGGCGACCGCCTCACACTAATGGGCATATGGTGACCTCAGGCAGTTGCATATTAACCTAGGCACTAGCCTAGGCGTGATCAGTCAAGGTTAGTGTCGCTTGAACCTTAAAAAAAAGGCTACCCACCTAGGTGGCTGCCTAGGCGCCAAGGCGAGCGCCTTTAACAACACTGTTCAAAGCTCTTTCTACATGAGAGAATGCATGATTTTTTTATCAAGAAAACCAACTTGTCAGTATCCCTCTCAGTTGTGACTTGATTTGATAACAGAGAGGATGTTTTAGTTTCAAAGTTGGATATATTGGTTGCCTTGCTGGGAGAGGATACATGATTTGGTCACATCATATGCTTTATATGATATATATATTTTTTTGATGATTATCATATGCTTCATATGATCCACTTCCATTATATTCCTATCATTTGGGAAAGCAAGGATATACTTTGTCGGGCGATGCCTTTTTGCTTAGACAACATGCGGGTGGATGTGGTGGCCTTCAGGTGAGGTTGAGCATTGGTAGTTGAGTTTCAAGGCCTTTTTTTTTTTTAATTATTTTTCATTTTGCATGAAGCTATAGGTATTGAAAGAAAAAAATAAACACAACAGAAGTGCTTGGGAAATATAGACGTAAAGAGAAAAAATGGTAAGGGCAAGAATCAAGGGGCCAGAGAATGTAGAGGTTTTTGGATGTTTTGTGAGGTAGTAGGAGGGTGGAAAAGAGAAAGCAATAAGAATGAGTTCAAAAGGTAGCCAGATTTGAGGAAATTTGCTAGTGTAAAAATTCTGGGGCTGTTGGGCTCAAGTTAGGGGATGAAAGCATGAAAGCTTCTCATAGGATGGTGAATAATAGAAATAGGGTAAATTCTATAAATAAATGGAAGTTTATGACAAAACTAAATGGAGAGAAATCATAAATCAGGAAAGCTATGGCAAAGCTTTATGGGTACTTATTTAAGGAATCAACTTCTTATGATGGGGTTGGGTTTGATAACGGTGGGGATAGAGGATAGTAACTCTTATTTAACAGTTGTTTTTGTAGGAAGAGGTATGGGTTGTTAATAGTGACCTGGATGGGTTTATCCTAGATTTTTGGTAAACGTTGGAAGACGATTAAAGTAGATTTGCTCAAAACAATTGGAGGATTCCATTTGTTGATTGAGTTTGGAAAAAAAAAAAGAAGCGTTAGCGGCACAATCTCCTTATTCCTAAGGGGGAAGGGCATTATAGTTAAATATATTCAGGCCTATTAACCTTGTTGGGAGTTTCTACAAAGTAGTCTCAAAGATTTTGTCTATTAGCTTGAGGAAAATCCTCCCTTGCATAACATCCCAAAGCTAGATTGGTTTTGCCGGAGAAGCACAAATCCTTGTGGGGGTGTTAGTGGCTAATGATTCATAGATTCAATGATGAGACATCTAGAATATTGGTTGCTTTGTAAATTAGACTTGGAAAAATATAATTTATAAGAATTTATTTTGGATTATAATGTTGGAAATGAATTATAAGTTTATAACCTGCATCTTGACGGTTTTCTTAGGGGCCGTTTGGTATGGCTTTTGGATTGTGGATTCTGGAATATAATTTGGATTTTGGAAATCAATATTGTCAATGCTGATTGTTAGAATACATTGGATTTTAGCATCTTGTTTAAGTGGGGCCCACCACCATTAATAGCTCCTTAGTACTTGTGTTCTAGTGGGACCCGCCACCATTAATAGCTCCTTAGTACTTTTGTTCAAGTGGGAACCACCACTTTTAACTCTCAAAACATATAGAAACCCATAAAAAGTGGATTGTGGTTTTTGGGCAGATTTTAACATCTGATTTTAAAATCAAACTTTCAAAAACCTTATCAAACAACTTGGTGGATCTTTGTTTCTGAATTCTGGTAGAATCCAGAAACTAGAAACCCTAGTAAATGACCCCTTAGTGTTGGTGAATAGAGTATCTGTTGGTTTCTTTACCAAATCAAGTGACAAAGGCCTTTGGGAGCAAGGTTTTAAATATTGATATTGCTAGAAATCTTGGCAAATGGGGGAAAGGAGACATATTGCTTGATATATTGTAGGAAATATGGAAGATTACCATTTGGATTTATATTGAGTCCTAGGTAAGATCTATCGCTCATTCTATCAAGGGTTATGTCAATATTTAAAACCATGCTTCGGAGAATGATTCTGAAGGCAGTACGCTATAACTTGTTGGAGGGATTTTGTGTTGGCAAGGATGCCCCTTGTATATCATAGTTATAAACTTATAATTTGTAGATTACACCCTTATCTTGTCTAAGGCATCTTATATATGTCTAAAGGTGTTGAGTATTTGACAATTTATTGAAGCAATATCAAAATTGAAAATTAACCTTAGAAAAATGAACTATTCTGAGTTTGGGACTTGGTGTTTCTTGACCAATTTTGGAAAATTCTGGAGTGCGGATTAGGAATATACCGTCTGATTATCTTTTCAGACCTCTGGGCATGGTTGTCAAAGCATTTTCTATGTAGGAATAGGATAAGAGAATATTTACAATAGAGAGGCAATCTGCTTCTAGGCTCTCTTTTGATCAAAAGCATACTCTTTTGCCTTTGCTATTGAAGATTTCAGTTTATGTGCCAAAGAGTAATAAAAAATTTCAGATGGACTTACTTTGCCGTGGTTTAACTTAAGACATAAATACCACCTGGAAAAATTGGGGGATGTTTGTAAAGCTAGAGTAAGCTAACACTATCACGAAAGTGGCGAAGGAGATTAGGAGTGGATAGGTAAAGTTCGTGGAGGAGATTATTGCAGGTAAATAGGCGAGTAGACTGGGTGCTTTGCCCATAGAGAACTCATAATATGGGGCTGTTTCAGGTGGTCTCCACTGTTTATGATCTCAGTTTATGTAGTGTATCTGATTTGAAAGTTTGATGTGGAAACGGGGTGATCTTTTAGACAGATACATGTTGTGGGGAGTCCCATTTATTTATTAATTTATTGACCTTTTCCTTGTTGCCTATGTGCTATACATCTCGGTGAGTAATCCTGTGATTAAGGAACTTATATCAGTTCCTTTTAAATCAGACTTTCAAAGTTTCTTGACTGGGGATTTGGATTCTGTGACTAACCCACTGCCCTGCATCAGTTGAATGTTTTAACTTAAGAGATGAAATTCTAGAGGATGGATACAGGATAAGAACAGTAAATATTCTGTTAGATCTTATTTTTTGGCCCTCCAATTGACCAGTGGTTTGAAGGGTCTGTGGAACTTGATGCAGAATTATTTACCCTTTCAAGGTAGCAATTTTCATGCTACTGGCTTCGTTCGCCTCAATCCAGACAATGGACCTATTGAATAATTTGGATTAGATGGTTCCGATTCGTTGTTGAACCCCGTTCTTCCAAGATGGTCTCCTTCTTGTATTCTTTGGTCTCCTGGAGGTTTAAAGTGTATCATTCATGTCATTTAACCTTGAGATTGGGGCTTAGGTCTTTGGTCTTTATGAGTTTTATGGATATCAGTTATGGTGTTAGTGTTTTATTTTGTTTCCTAGTACATTTCCTGTGTACTAAATATTAGCTGTAACTTTCTGGAATTAACATTGGGCCAAATTTTAAGACATTGGTTCTTATGGTAATTGGTTGCTGTAGCATGGATGTGGACCTGGCTCTTCCTTAAGCTAATCAAGAAGTAACTTGAATGTAATTATGGACAAGGTTTGACTTTCGGTGCCACTAGGCATTTCACCCAGGGCACACCAATTCAGGGGGAAAAAGAATCGATTAAAACCAATTTTTTTTTCCTTGAAAAAAACTATAATATTTGAAAAAAACATTGATAAATCATACGTCATATTTATTTTTATACATAAAATTATAAAATACATAATAATATTTATATAAAATGTAGGAATCACTTGCGATAATTGATAATCAGTTATAAGTAGGAATTTTTAACATGTTAATCCAAGTAGCATACAATTGACTGTGCAAATGAAATAGGAAATTCCAAACAATAATAACTGAAATAACAAGTAGAAAAGAATTGAATAATTTGTTTTGTTAACTGTTTCAGGAGGCCAACAGCATTACAAGACCGAACTAGAGATAGCGATGATGATGATTTTCGGGATAGAGATTATGATGTTGCTGCACTTGCAAATAACTTAAGTCAGGCTTTCCGATATGGAATTTACAGTAACGACGATATGGAAGAGGTGCCGTCCTATACAATGACCCTTTTATTTCTTTTAATTTTTTTATGGTAAATATGCCAGATATAATTAATGCCACATTAACCTCCTGAGTTTAAATTAATATAATTAACTACTCTTTGTGCATTGTCGTGCTTGCTTAGATGGTTGAACTGCTTGCTGATCTGTTTCAGATTATCGATGTTGTCATGTGAAAGTGTTAATAAGTGATAGGTACATACCCAATTAATCATGTTGTCCTTACAAAAATACGAATTGAAATCAATCAAAATTTACACAAGGTAAAGGAGATTTGACTGAATTTATTTTTAGATTCAAACTGAATTTATTGATTTTTATGCAATTCAGAATGTATAAATGTAGGTCATTCTACAACTTTCAAACCAGTGTATAATACTCATTAAGAGATTCTATCACCAGGATAAGAAATTACCTAACTTTATACCAGAAAGAGATGTTCAGAAATCAGCATGTTACAGGTTTCAACATGGATTATGAGTGAAGTTGTTAAAGATGCATGCTTAGGCGCCTAGGGGATTCCCCCCCCCCTTTTCTTTCGAATGCAGAGGTGGTACCATCCTAGTAGGCAAGTTAGAAGTAGGCTTCACCTGTGCTTTCAAGGAGTTGTCCAAGCAGCCATAAAACGTCTTTGGTGTATTTTTTTTGCATAGATGAGTGCATAAATATGAAGGGTTTCTGCAAACAGTTTTTTTTTTTTATTCTTATAATTTAATCTATTCTTGTTTGCTTGCTTGTATCTTGTGAATTATTAGACATCATAATTCTATTATTTATATTTGTTTGATTTAGCTTTATACTAATTAAAATTATAGAATAAAAAATTATATTAACGGTAACTGAGATTTGAAATTTACAGAAACCTATTTCATTATTACTAATAGTATCTTTATTCATAAAAAAAATAGCATCTTTATATATTATAATTTATTTTTATTGTACTTGAACATCCTGTCTTTTTTCATACTGATATTTATCTCTCTTGTTATATTTGTTACTTCTATAATGGGTTGTGCTTTTTCTTTTAGTCCTTTTTTTTTAATTAGCTTTTCTTTATATTTTTTAATAGTGTGCTGTTCTACATAACATATTCCTTGGGACTTCTAAATGCTATAATTTCATGCATTACTTTCACATAATAACATGAATATGATTGAATACCTGCTGGCTGTTGCAAAATCTATTCATCAAATTGGATTTTTGCATCTACTTTGCCTATTTTTAGTTGGAAGCGTAACTCGTTGACTAAATTAATTGGAATCTGTTATAGGTTCCTCATATTTAGTAATTTATTGCTTGTTGCATTAGGTTAAGTTGTAAGAAAATGTGTCATATTGCTAATTATATTATAGTTTTTTCCATACATATTTGTTCAACTTCTTATAGAGGACATAAAAACTTGTAAAATAAATTACACTAGTGGTTATTTTCTAATCAACCGCCTAATTTCATTGGCTATAGTTAAGTTGGTTACTTACTTTGGGCATTTTAATAAGCTAGAGCAGAATAAAGTCATAACACAAAAATGAAAACAAGCTGATTCATATCCAATAAACATGTAAAAAAAAAAAAAGAAAAATTGGGAACAAAGCTAACACAGATAAATGAGCCTTAAAATGCCAAACATAATATAATTAGGAAAAACTGTGAAAACCAGCATATATCTCTGTACGATCTCTGTGGCAGAAATTTTTTTCATATATAACTAATTCATGATGATTTATTTGGGCTTTATATGGGTATGCACACCCTTTTTAAACCTTTAATTGAAAACTTCACCAATTATATTTTAAGTTAATGGATCCTGTCGGGGAGGCTTCAGTCTCAATTTTTTGATGTCAACTTCTAATGTCTGACTTCTACTACAAAAGCCAATCAAATTATTTGGTAAAAAAATTTTTACCTTTGGAGTACAAGCATTTGCAGGAGGAAATTGTTAAAATCACTTACCACAAGGTCTGTAACTTTTGATGTCTTGAGTGGGTTATGATGCTTCTAAGTGTTTTCTGGTACACAAAGGCTGCATTGGAATGTTGAGAGAATGTAGGAGAAATGCATTTGAGAACAAAATTACTAGAACTTAAGAATTGGGCACCACCCTTTCTTGCAACACATTTTCAGACCCCCTGAACAACAAACAAAAAGGGACATCTTCATTTCCTTGTTTTCCAATAAAATGTGTGGGTTTCACCCTTTATTTTCAAGGTAAGGAAGCACTTGCCGGATGAGGAAAAAGAAATTAGTCTCTCATTATCCTGAATTCTCTGAACATCCAGTGCAACCTGGGGATCTTTACTTCTTCCCTGATACTGATGTATCTATTGTTGTCACATATTTTAAAACCTGGCATTTGCCTATGAAAGAACTGTGTTTCCTGCTAAACTTGAACATCAAGTTCCCCCCCTCCCTCCCCCCCGGCCCTTTCCTTCTTTTTTTTTTTTTCCGAATTTTTTGACTTTGCATTTTTTAACTTGGTTTTTCCTTTCCATCTTTCTTTTATGTCTCCCACCCCCGCGCCCCTCTTTTGTTGAAACAGATTTGTGTGGTTTGCAAATTCTCTTTTGGTTTTTTGTTTTTGTGATGGGTGGTCTTGAGAGAGATGGATTTGGAGGGTCAAACATGGGTAGTGGCTGTAGTACACTATTTGATAATTGAGAAAATGGTACCTTCTTATGCCAGGATTGGATTCTATCACCTTCATGTCGCACAAATAGGTTGCTTTAACATTGTTGGACCAAACATTTGAATGATTGGCATTGTGGACAAGCGTCTAGGTGCCGACAGCTGTCCAAGACATTGAATTTTGAAAAACCTGATATTGGGATTCAGTTATTAAGATAAATCATGTTATTATTTGCTTACATCTTTATAAGCTCTGATACTATGCATAGTATAATTTATTAAGTTGTGCAACTGCTGGATGCCTTTTTTTTAAGTGGTGGACATCTCAAAAAGACATTTTCAAAGTGTAAAAGAATTTAATCAAGGAGTCAATAGCAATAACACCTTTCTGGAAAGTGTCATATTTCCTAAGATAGTGATGATTTCATCATGGCCAGTCATGGACAGTTGTCCAGGTGTGTCTCATAATGTTTGAGTGTTAAACTCTGGCTGAAAACACAAGCTTTGCCATTTACTGGTAGCAATATTGTGATTCACTGAGACTATGCTTTTCTCTCTGTATTGAGTGCTTGACTATGAAGTTTCTTTTTACTATTTTGTGCTGTTGCATTTTCCAAGTTTTAAATGCACTATTATTGCACATTATTATTCAATTTTCTTAAAATAATTATGAAATAATGTTTGTTATGATTTGAAAATGAAATGATTGATTGATGTGCTTTGCTTTAATTGTTTAAACATGCAGGCTAATGGTTCAATTGAAAGGGACGATGAGGTACGTTCATGAATAATAATTTGCAATATATCAAAATTTGAAAATAATAAAGCTTTTCTATCTTTGGTGTTGCAAAATTTAAAAAACTGGCCTAGGATAAAAGAAAATTTTACCAAAAAGCTGTCTCACTCCCATAAAATTGTCATATAAAGCCTTGAATAGACTGCCCAATCTAAATCTTTTTATATAAAAACCATTTGAAACATGACAACCCATTGAGCTTCAAAATCAACACAGACCAGTTACAACTCAATATGTATCAGGGATCGTCCTTTGATACGAATTGGATTTTTTAGATCTCTATATGGCTTGGCCAATCTAGGAAACTTGGATGACTTGAGTCAAAAACTTAAAAAAGAAAAGCCAAAGTTCAGGGAAAAAAGAAAACAATCTAAAAAAATTATTAAATGAACTGCTTAAGATTTTCTAGAAGTAAATATCTACACTGTATTGAAATAACATGCTTAATATAACTATATCTTTAAATAAAAAATTTAAATACATGTTTACAGGTTAAAAAAAAAAAAATTCTCCCAATGATATAGCAATGCAATATATGAAATTAATAATCTATTACAATAATAAATAATTCAAAATAAAAAGTGATGAACACTCATGAGAAATTGAAGTTTAATCAACAATGTGATGTGTAAAGTGGAATGAACTATCATATTGAAATTCATCTACTTAATTAAATACAATTACCATTCACCATAGAGCAGCCTTACAAAATGTCAATGCCACATTGGATTTTGATGTGGATCAAATTTTGTGCTATCATCACCACCCTCCTATAAGCATGAGCTTTGTTAGCTAGCATCGATGAGAAGGAATTATGCTGATGAGCAACTGCGTATAAATCAATGGCATCAGCACCTGTCAATGGGCTACCCGTTATATTATCCTAGATATGATGATGTTCCATAAATGGATTGACGAAAATTTTTGTATCCTCCACCAAATGGCCGCCTGTAATGGTACCGTCCACTAGACTAAGATGATAATATTCTCAAGATGATGTAAGGGCTTTGCCCTTATACGCCAGCAGTAATTTGAAGTGCCCAGTGCCCATTGTTGGCACTCTTACATGGTTTGTTGTTATGCCTACATTCACGGGGAGGGTTAGTCTTCAAAGAAAGATTACACTAGTAGGGTGACAACTTTTGTCTTATAGCTAGAAACTTGTTACAACGCTAAACATGGTATATTGGAGAAATTTACTAATATACCGAAGTCTCCAAATAAAGCATTACAAGCTGTCCTGATAATTGATGTTTCTATTTCCAGCCTTAGGAAAGTTCTGTTTTAAACAATTTCCTATTTCAGTGTCAGGAAAGTTTCTAATTCCGGTTTCAGCCTTAGGAAAGTTCCTGTAATTTCCTTTTTCAATTTTATAAAGTTTTTACTAAACCGTTGTAACCTCTATAAAAGGGTAAGAGCTACATAATTGAAGGCAAAGAGTTATTCAGCAAAAAAATTTCTTAAGAGAGGTTCCTTAGAGTTTTTGCTCAAGTTGTGAGGCTAAGAGCTTGGGAGGTGCAATTCTTTCCCTTGGGTCTTTCTCTTGAGATTTTTGTAAAAAAATTTCTGGGTTTTTTTTTATTTTTTATTTTTGTTGAAGAAATTTACTCTTACCTCCCTTCTTGTTTTTGACAACTATAGATCCCTCCCTTGATGTCTCTGAAATGAAATTTACCTCCCTTCTATTTTTGTTGTCTCCTTCAGTATAACAAGTATGTTAACAATGAGATTTATGACATAAAAAGCATAAAGTCAAACCTAAAATATCTGATCAATCATTCAATTAAAGCCAAATGCCTTATCCCAATTGGCTGGACTTGGCAACATGAATCATGTTCCTCCAACCCAAACTATCAAAGTCAATATCTTTAGCCAACTATCCATGTTCTTTTGGTCTTCCCCTTGTTCTCTTTAGATGTTTTAATGAATACCTTCTCACATTTCTCACAGCTTCCGCCTTGGGTCTTTGCTTTAATGCCTAAACCATCCTAACCTATTTCCTTTATCTTATCATTTATTTGGGTGGCACCCAACTGATCTTGAATATTTATTCCCCACCTTTATTTTTTAGTTCGTCAACATTTTGATTTATATATTAAAATATGCCTAATAACTGTCTTATAAAATTTTTATTTTAGTTTAAGTGGGATACATCAATCTCATAAGACCCCAGACACACCTCTCCACTTGCGCTATCAACTTTAATTCTACGTAAAACACTATTATCAATATATCCCCACTTGAGAATGGTTGATTCAAGCAAAGAAATTAACACTTTTAGGAATCTCTTGATTTTCAATTCCTATTGTTGCTTCACCTGTACTATTATCTGAATTAAAGTGATACTCTATATACTCTTTTTTAGTTTGACTTATTCCAAAACCTTCTGATTCCAAAGTTTCCCTCTGCCACAATTCCAATTTTGCACTTAATTCCTCCTTAGGTTGGTTTGCCAAAACTACGTAATCTGAAAATGCATGCAAGAAGGCACCTTCTCTTAGATGTGGCTAGTTAATTCATGCATGATTAAAATGATACTCTAATACACTAGGTCTTAGTTTAACTTATTTCAAAACTCTCTGATTCCAAAGTTTCCCTCCAGCTCAATTCCAATTTTGTACTTAACTTCCTCCTTAGTTGGGTTTGTCAAAACTACTTAATCTGAAAATGACATGCAAGAAGGCACTTCCTCTTAGATGTGGCTAGTTAATTCATGCATGATTAAAGCACAAATATGAGGACTCTTAGCTAACCTTTTGTATAAACCTGTAATTGCTGGTAACTCATTTGTTTCACCACTAACAGCTCTTACTCTAGTTAGTGCTCTCTCGTAAATATCTTTAAGAACTTCAGTCTACCTCATTGGTACCTCTTTGTTCAAAGCCCAGTAATTTAACTCCCTTTGGGCTCCGTAATATGCATTTATAATTCAATAAAAATCATACGAAGTTATCTTTTCATCTCTCTGGTCATTATACCCTGATTGAATCCTAATTGAGGAAGCTTCGTTATTCAATGCCCCTGTTGGACCAATTAGGTTAAACTACAATCCTATGTGGTCCAATTAGAACAGCACCTTGCTTATACTAATTGAATCCTAATGGTGAAACCTCATATCCTACAGCCCTATTTGGGCTAGTTAGGGTTAGGTTACAATCTTAATTTATCCAATTAAGACTTAAATTAGAGCCTTTATTGGTCCAATTAAAATTCTGTGTCATCAAACCTGAAGTTTTTCTAATCAGGGTTCTAATAGAAACCTAATTGGAAAAAACTTTTCAGTTGGAGTCCCAGTTGGACCAATTAGAATTCAGATGTCATCATGTAAAAAAAAATGCATATATTAGTTTTACACCAAAAACCTGCTATTTCATATGTTCAATTAAATATTAACCCATTTCTTTGATATAAAGTATCTAAAAGCAAAAAGGTGAATAAAATGAAGTATTTACAGGTAAACCAGTGGATGAACTGCATTTTAGATATTTTGGTGGGAATTTGTCATGATTCTTGGATGATCCTGGCATAAATTGTGATGGAGAATGTGTCTGAAGCCCCTTAGTTGATGGAGGGGCTTTTAGAAGTCATTTGGCTGTTGCCTTACATGGCTCTCTTTAAAAATTACGTATTTTGGATGATTTGAGTTTGATCATTTGAAGCTGCTCATATTGGATGTGCCAATGTGCTTTGTTCCACATTAGGGGTTTAAATCCCATGACTTATGTGTCAGCTATTGCTGATTGTTTGACTGGATGATACAACTTGGGTTGGCCAAAACTTTAAATTATGATAGTGGTAACCCAAATACCTTTTTTTGAATATTGAAAAAATTTGTAACAGAATCTTTCTGATGGAGGGCATAAACTTGTTTTCCACATTAATAATACCAGTAAGTTTGATCACATTGGATCCAATTGCAAGATTTTACAGTGGGTTACACAAGCCTTCTGGACGCAAAACTTGTGCCTGCTATCATGCTTCAGCATAGTTTATGTAGGAATTAACCTGGGCTGTGGACAAACTGCTTCTGTATGGACAGCTGATCACTGATGTGGTCCATTGTAGGTCTTGAGTGAACTTGTCTAATAAATGTCTTACAGAAGATTCCTATTTTATCATAGGAACCTGAAATGCTTATAATTTTTGTTGAAAGTTTGAGGCAATGTTAAGAGAATTTTCCATTGTCACATAATATGTTAATGTACTTAATAGAATCTTCTGAAACTAAGAATTATGCATTAACCAGGGTTCAGTTGTCACTTTATGTGGTTGCTGTAGGAATTATATATTCATTTTATAGATGGAGATGAATAACATGTAAATGTACTTCGTTCATATTTATTTATCTTTTTTTTTATGCTAGATATATATTTTTTCTCTTATTGAAGATTAATTGGCAGGATGTTTACTTTGATGACGAGTCTGCAGAAGTCGTTATATCTGCTTTGCGTCTGGGAGATGACCAGGACAGGTTGGTGACAGCCCTCTTTTAATTTTCCTATTTTCCTTGGCTCTTCTGGAACAAATATTTGCATCATGGAACAATGGAAATCTGCTTTTGTCACCACTTTTGTGGGCGCGTAGAAAATGTAGATGGTTGTCAGAACCCTGCAAGACAGCCTCAGTCACCTTCTATCGTAGTTTTCTATATTATTTAGATTTTCAGGTCAGATGGTTAGAAATGTTAACCAGTGTATAGGTTACATCTCTTTGGTTAGAACCATTGTGTGCCTCAAATTCGGGCCAGGGAAAACAGCTTCAACGTATGCCATCATAGAAAGTTTGTCCATAAAGCAATTCCTTCCTTTGATTAATCGATGTGTGTTTGTTATCTGTGCTTTTAGCAGTTCCCTTTTCACAAACTCGAACTGGTTTGCTTTTGAGGATGACAGAATTGCAAGTGAGCGCTCAGCTGACTCCCTTCCTTCCCCATCACCAAACACTGAGGAGACTGGTCCTGCCGCCAGTAGCAGTGATGACGAGGTTTTTGTTGGTGAAGATGACGATGTAGTTGACACAGCAGCCTCTTCTCAATTGCCTGAGCCAGGACCTAGTCCAGAGAGTCTTGAAAGTGCAGTTTCACTGGATAATAGTCCCATGGATCTGAGAGAAGAGTCTGGACTTGGTAAGGGAGATAAACTGCCAGAATGGGTCCAGTGGAGGGAGACATCGGACGTTTGTGATCCGTCTGATGGAGATCAATCTCCACCGTGTTTACCAAATGGTGAACTTGAAATAGACACAAAGGATGAACCTGCTGATGCTATTACAGATGTATGTGGACCCTGCCAATCATCCAGTGATGCCATTGGAGAGAAGCCTGATGGAGACACTGGAGGATTACCTGAATCCTCCAAGAATAGCTCAAGTTCCAGTCCTTGTGAGCTCCCAAAACCAGAGGAGGAAGATCCAAGTCCTGATGCATCTACAGTTGAAGAAGTGAAGCATGTAGAAACAGAAAGGATTGCCGAGCCCATGGATCATGTGAAGGATGCAGTGCTCAATGCAGAAACACCGAATTAACTTGAGTTTCAGGAATCAATATTAAGTTACTAACTCAAGTTCAGGCTATCAAGATGGCAGGGAGAGTTCCGATTCTGGAATTAGCGATCCTTTCTCTGATCATTGTATCTTTAGAGCCTTTGTACATTTTGAAAGAGGTCTTTATTTGCAATCAGGGCTGGTAATTCATTCCCCTACCTTTTCTGCACCTGAAAAACGAGTGCTTTCCTCGTTTGACCTTGAGAAAGTGAAGAAAGAACAGTGTCCTATTCCAAGTTTCTCACATTGCAGCCTTCATGTAATTCTTTTCAAATACAATTCAGATATTGCTAATGGTGATGATGATTTATCTTGTCAATCGCTGTCTAATCTCCTGCATAAAGGTGCGTAATAAATGGGTACAGGTCTTGAATTAGGCTGATGCGCGTCATGGTGTGGCCTATAGGACTCGGGTTGCTCCAAAAGAAAGGTTGTGTTCTTGGATCTGTGTCCTTAGGAGGAGGTTAGATTGATGAGAACCAAATGTGATGGATTGAAAAAATTGATTTTCCCTTGTATGCCAAAATCGGGACATTATTGCGTTCAAAGACCACAGGAAATTGCTCTGTAAAAAGTTGAACCCTAGATCCCAATATTAAGAAAAACAAACATGGGAGTTTCTTACATTAATTTAATTTGATTATATGATCACCTGCTTTTCCTCCGCACTGAAACTATCTTCCAAGGAACAATTACAATTGAGGCTTACAAGTAGATACTATTGAATGCAAAGTCTATTTTGAAGTTCAAGCACAAGAACGATGGGTGTTGAAGACGTTTAGCAGTTACGAGATTTGTACATATTCACTTGTTCTACCTAGAACAAAACTACATTTACCACCACTAGTATCTAAGAGCAAAGGTCCCCGTTATGTGTAGGGGCCAGATTCTGGCCTAGCTCACTTCGTTTTTTATTTGTAGATGCTTTCTTCTTTTAAGAGGCATCATGGGCCCTAGTTAAACCTAACCAAATACCTGACAAAAACTCAAGTCACATTATCAGTGAAACACAAAATCTATAAACATTTCTCTGCTGCAACCATGTTTCTCACATCATTTTTACATACTGATCCGACCCACAATATTCCCATGACACCATATCTTGCAAATTACACCAAGAGGTGATCAACCAGCAGAGCGTGAGACCGTTCGTAGTTCCTGCATCTGCTTTAATCTTCTTCAGATACCATCTTGTTTCCTTGAAGCAAATGCCTTCCGCAGTCTCCATTTCAGAATATCCAAAACATCTCAACCAACCTTTTTATACAGACAATTGAGCAAACTGTTCATGTATGTTTGTTCCTATGGCTTCCTACACATTGCTTATCAAATAAATAGGTCAGGTAAGGTCAGACGAATTCTGAGTCGTAATTAGCTAGTAAGCTTACAAGAATCTAATTTCACATCAGATGATGCTTATGGGGTGGTTTGATCTTACTATTATTTCTGAAGTGACAAGAGTGACAACTGTTCTTCAATGGAACAATCCACATGGCATGAGGTTCGACATGAGGAAGGGATCAGGATGAGGCCAAGACACCGCTGTTCCATGGGAGAGGGCGAGGAACGCCGAGTGCTACGGTACTCCACTGCATCTTGGAGGATGATGTTACCTTGCTTGTCAATGCAGTAGAAAGAACCCAAGAAATACCGTCCATCATTGACCCCTACAAGCATTTGGCGGAACAGCAGCTTCCGGACCCGGCTGGCAAGGGGCGAGTTGTTTGATTTAGACCCCTCTGCATTACCTGGCTGAATTGAAGAAGGTACCGCTCCTTGTTCCATTTGATGGCACCTCAGATCCACAGCTACAACAGTTGTTTTTCACTGTAGGAAACCAAGAGAATAAAATTACCTTACAAGGTACAAGGGGATGGTAAATGTCATTCAAAAAACAAACTAAAAAAGAAAACCACACATCAGCATGTGATACGTATCACTAAAATAACAAATATTTACAAAAAAATCACACAACAGGAAGAGAAATGCAACAATAATGTGAGATTTGGTTCATTTCATTTAGAACTTGATTATGCACACAACAAGACAGAGAATGAGTTTTGCGCACAGATGGCAACATAATGTTGACATCTTGATTAGGGACCTGCAACATTTGGTATCTATGTGCTGATTCCCAGAAAATTACAAGATTCTCAAAGATGGGCAGTCTGAATGATGCATGACAATACATTACTTTGCCACTAAAGTTATTTAATACAAGTGACCACCAAATCTTCCTGTGTACACTTGTAAAAGATAAGATTCATGCTGGTTTCTCTTCAGTCTCAATATTTTCAAAGCTGGCCAGTCTAAGAACCTGGCCAAGTACTCTGAATTCTGAACATAACACTTGGAGCAAATTATTTGAAGTACTGATCCAAATCTTTAGTTTCTACTTAGAACCTATAGCACACAGAATCTGTGCTTTTATTAGGTCGAAAATGATGCTTGTGATACCCTTGTTATTTCTTCTACTCTACTAACATCACTTACAGAGAAAATTATATCATCAACATACACAATCAACAAAATAATGCTGAGTGACTGTTGATGAACAACACACACACAATGATGCTTTGATCAAACCCTAATGATGTTAGCACATTGATAAACTAATCAAAACATGCTTGAGGACATTGTTTCTGACCACAAATCACTCTTCCCTTACAGAAGTTAACATGATACTCCTGAGCAACAGACCCAGAAGTTGTTTCATACAGATTTATTCCTGAACGTTACCATGAAGAAACACATTTTTAAGATCCAACTGAAAAAGAATTCATTTGTGATTTACATCAATAGATCCTAAAACCTGAACTGATTAGTGAGCAACAAGGGAAAATGTCTCAAAAGTCTTCCAGATTTTCTGTCCATGTATGAACTTTTGCAACCAGTTCAGCCTTTAGGCTTTCAACATTTTGTTAGACTGAAATACTTCAGCAAGTAATGCAATTAAGTCCCAGGTTTTTCAAATACATAAAGCTTCCATTTGCTTTTCCATAGCTTTGTTTCATCTGAGACACTTAAAAGCCTCATGGTAATTTTAGAAATAGAAACTGCAAAACTATGATGTAAAAGAGACACAATTAAACATGTATAAATGGACAACAAAATATTGGGTGCAAGAAAATTTACCTTTCCTCGTGGCATTAAAAACATCAGGAGCCATTGGAAGTGAAGAGACATCGGAATGATCTCCTATTCAAGGCTGGTTAGAAGAATATTGGGACAAAGTTCTCTCTAGATACCTATTTCTGCCAATATATTTGAAATGGCCTTTTCGAATTAAATTCCTTAGAAGCATTAATACCAACAAGAAAAGCAGGAGTAGAAATGGTTGAGGTGGATTTAATGGGAGGACCCAAAAAAAAGGAAAATCATTTGCACCTCAAGAATACATCTATGAACAGAAAATTATCAGCAACTTCCAAAGAATTTAATATGTTCACTTAGAAATTATCTTCAAGATATAAGAGAAAAAAATCAGACCTTTCTGACTGTATGAGTAACTTCTCCAGGTCCCAAGCACATGGATTGCAGGAGCCACACAATTGGACCATGAACCCAATGCTGGCCTTGTCCTCCACTTAGAATTTAGCTACATTGCATTCCAACTCACTCCCTAAACCCAAAATTTTGTGCCTAAACAATTCATTGTGTGCCGTATGCATGTAAGATGGTCATGGGGATGATGTGATGGAAGACTTGATGGAGGTGACTATACACAGGAATGATGGAATAAAGAGTAAGACCTCATTCATTGCAGATCCCACAATTTAGGATTTTTATAGTGATATCATTGTTGATATTGGCCCTGAAAACAATGTAATCCATGATCCAATTAGATGGTTCACCGCCAAAGAGGCAAACAAGCAAACAAAAATCTCGTATGCATGGGTCAGCTTTGGCTGTCAAAAGAGGAGTGAGGCATTGTCAAGTTTAGGCATACGGTTGCCAAATCCTATCCTTTTTCATTGGGAAAAAAAAACTTCTACAAAAAAAAATCAGAAGCTACCTTCCTCTATTTTTTTTCAGTAATCACGAAAAAATTTTCCCCTATTTCAAGGATGGGGATAAAGCCAACATCAGGTTCATGGTATGGTTGTGTGACTCCTGTGCCAGTGTGCTCGAAATCTAAAGAACAAGTATCCCGAATCAATACTCAAACTATACTGTTGTTTACCATGATAGAACGACAACCTATGGCAGGTACTCTGAGAGGTTGGTTTTTGACAAGCATTTTGCCATTCAATTCCTGGAAAACCTATCAATGATTTACTATGAACTTAAAGCATATAGGGGTTGTGGGGCTTGGCATGTTAGGCCTAATTTTATTTTCGCTTCCTTTCAATGGGAACTTTAGGAGTACATAAGACACACTAACCTTTTTTGTCACAGGTCCATAATTCAAGACCATGACATGCATAACTTGAGCTCAAATTTTAGGTCCATGGCTTGTTTTCACATTAAGGATGGAAGGGTGCCCTCAAATTTTTTTTCCGATGAAAGTTACTAACATATTAAAATAAGAAGAGGGAAGATAGAGCAGTTGGTAACTTAAATCAAAACAAAGCTCCAACAATCTGACTGAAACTACATATCAATAGGAATACAAAAAAATAAAAAAAGGAGGACGTTCTAAGACCTCCATCCCTAGCCAGCAGGTCTGCCAAGGCATTGGCTGTCCTTGGCACATGGCGGAATGAGGGATTCAGCCCACTAGCCATGATCCCAGCCAAGTGAAGCAAGTGAAAAAGAGACCAAGCACCAGCCCCTCCATTGTGTGACCAAGAAACCATCGTTTGGGAATCTCCTATAACCAAATTCATGAAGCCCTTTGATTTTGCCTCCCTTAACCCTACAACTAGAGCCTATTACTCAGCACCCCACTAACAGAATTAGGCATCCCAATTGGATGGGATAGGCATGAATCACCTTTCCTTGAACATCCCTAAAAACAGCCCAATAACAGAGGTCCCAGATTCCCTGCACTGCAGCCGTCAAAATTAAGCTTGAACTACCCTGGAATAACTGTACCCAACTCAAAATCCTACTCAAAGTCGTAACAAGGAATCCATGAGATCCACCCACTGGTTAAAAATATCTGAAACTGAAAAATCACTAAGGAACGGAAGAGAATGAACCCAATGGGCACAAGAGAGCATAATGTAATCCACCATCAACAACAAACTACTGCTGAACCCTTCAAACAACTGATTATTTTTTTTCTTCCAAACTATCTAAAGAACCACATACGTTAAAATGTAATGATTTCTCCCTACTGCCAAAGCGGGAAAACGTCCACTGATCCAATAATGAAGGGATAGAGGATGGAGTACACCAGTTCACATTCAATGTTTTACAAACTCACTCCAAAACCACCATGTAAAGTCACAATGTCGAAAGATGTGATCTACCACCTTACGTTGCCTTAAGCACAACACACACATGAAAAGAGAGAGAGCAACATGGGGCTTTTTCTTCTGAAGCATATCACAAGTGTTAATCCTGTATAGCAAGGCAGACCAAACAAAAATTTTGACAAGGGGCGGGACCAAGGCCTCCCAAGGGTGACGGATGGGAGGAAAGGCACAAGGGAGATCCACATCCTGGTGAAAGGACACTAAAGACTTGTAGGACAGAGAACATGAAGGAAAAGGGTCCAAAGGTGACAATCAGGAAGGCCTGGAACAACATCATCCTTGAGGAAGCTGAAAAGAGAGGAGAGCTGAGTCAGATCAGCAGGTCTAAGATCCCCAGAAAAACATAAGTTCCATCCCAATCTTGAGGAAGACCAAAAGAGACACGTGCCTAGTTGTCAACTGTAAGCCTACATAGGTGAGGAAAGACTAGATAAAGCAGATTAATTCCCCACCAAACATCCTGCCAGAAGGAAAGAAAAGACCCAAAACTAAGTGAAAGCAAGTAAAATTTGTTTTGATATGTATTCTTTCTAGGTTGAAAGAAAAAGAAAAGAAAAAATTTTCTACCATGTATCCAAATGGCTGAAAGAAATAGGAGAAAGAAAATCTTTTCGCAGAATTTTTCTTTCGGAAAATATTTTACACTAAAACAAACAAAGCTTTAAGGAAAGAATCCTATGGATCATTCACCTACTCCCTATGAATAAATATCAAGAAAATAACTAAAAGAAATTTTAAACAAAACTTTTATTCTTGAAAATCCAAGGCATTCCCAAAATAAGAAATTTCGTGTTTCAAAATGGACATCAAAATGTAAAACCAAACTTTCTTCACTTATTTTCTTTTACAAAATTAATGAAATTAATAAGGCCTCATTTGGCATTGATTCTGGATCAGGAACTCATTCTAAGATTCAATTCCTTAATTTCATTTTCCAAACAAAAGTGTCTGTTCTGCATAAACCTATCCCGACTTTGCTTAATGATATTGGAATCCATTAAAATGAGAAAACAAATGAATGCTAATGAGAAATCACATAGAATTCTAATCTCTTTGGAGTTAATGGGTGCGAGGATTAGCGAGGAACATATAAGTAATGCGTCATTTACCCAATCACTTCTGTGCGTAGGAGAAGTCGTTGGTGGAATACCTAGCAAATCAACCCTTCACATGTTGTGTAAAATGCCTATAGCCATGGGTACTAGTACCCATGGCAGATTCTCTCTTCCTCCTTGAGACGCAGAAGACTGTTTCCCACACCAGGGTGCAGCTAGATGGAAATAAAAATTATAAGGAAACAAAAATAGATTGAATGAATGAAAGAAGTCAAAAAAAAATCATCCAATCTACGGCACTGCCAATCAACATTTCGTGCGTAATGAGGATGAGAATGCAAGCAATAAACCTTAGAAAATGAGGATGGATGAACAGAAGAAACTATAAATATACACAATTACCTCTAGCAACTACTCTAATATCCTTCCAAATCGTAAAATGAAGATGGATGAACGGAAGAAACTATAAATATCCACAATTACCTCTAGCAACTACTCTAATATCCTTCCAAATCGTCGGGAAATCCTCTTCGAACAGATGTTTTCTGCATTCTGTGAGCATTGATGGGTTATGCCACTATTTTCATCGACGGTTTATTGAGGGAGGAGGGTCAACTGATCTATTTACGACTTATGCCACTTGGGAGTGTAAGTGTAATTATCCCTTCGTAAAAAGCATGGAATTGTGAAACCAGAAAACGAGCGTTTTTTTTTTTGGAACTCGGAGTATCCGCCCGCTTATGCTCAACCGACTAATCCGTGGGTCATGACCCTGAGTGCCCTCTCTTTCAAGATCCCACAAAAATGGGATCATCTTCCCTACCACTTAGGAGCAGCAAGAGGACTATTTGCTTTTATATATATCATCTATCATTACTGAAAAAAAAAAAGAAAAAAGAGGACTAGAACCTCCGGTGTTTGGCAAAATTCAAATTATAGAGCTGGAAGAGAGAGCAGTTTGTAACCACTGCAAAAAAAATTTTAGCTGCAAAAATTCAGATGGAATAGGCCACTTGTAGCGGCATTTATAGAAATGCCTTCCAAAACATGCAAGACTCTACAACCCACATGGCCCGAGTAAGTCTAAGGCCCATAAACCTTATGCAGGTGGCCCTAGAAGATTGTGCCTAAAAGAGTTCGAACCTGAGACTTCAGAGGGAGCATACCTCTAGGCCCTAGGTATAACCACCAGGCTAACCCATTGGGGTTGAGCTTGTATAAGCTTTCCCTTTTGGAGTGCTTACATTGGTTTATTTGAGGGCAAGCTTTGATGCAATGCTAAGATTGTTCCATTCCATTGCAAAACACTTTCCCCTAGGGGACAAGGTTATGTACATTAGATACTTCTAGAACGCAATGGTAGATTAATTGTTTTGTTTCTAGAGACACTCAATTCACCGCATTTGATGGACTCTAATCTTAATATGATATCTATGCTATGCTTTGTTTATAGTTGATGTACATAATTTATTTTCAGAGCTGAGGATCAGATGTGACACTTGGTCATCCTCATATGCCAATTGTTGATTTTTTTAAAGAAAAATTAAGTTTCTTGTCAAATGGCTTATAGACTTTCTTTTATATCACATGATAAGTTTTGTGAATAACCTTAGTATGTTGTACATGCGGATTTCTATAGTTTAGTTCACATTTGCCTTTCTTAAGTATGGAATTAATGTTCCTCTTTAATGCATAGAACTACTTGTGTGAATGCATATATGTTGAAAGGTACTCTCGTATGTTGCAACGGTATCAGTTGGCAATTATTGCAAACGATAATATGTAACTTGAAAGGGTGATTTAGCCAATTCAGATCGTCTATTTGATTGAGGACCCTTAGCATTTAGCTATCGCGTTAAAGCCCAATTTGTACGTTTACGAGTTTTTGTCACATGTATCAACAGAAGCTCACTTTTGTAGTATCTCTTAAGTTTTAAATAAAGTGAGAAATTGCTTACCAATGTGTCCAACTATATGGGTGTGTTTGTGTATGATGTTAATATTTTAGTCCTAGAAATGATATGTCCATGTACATCTACAACACCCTTCTAGATGAAGAAGTCTTATAAAATATTATGGGTAGGTTTATTTGACTTGGACAAATATCTATATTTAATGCCTATGCATAAGCCCTTGCACCATGATGCAGGACAACCTTAATTATAAAGGATTTGAGTCTCACCAACCTTTACTGGGTTTGGTAATGGAGTCTCACCATATGACTAAAGAACAAGAGGAATCTCACTTCAATAACAAAATAAAAATAATTCTCATTTATCTCTCTAACAGAAGATTAAAATCTTATTTATAAACAATGTTCCCTACTTGCAATTAAACTCTAGTCCTACTCAAACTAGCAAAAGATAATTACGAAATCTAATATTTATCTTAGAAAAAAAACATATCCCACTGAAACTATAACTCTAATTAGATATGGTCTATAGGCTTTGTGGGCCATATTTACATCACACCATACATGAAAACAATATCAAAAAAGTGCATAGCCATGTGTAGAACCATATGCAATGGAATAAAAAATGAACAAGAGCATTTAAAAAAGTGCTTAGCCCTTAATCAAATGAGTTCGAGCTCATACCATACCAGGCCATGGGCTCATGTCATATTGGGAAGCATGAGAGATAATGTCGTGCCGTGCTTAAGACATCTAATTGACATCATAGCATTTTTATTTTTTAATAGGACTACGCAACAAACATATTTTTCTTTTAATGTTGAAAGGATTTCCTATTTTGTTTTTTTGTCTCAGAGGGCCATAAATTATCTTCCATAAAGTAGATATGATGCCACTATATCTACCTAAATTTGTCTTGTATAATCCCAAATACAATCTCATCCACTTATAAAAATCCCATCTGGATACTTACTCTATGTCATTTTTTCTTGATGGGATTAACAAAGATGAAGAAAGTGACAAAAGCAAGGAAATGATGGCTAGATTGAGAGATGCGAGGTGCTGACAACTATCATGGGCAAAAGTTTCAAGAAAAAGATTTGTACTCAAAGTTATGGCCAACTAACTTTCTTAGAAAGACACTACAGAATGATCATATGTCAAATAGATAGACATGTGGAGCTTTGATTGAAACACATATTAAGTACTTCAAAATATTTGCTCATTGAAGTCGTGGATAGTAATGGAATTATATTTTAAAATAGAAGTTCGTTAGTGATAAGCATTTAAACCAAAATCTAGGTTGAGTTGAAAAAGGAGATAAAAATAAGAGGTTAATCATGGTGATATTTACTAGCTATGATTTAAAAAAAAAAGGAGGTTTATGAAGAATCTCTATAGGCATCAGTAGAACTACTATATAAGCAATGATCAGGGCAACTCTCCTGTATTCAGGATTCTCTTTCTCTCTCTCTATTAATGGAGTTTGGCCATTGCCTATTCTCGGGTGCCTTCATCATCCTATTTCTCATGGCTGCAGGTAAGTTCTCTTCTTCTCCTCTTTGCTATCTTTAAGGTATAACTTAGGCAATACTGTTGAAGATAGATTTATAAATAGATGTATTATACAAGCTTCTTTGACCTTGTTTGTAAGGTGTTCAAAGCTAAGGTAGCTTTGCTCTTCTACACTACCACCTTATCTTGAATCAGATCCTAATAACTGAATCATATATATACACACACACACACACACATATGTGTGTGTCTGAAGTGTGCAATATAAATATATATATATGTGTGTGTGTGTATGTATGTATAATAAATACATGCACACACATATACACCTTCTCTTTCACATGCCTAACTCATACTAACAAAAAATAATTTTATGCTCTTCATTTGTGCTGTGGTAAAAGAGACGGAGTGGAAAGTTGCAAAGGGAAGATATAAACAATATCTTCACATAGTGCGAAGCAAAACGTTCATCGGGTCATGCCTCTTCGATCAAGGATGTAGTCATGTTTGCGTATTGGAGGACCATAGTTTGGGTGGCAAGTGGTCAAGCTCCCGATCCTTCTTCGTGTTCCTTTTTTTTTCCCCTCTTAACAATCACCATTTCTGTGGAAAGAAACAAGAAAATACAAACAGACATTGAAATAGAAAACCAGAGACAAACCTCAAAATCTCGAATCCAAACTTAGGGCTTAGGGATGTGCAACTGCATGCATATGTTTCTGATGAAGAATAGGGGTTTCCGGTGAACAGGCCGAGGAAGGTTGCTCTGATGAAGAAGTCGGACAGGATGGGCCTGATGGTGCTTCCATTTCAGGGCGTGGGTTTCGGGAGGAAGAAGAAACGAGTACGGTGAAAAATAATTAAAAGTCAGTCATCAATGTTCTGAGTTTTAAGTTTTAATAAACCTTTACCAAAATCATTACATTTTAGAGGCCGTTTGGTAACGTTTTTTTAAAAACAGTTTGAAAACTAAAAACAGTTAGAACTGTTTTTGGGTTTTTGAAAACAAGTGACAAGAAATCCGTTTGGTAACAATCACTGTTTTTTGGGTTTTTGAAAACAGGTGATAAGAAACCCGTTTGGAAACAATTGATAAAAAAAGAAGATTCAAGTTTTCAAAATTAACAAATATGCATTACTATACAATCTGCAAGCCTATTAAACTATAAAAAATTTACTATGAAAAAAAAGGGGAATCAAAATTTTGTACCACAAATTAAAAAGGATAAATCTCATAAACTGTTGTGTTCATCCAAGTGGTGCTGTTACCATTCATGCATAAAATTACGAATGCTTTTATATGGTATATATAAATTAGTAATACATTTATATACTTTTATGAATTAATAATATTTTTTTTGTAAAATGTATATGTGAAAAATAATACTTTAATAAACTAAGGTTGGGTTTGAGTCAGATTAACCCGATCGTAACCCGATTTACACAGATTACCTTATGTTACCACCCCGTTGACATCAAAGTTTGGTTTAGGAATATTGTCGAACAGGTGACAGATACGGATGCTTTGAAGTCTCGTGTAGGCAAAACAACAGAACCCACAAACACTGTCCATGGATCGTGTCCTTTGCTAGCAAGTCCCATCTATTAGGTAAGAAGCTCGTCTTCCTCACAGAATGATGAGAATAGAGAGAGAGAGAGAGAAGCCCATTAACAATCAACAGGAGAGGAAGGAGGGCATCATGGAGAGAAGGCTTTACCAAGCATCACAAGGATGCTTGCCCCTTCATCTGGCGTCCGCCGAAGGCTACGTTGATATCGTACGAGAATTATTGCGGATGGGTCCTAACATGTGCCTTGCTCGCGATCAAGATGGAAGAACGCCTCTCCATTTAGCCGTCATGAAAGGCCGAGTCGAGATCATAACTGAGTTGATTCGAATTCGCCAAGTGACTCGGGAGCGCTTCGATCATGGCGAGACTCTTCTGCACTTGTGCGTAAAGCACAACCGTGTAGGCGCCCTTAGGTTGTTGGTCGACTCAGTGAGCGACGTCGACCTGGTCAACGCTCCTGACGACGAAGACAACACCGTGTTGCATCTCGCTGTAGCCAACAAGCAAGTAGAGGTAAGACCTCTATGTTATAAATTTACACTTTTCTTCTTCCTTTCTGGGTTTTCGATCAGTTGCCTTGCTCATGGTGGGTCTTGATAAATCTGATGTTCACCGCCTTGGATGTCATAGAACATTGCCCAAGAGATTTGAAGAGCATGGAGATCCGAGAGTTGCTTCAAGATGCAGCAACTTTAAGAGGAAACAAAACTTCTCACGCGGCAATGGCGACATCACCACACCGTGAAATCGTGACACAGACAGATAATTCTAAGAGTTTGAGGCAGCACGGAGAGGAAATGAATTCGAAGCTAGATGAGGGTTGGTAGGAATTAACGCTGTTTTGAGAGAATTGGTTTGTGAGGAATAAGAGTTTTGCGTGAAGGAGAGAGACGAGAGGTAAAAGTATCGAAGAGAAAAAAAATTAAGTATTACAAAAATGCCATTGAATGAAAACACGGTTCGTTGTTTTTAAAAACCAAAAATTTCGGTTTCGAAAAACAGGCTTGTTTTTCAACCGTTTTTCCAAAAAACGGTTTCAAAACGGTTTCAAAGCTCTCTCCACCAAACAAGTTTTCAGTTTTCTGTTTTTAAAAACCGAAAAAACGGTGTTTGAACACGTTACCAAACACCCTCTTAGTGACGGCTTTAGTAGCGCAATCGATTCTTGCATGGATGCTTTTGTTAAAACCTTTACCAAAATCATTCATTTTAATGACGACTTTACTGGCGCAATCGATTCCTCCAAGAATGCTCTTTAACAAAGCAACTACATTGTGACTGAATTTAATTATTTTAAAAAGCATAATTAAAAGTTAATTTCCCCAGACATTTCCGAAACATGCGTGTTAAGAAAGCAACTACATTGATTTTTGCTGTATTAAAAAAGAAAAGCAATTATTAACAATGAAGCTTATTGCTGCATAAAAGTGACGACTTTGCTGTAAAAGTGACGACTTTGCTGTAATATCTAACATTAATAATAAATGATGCAAATATGGGTATAAACAAGGGTCTTTTGCATCCATGTCCTTACATTATATTATATTTACATGTATGCCCTCTTGTTTTCAATATTTGTATTTGTATCCCTCTGTTTTATATAACCGTTTCAATCATACCCTTGACATTTAAATCTGTTAATTTTTATTATTTATTTTTATTAAATGACCAAAGTAACCTTTGATAAAGTAAAAATATTTTGCATTTATCCTCTTATGTTCTCATAAATTCATTATGTACTTACATTATTATATTTATTGCATATATATTTTAAATCATTGATATTAATTTGTTTAATTAATAATTTTTTCATATGAATTCCACCTAGACCATATTCATTTGCCTATATAATAAACTTTTCAACTCATAGAAGGTTAATTTAATCGTTTAATAAAAATAAACAACAAACGTTAATAAAATTTGACATTAGGGGTACATCTGCAATAATTATGCTAAATGGAGGGGTACAAATATAAATACTTAAAAAAAGTGGATATAGATGCAAATATATCATAATGTAGGGGTATAGATGCTAAAAGCCCTATAAACAATGTATGAAACTATGGAAGATAAAAACACATAAAAATGATGCAGCAATATGAGCATTTTCTAGCAAAAGAGTCTAATCGGGATTATCATATTTTTATCATAAAGGATGATAGTAAAATCAATAAAGTTGATATGGACAAAGTAGGTAGCACAAATGCCCATCTTGTTAGTTATTATCAAATGCCCTGGCCCGTCTCGTCGGTTTGACGGGTCCCTCGGATCTCTTTAGTTTGAGTCAACTTATTCTCACCAAATTCCCTAACCTAGCATGTATTTGGTTTGGTATGGTGGGGACCACTGAAGGTGTGGGTCCCCTTTTTATTTGATTTGATTTTTTTTATCTTTTCCCTTTAAATGATGTGGGTCGGGTACGGGCCCCGTTGGAAGGGCCGTGGGAGTCCAAGTTGGGTTGGAGCCCATGGCCCAGTCTGGGTTATTGGGTAAACCTTATTGGATTTGGCTGTTTTGGTTTAAGAGTTAATTAAATATGCAAGTTAGTTAAGTGTGTTAAGGCTTTTAGGGCCCAATGGGCTTGGACTTGGCCCAAGGGCAATTAATCAAGTGGCTTTGGGCCCGTTTATTGAGAACGGGCCTTGGTTTGGGCCGGATTGAATGTGGGCCCGTTTGAAGGCCCACAAAGCCTTGGTGGGCCCAAAGTCTCCAAATGGGCTTGTATTGACCCAAAAGCTCCACTGGTTCATTTTGCATCAAATTGGGTCGGATCGGGTCCCAGAAACGGATTTCTATTGGTTAAATGAGCTGAACTGCATATATGGTGCGGATTGGGCATGATTGCAGATGCAGTGTGGTCCAAACCCGATTGCAAAAACGGCTGAAATCTAGCCAGGAAGCTGCTCGCCGACTCCTCCTTGATTTCCAGCAACCTCTGCTGGGTTTCCAAGCACATCCACCGCGGTTTAGATTTGCTGTTTTGGCCAAGAATGGCCGCTTTCAAGGGGCTTTCGTAACAGAGGGATTGTGACTCTCACGCAATCAAGCGAACCTTAAGTTAGGAACCTTAGACATCCTTGCTTTATCTCCAAACATCCACCTTTTCCCTCATGGATTGTAGACGAGCCAATACAACTACAAGTTAGTTTTATTCGATCATCACATCATGCATCAATCCACCAATCCATATGAGGATATACACCACACAAGCAAATGATAACCATGAAGCATTGCTGATCTTGTGTGTAAGATGTCAACACTAGGTACTATCTAACATGCCTCTAGAAGTGTGGTGTATGTGACTACAAATAGATTGCCTCGGGAGTGAGATAAATAAATCACATGAACCTTCTACTCATGTCGACATACAGGTGTGGGTGTGTGTATATACATGAAATTTCCTGCTATACATGCATGAAACTAAACTCAACAAATACGCTAAAAGATAACCACAATCATTTGCTACATGAAAGGAAAGAGGGAAGAAGGAAGATTAGGGGTACAAAAGATAGACTAAGAGGACAGATCCCTCTTCAAACAGAAAACAAATCAATATATAAAAAAAAACATTCAAGATAGCATAGACCCTATTTTCTTACTCTGTACAAGATCTCACCTCTCTTCTTTACGTACAGGGAGTCCCCCTTACCACGGGACTCCCACAGCATACAAACAAAATCAGATGATTAGTATAAGAGAAAGAAAGATGAATTCAAAGATAACAAAAAAATTATTTAAAAAGTCTTTTACTCCAATATATATTAGAAGAAAACACAACACATCGTATTACCTTGCCTCCTAGATAAGTAGTAGTCCCCTCGATGTCTGAACAGCAACTTGAGGTTCACTTGTCGCTCCCAAGATCCCCTTTCTTGGTTCTTTTATGAGTGGAAACAAGATGAAGGGAAGAAAGAAGATGGATCCAAGGGTATTTTGGGAATAAAAAAGGGGTTGGATGGGTTGAGGATGGCTATGGAGGTTGCAGAGAGGCATGGGGTCGGTAGGGCATAGAGGCCTTGCAAACAATGGGGGGTGGATGCCTATTTGTAAAACCCCGAATTTTCACCTAATAAATAAATAAATAATAAATAAAAGGAAATATGAGTTAAGTCCTAGTTGAAATAAAAAGTAAAGATTTAGAGGATAATTAATTCGAATAAGTCCTAAGTTGAAAATAAAGAAAGAATTTTAATGAAATTAGCCTAAAAGAATAAAAAGGGTATTTTGGTAATTTTCGGAAAAAGGTAATTAGTAAATAGATCATCAAATAATAATTAGAATTAGAAAATAGAAGAAAATAAATTATTTTGACAAGTTAGAAATTAAAAGAAATTAATAAAAGCCTAAAAGTGGGAAAAAGGGTAGTTAGGAGATTTTAAGTTTTAATTTGGAGAAAATAAGGTTTTAGGTGATATTAAAGTTAAATTAAATATTATACACGAAAATAGGTTATAAATAGGAGTTTAGATAATAAGAAACTTAATTAGTATTGTTTAAGTAGAAAAATAGAAGGTGGAGAAAAAGTAGAAATTAAATTAGAAGGATTAGACTTTAACTAGACCATGGTTGGGTTAGCCCAAAATTAAAGTAACCAATTAGGGTTGGTTTAGGATATCTAAAGCCTAATATAAATATGAGACTAAGGTTAGACAAGAGGGAATTTTCGTGGGTTTATTATTGAGAGAAAAGAGGGAGAGAAAGGAAGAAGGTGGCTAATGGAGGTGTCTGACCAGCCATCATCAAAACATGATTGGGGAAATCCGTACGGTGGATCGCCTTCAAATTTGGAGGTTTTGTTCATCACTGATGGAACTACATTGTGTACGGTGGAGATTCGAATTGGAAGAGTCTAGCTTGGTGCGTTTGGGAGCAAAAGTAAGGTCCAGAATTAGAAGTTTCAATGGAAGAAGGATTTAGCGTATAAGGCAAGTAGTAACCTTAGAAAACGTGAGGAACTGCATGATTTTGTTTTCTGTGATTTCATATGGTTAGAATGGATTAGACGGAACTGTATTTACATGGAATCAAGTTGCCTATATTTTCATGATTGGTATTCTTGATGGATTTATCAAATTAAAGAAGAAAGCTTAGTTGGATTGTGTAAATAAAGGTAGGAGGGTATTTAATTTATAAAAACTACTTTAGAAGGCTCTAGGTATGTTTCAGAAGGTTTGTAGATTAATTTAGACCAAGAAAACATATAGCAAAGGCTTAAAAAATCTGAACTTTAAAAATTTGGAAAATTCTGTTTAATTTTGCACGAGCGCCTAGGATCGCCTAGCCCTGTAGAGGTCGGCGCTCTATGCAGAATTTGTAGATTTTGGGGATTTTGAAATACGAATAAATATCCAATAATTTTTCTGATTAGTTAAGCATGTTAGCGTCTTTATAAGGACCTAATTAAGGTATAAAAATTATAAAATTAAATGGGAAAGATTATCCAATAAATCGAAGGTTTCAATGAAAGGTTTGTTTATAAAAGGGTCAAAGGGTATGGATATTGCTAGAAATAATACTACTGATACTTATAGCTTATAAACATATTTTAAACTTCATTCTAGGTCTGTAGGATGTACTGGAAAATAAAAATACAGAAAAGTTAAATAGAAACTACTTTAGGTGTTAAGATAGGAAATTGGATTCCAATAAAGGGATTAATAAAGAAAACTCTAAGTAGGATTTGATTTCCTTTATTTTGAGCTGTAATATGAATATTGGTTTATGGAATTGGAGTAACATTGATTTTTATTGAATTTATGATACATGAGCTTTACTTTGAAAATATTTGGGAAATTGCATATGAAATTCTGAAAAAGGCTTCATTTGGATTAATAAGGATTGAATCATGATTTTCACTTGGAATTGAATATTCTGGTATGGATTGGTATGTGGTATAAAGTTATTAGCTTTTCTTTTACGATTAGGTGATACGACTTTTGTGGTTGAGTTGATATTAACTTTTACGGTAGAGATGGGTAATCCTCTGTGTAGAGATGTGTAATCCTTTACGGGTAAAAGTGTGTATGCCTCCTACAGTAGCGTGTCCTCCCGTATGTGGTTTTATCGTGGTTTGTGTCAGTGGGCTTAGCTGTATATGGATCCATAGTTTTGGCTGGTTAGCTAAGTGGTATTTAGTTTGGGTTGATTTACTCCTATATGCGAGCGTGCTTCCATTGCAAGTTAGTTTGCTCTGGGAAGGTCCTATGTCTGGAGGGACATCCCGGTGAGCCGCTGGTGATTCCCTGTACATGTGGATAAGCGACCACACTTCATGTATTGATTTTGGTGCTGCATGCTGGTGGTACATGCCAACTCTGTGGGGTTCGTGCGCAATAAGTCGATGACTACGGCTCTTGTCTAAGCTGCGCTGCATGGGGCTTGAGTATCATTAAGTAGTACTGCCCCTAAGCCGCACGGTGGTATAGCAGTTAGTTGAGTGTCATCTCAAATACTTATCATCTTTGTGAGTCCTGCAATGGCACGTGTTTTATCGCTTTTGTCGGTTTTACCATGTTAACATCCAATTACTGGTATTTGTACATGATCATTTGTTTTATCGCTTTATTTGTAATTGCCATGAATAACTTGGATTTCTCGTCTTATCGTTGATTAATCGAATACCTTATGACTATTTGCTTACATTGGACTGTTTCAAATTGCATGCACCTGCTACTTATTGAGATATAAATCTCACTCCGTTTTCCCCTATTTTTCAGGATGCTTGGAGAGATTGCGAAGATGGGGTTTTAATTTGATGGGTAGAATTGTAATTGGTATTAATGTCACATGTTGATTAAATAAACTTTATTGTAAACTGAATTGATATTATTGAATAAAGAATTGTTTTATTGGCCACCATAACTCTAATGTAATTAATTAGTAAAGTTTAAAATTATTGTGAATCTTGGTTTGTATTTGACCCCAACTTCGTGGTAACACCTCGAGTTTGGTTGTTGAACCGGACTTGGGATGTTACAGTAGCAAACCGGGTTTGGGTTGGGTGTTGGTTTGCATTGACCAGGGTTCGGGGTGTTACACTATTTGTAAGCAAAATTTCCGTGACTGCATTTCAAGTGCGGTCATGCCTCGACCGCATTTGAAATGCGGTTATGCCTTGACCCATGACCGCATTTCAAATGTAGTCGAGCCGTCCATGTGCGCAAAATCTCCGCGTATCAATTAGCTGTCAATACGGATAAGATTCGACCGCATTTCAAGTGCGGTTTTAGGCCAAACCGCATTTGAAATGCGGTCACACACGTTTTTTAAATGCTAGATTTGAAATCCTTTATCCAATTTGGTTTTGGGGCAAGATTTGTTCCGATTTTTTCTATTATTTTAATAAAAAATAAAGATATTCTTTTATAAAAAAGATTATTTAAATTCCTATATTTATCTGCTGCAATTTTTTCTTCTCTTTTGCCACGCGGGCAGCTTTTCTAAAACTTTAACTGGCCATAACTCTTTCATCCGATGCCCGATTTCAACTCGGAATTCTATATTCACTGAGCTAAAGTATGGTGGCAAATTCTGATTTTTAGCAGAAAGTCAATTTCTGCTCCCATAAGGTTTGACCAGTTCATAATTTCTTTATCCGGACTCCGATTTGAGAAAACTCAGTTGCGTTGAAGCCGTGTCGGAATTCCCTATCCAATGAAAAGAAGTTTGGTAGTCAATTTGCACCTGATCAAAAAGTCAATTTTGAGCCCCCTCAGAGTTTGACTTTTCAGATCAGAATTTCATTTTCTACACTTTTTGGGGTGCAAAAATCAGGTGTCTACACCTAACTCATACTAACAAAAAATAATTTTATGCTCTTCATTTGTGCTGTGGTAAAAGAGACGGAGTGGAAAGTTTCAGAGGGAAGATATAAACAATATCTTCACATAGTGTGAACCAAAACGTTCATCGGGTCATGCCTCTTCGATCAAGGATGTAGTCATGTTTGCGTATTGGAGGGCCATAGTCTGGGTGGCAAGTGGTCAAGCTCCCGATCCTTCTTCGTGTTCCTTTTTTTTTCCCCTCTTAACAATCACCATTTCTGTGGAAAGAAACAAGAAAATACAAACAGACATTGAAATAGAAAACCAGAGACGAACCTCAAATCTCGAATCCAAACTTAGGGCTTAGGGATGTGCAACTGCAAATGTTTCTGATGAATAACAGGGGTTTCCGATGAACAGGCCGATGAAGGTTGCTCTGATGAAGAAGTCGGACAGGATGGGTCTGCTGGGGCTTCTATGTCAGGGTGTGGGTTTTGGGAGGAGGAAGAAGAAGAAACGAGTAGGGAAAGTTACTTTTTAAAAATAATTAAAAGTCAGTCATCAATGTTCTGAGTTTTAAGTTTTAATAAATCTTTACCAAAATCATTACATTTTAGTGACACTTTACTAGCGCAAACGATTCTTCCAAGAATGCTTCTTAACAAAGCAACTACATTGTAGAGCTGTAAGTTTTGCCCGGACCACCCGAAGCCCGCCGAACCCATCCCAAATAACAACCCGATTTAAGAAATAAGTTTGGGTTTGGGTTTGGGTCGGGCTCAATCTTTAGCCCGAAGTTGAGTTTGGGCTAGGCTTGGGCTCGCAAGGTACAGCCTGAAAAACCCGAACTATATATACAACTAAAAACCTAACCTTTGTATCCTGCAACCTCTATACAACTTTGTGTTTGTTTCTTGTCTTCTCCCATCTCTCTACCACAACAGAACAACTAACCCCCCTTACTGCCCCTCTCTTCTAGCCTCAGTGCCTCATAGCTCAAAGACACAACCTAGCTAGAGAAATCCCCCAACAAAGGAGCTCATTTGCCAGCAGCTAGCAAGCTTGATTTCACCTTCTCCATTCTTCTGCTAAGCACTCTTCTTGTTCAGCTTGTCCATTCGTCCTGCATTCCAACTGCCACTTGACTGCTCCAGCATCAAGTTCCAAATCTTACCCTAGCACGGACAGGTATGTGGAAACTTTCAACGATAATTTCTGATATCTCCTTCAATCTATTTGGCATTGAGCTAAGGTTCTGTTTTCATTGATAAGAATGCACTCATCACATACTAGAAAAGATGGAGGATTTTTCATGTACCTTATCATTTTGGAGTTTTAGCCATTTAGCTAACAAGGGGGAGGGGCCTGTTTGCTTGCAAGAAGAGATAACGAAGCTTTAGCCAATTTACAAGCTAATACTGGGATGTTTGCTTGCAAGAAAGAGGAGATAACATCATATCCAACTCAAAACTCAACTTTACACGTTTATTGCTACATAACAAGAAAAAAGTCAAGTGGGACCCCATGAATGATCTTTTTTTTTTTTATATGAATGATGAAGGATGTATTAAAACTTAGAGGAGAATAAAAGTACAAAGCCCATGAGATATGGGAGAAATATACAGAAAATCTGAACAAAGAAGCAAAGACTTGGGACCCTTAGATCAGAACCAAAACGTGAAGCAGCAAAGAACGAGTGGCCATTAATTTAGTTAATTTGTTTGAGATACGGTTCTGTTTACACATTTTTACCCCTTTGGATCCTTCTATTTTTTAATTTTCTTTCTACTTCTTTGAAACTATCAATCATATGAACACTCTTTGAGTTGAATTACCTTGCTTTAATATGTTCTAAATTTTCTGTTTGTTTGAAAGTTGTTATTATATTTCAATATCCTTGCTTTATTGTGCTACTTAGTTTCATAAGCTAGTTTACCTGATACCATAGGTCCAAGTTTGGTGGACTTGTAGGAATCATTTTTTAACCTTATACACAAACAAATCAATGTATGCAAATAAACTTTATTATTTATATCGAAATTTTGTAGTCTTATATATGTGAATGTATCATTGTATCAAGTAGAAAAAAAAGTTTGGGTTGGCCCGAACCAAACCCAAACTCAAGAAAAAATTTTAGGGTTGGGTTTGGGCTCAAAGAATTTGGGTTTAGGGCGGGCCGAGGAGAGTTTGGGTTCACTAATATTAGTTAGGGTTGAACCCGAACTCATTGAAACCTGGCCCAGCTCGCCCTACTTATAGTTCTACTACATTGTGACTGAATTTTAATTATTTTTAAAAAGCATAATTAAAAGCTAATTTCCCCAGACATTTCCGAAACATGCTTATTGAGAAAGCAACTATATTGCTTTTGTTTTTTGCTCTGTCTTAAAAAGTAAAAGCAATTATTAACAAGGTGCTTATTGCTGCAAAAAGCCAAAAAGCAATGCCAAATGCAACCTAAATTTCTAATTTTTCCTTTCCGGATCACTTCTTGTGGTGGCTTTATCTGCAGCCCTTAAATGAAGCCTCCACAGGATGCAAACACGTGTCCTGTGGTTGAAAACTGTTAGTTGCGTGTTTGCATCCACAGGACACGTGTTTGCATCCTATGGAGCCTTCACTTAAGGGCTGCAGATAGAGCCACCATTGTGAGAAAAAAGAATGCGTTTTGCTTACAAAAACGAATGTTTACATCTGTATCGAGCCACATATCCATTGTACAATACAGTTAAATTGATTAACACCTGGAATAATCCATCAAATTTCAAAGAAAGCGTGATTGTCATGTATTATTAGTTGCTAAATTCGGTAGAGAACACTATGAAAGAAAGGACACTAAGAATCGCCTAGCATGGAAGCAAAATAAATATAAGTGACGACTTTGCTGTAATAGCTAACATTAACAATAAATGAAGCCAATATGCATATAAACAAGGGCTTTTTGCATCCATGTCCTTACATTATATTATATTTGCATGTATGCCCTCTTGTTTTCAATATTTGTATTTGTATCCCTCTGTTTTATATAACCATTTCAATCATAACCTTGACATTTAAATCTGTTAACTTTTATTATTTATTTTTATTAAATGACCAAAGTAACCTTTGATAAAGTAAAAATATTTTGCATTTATCCTCTTATGTTCTTATAAATTCATTATGTACTTACATTATTATATTTATTACATATATATTTTAAATCATTGATATTAATTTGTTTAATTAATAATTTTTTCATATGAATTCCACCTAGACCCATATTCATTTGCCTATGTAATAAACTTTTCATCTCATAGAAGGTTAATTTAGTCATTTAATGGAATTTGCCATTAGGGGTACATATGCAACAATTATGCTAAATGGAAGGGTATAAATATAAATACTTAAAAAACAGTGGATATAGATGCAAATATATCATAATGTAAGGGTATAGTTGCAAAAGCCCTATAAACAATGTATGGAAGATAAAAACACATAAAAATGATGTAGCAATATGAGCATTTTCTAGCAAAAGAGTCTAATTGGGATTATCAGATTTTTATCATAAAGGATGATAGTAAATCAATAAAGCTGATATGGACAAAGTAGGTAGCACAAATGCCCATCTTGTCAGCTATTATCAAGGGCTTGTGCAGTCCTCCCATCCCACACTAACTGGGTAATTACTAGGCCAAAGGCCCTAGGGGTAGCCCCAAAGAATTGATAGCACCTGAGAGGTTTTGAACCTGAGACCTTGGAGGGAGCATACCCCCAAGCCCCAAGCCTTGACCACTAGGCACCTAATGGTTTGATGTCCTTGCTTTGCATGTATGTTGAAAACTGCCAAGGTGGCTCTTCGAAAAGACCCTGTAAAATGGAGATTTTTATGTTCAAAATGAGATGTAAGAAGAAAGGATGACGAAAAAGCAAGGGAATAGCATTATAAAATAACCATTCCAAACCGATGGCCCTTGCATAAATTACTTTGAAATTTAGGCAGATTGACTAAATAGTTGCAAACTCATAATAGACAAAATGTCTTGAATTGAGTTCAAATGAAATTGTAAAAAACTTTCATCACACAAATGATTACATCCCAATGCAATTCCAACCAATTAGTTGCAACAGAAACTATACAGAGCAAATTTTCAAAATACTTGAATTCTAAGTACTTGCATTCCAACATTTTGGATTGACATGTGTATTTCTAAATTCATAAGTGTAAGCACCTCATTTTTGCGCTCCCAGAAGAGCCGGAAATGCAAAATCCGGCTAAAAAGTCAAACCCTGAGGGGTCAAAATTTGGCCTTTTGATCAAGTGATAATTGGCCACCTTGCTTTATCTCAATGGATAGAGAATCCCGACACGAGTCTAACGCAACTGAGTTTGCTGGAATCGGAGTCCAGATGAAGGTTCTGTGGGCCGGTCAAACTTGAGGGTGAGCCGAAAGTTGACTTTTTTGAACCCGAACTAGGTGCTTAGCTCTATATCATTGGATAGAGGACTCCGATACGAGTCCAACGCAACTGAGTTTTCTCAAATCGGAGTCCAGATGAGGGAGATATGAGTTGTCGAAGTTTCCGAGCAGAAAAACCGGAAACTACACACGTGGCAAAAAGCTGCACACGTGGCGAGTGGTGCAAGAAAATATCTCGAGGGGCAATCCGTAAATATCCAAACATGCAAAATAACCCAGGGTTTAAAGCAAAATTTCGCAGGGGGCAATCCGTAGATATCCAAAAGTGTCAAATCGGTCGAATCGGTCAAGTCGAGGGGCAAATCCGTAATTTTTCGATTTGTATCCGACCAAATATGCCGAATACACTTGCTCCTCTTCATATCCAGACTCAAATGTCGGATACAAAGATTTGCTTGGCGAGATTCGTGCCGATTCCCCGACAAATTCGCGGCGGCATTAAATTTTTGAAATAATTTTGTTTGTATTCGACATTTTATGCCGGATACAAAGAAGGTTCAGTGTATCCGACATTAAATGCCGGATACAAAGGACATGTAGTGTATCCGACATTTAATGCCGGATACATTAAGTTTGTCTATAAAAGCACAGTAGCCACCTCTGGCCGGGGGTTGGGTCTTTTTTGCTGTTTTCAGCTTTCTTCCCCCACCTGTTTCCATCTGAATCCTTCCTCCCTCAACCCCCTTTGCCCTCCACCACCTCCCCACACCACCTCAAGTGTTGATACCCTCCTTTCTACTTCTTCTCCACCCACACTCCAACAAGAAGGGGAGCAAGAGTTGCTGTTGTTAAGGAGGAAAGCCACCAGTTGCTGTACCACCTCAAGGGGGCATCACCACTTTGCCTAGGAGCGTAAGAACCATTGGGTGAGGCTTTCCATCACATTGTATTATACATATGTTAAAATTAGAATTTTCTGAAAATTCTCCTACACTTGTTTCCCTCTTGGCATGGGTTTGTTTCCATGAATTTCATGCATGCATTTGGCTCTCTTTTCATGACATGAAGCCATCATAAGCAAGAGGTTTACGTAGGGTTCTTTGGGAAGCATGGGAGTCCATTTTTACACATTTTCTTAATCTCCTTTGGTTGCTGTCCATGGGTTCATATTAAGTATTTTTTAGAAGGAGCATGTTCCTTCTTAGTTTACCATCTAAGGTACCCATGTATCAGCCCCCATTCCTTTCCCATTTCTTCTCTCTTCTCATCTTTCTCCATGTTTTTTTATATATTGGTTGGATTGGTCGTAGCCTTGCTCTAGCTTTTTCTTCTCTTTTTTTATGTCATATGCTTGTTTGATATTTGCTATCAAGAGGGAATACATCTTCTTTCTTCCTCCATGAATCTGCTGTTTGTTTTTGTTGTGTTTGTTTCTAAAACATGATGGTTACCGATCACATGCCATGACTTGGCATCGATTACTTGCTGTTTTTAGCCATATGTGTGCAAGAATGCCTCAGCCCCACAGCCCACTAGAGATGCTTGTATAGGCTGTTGCTGGGAACAGCAGTAGCACCTCTCATCCTCGACAGTACACCAAACCCCACCCCAAAACTTGGTGTCAAAGTTGCTGTCCCTGTACCCACAGCGAGCTTTCTTTTTGATCTCTTGAGAATGTAGGTATGATGCATCTTTGTATTGAATTATTTTGATAAGTGCTCCCATCGTACGCTGTTTTGGTTCATGCGTGTGCACACCTGAGCTACTGCTGGAAGCAGCAGCAGCACCTCCATCCCGGACATGTTACCACCATGCACACATTCAGAACTTGCTTGACGGTTTGTTTGTTCTACAAGCATGGCTTTTTTGTTTATTTGCTGTTTTGTATACGCATATGTAAGCATGATCACTTTCCCCAAGTACTTGCTGTGTGCCCTTATGTGTTGATGCATGCTCCCCCGACCCTTTGGCTACGTGCTGTATTTTTTCGCATATGAGCATGTTCTTTTTCCTCCTAGAGCCCATTGTTTTAATCACCTTGAGACCCCCAAACCCCCCTGAGGTAACCTGCTGTCCCAGTAGGTATGCCCATACCCCAGCACCTCTATGATGGCCTCCCCCCCCAAGCCCAAGTATGAAGGCCATTTCCCCCACGATCTCCATGCACCCCACACCCACTTAGCTGTGTTTTTTAACCATTGTATATTAGCTACTGTTTCTTTTTATTTTTATTGTTGTTGTTGTTCCATGCTTCACAATATGTGGTTTTATGATTGGTCTTCTTAGCTGGAGATGCATGATTGTGTGGAGCTTTGATTGCATGTTGGCGGGTAGCGTGGAAACACTCGGGTGAGGGTGTTGAAACCCTTGTCTCTTTGCTGCATTTTCTTTTTGATAAAGTGGACAAGGGGCAGCAGCACCATGCCTTCCCCCTTGTCCTCTTGATCATGTGGGGAAATCCCAAAAGGGATTAAAGTGGATACCACCTCAAACCTGAACCAAGGTGGGCCCTTGCAAGGGCCCACATGACTTATAGAAAGACCCCAAGAAGCCCACAAATGCTTCCCAATTGGCAAAACCCCAAAAAATGCAATTCTGTGGTGATCCGGCAACTCAGGTCGGATCACCTAAAGCTTATGTGTATCCGGCAACTAAGGCCGGATACACTGCAGAAATGCCATTTTTAGGATTTTATGTCCTTGGCCGAATTTTGTAATGACTTTTACCAAACCAAGCAAACCAATAGGGTTTCCGGGTCACCCAGAAACCCAACTTGGGACCTGGACCGCCGATCCAACTCAGAATACTAGTGGGCCTTCCAACGGGGCCCACCCAGTCCAATAAAATCCGTTTGCATGCAAATAAGCCAGATGAATATGTCAACCAAACCGGGCGGGTCAAACCCAATGCGGTCCACCCGAACCTTGATGTATGGAATGATATGAATTGCATGGTTTGGCCGAGACCCAAGGGCAAGGGCCTATCGGGCCCGCCAAAGCCCGCTAATCGAACCAAGGAAGGGTGCACACCCTAGACTTCAAAGAACTGGGCTTTCAAGCCCAAATCTAGATCACGGGCCCCAAGCCAAGTGACCAGCCCATTTTGTCAAAGCTAAATAAAATAAAACCAAAACACTCTTGGCAACCATCATGGGGACCCACCCCGAGGCCCGCTAGCCAATGCAGACCAACCTTTTGCATGAAAATCACCTAAAATTCCAACTTAAACAATTAAGTAAAATCAACTCACTAACCCAAGCCCAAGGGGCCTCCTAGGCTTAGGCGGAGGCCCACCAAAGGCACGTGGGCTTAACCAAGCCCACCAAGGACATCGTGGGCCTTCCAACGGGGCCCATCCAGTCAGACTCAGATCATCTAAGTTAAGCAAGATAAAAGCAATTAAAGGGACCCACACCACTCAGGTGGTCACGCCAGACTTAACCAAATTGCATATCGGATTAGGAATCGGGTGAGAAACCAAAGTAAGCTGACTCAAACCAGGGAACCCACGGGACCCGTCATCTGATAGGGTGGACTGGGGTGTCTACGGACTTCCCCAGACCACAACCGAGACCCCACTTAGAATCTCAAGCCGCAGACCAAAGCCCAATAGACTAACTTAGGCACCCAGGTGTCCGCCTGCACCCCATCAGGCGGTGGCGACTCCGAATTTTCCCGTGCGGCGTTTTCGACGTGTGCACAATAAGCTCAAAAATTAGGGGTTGAAACCTAAGAGTTTAAGGTAAGGTAGTGGTCCATAAGCTAAAGTCATTCCATAAGTAAAAAATGAAATCATTTTGGAAATCTATAACGAAACGTAAATAAGAAGTCATTTCCAATCCAGAGATTTTTAGTTAAAAAATCTCTTGAAATGTCAAGGACTTCGAAAAATGAAAACAAAATTTGTTAAAAACCCACAAATATGATAAAATTACATTTGGAGGGTCAATTGATCGCCACAAATTAGAATGCTCCAAGTTCAAACTATGTCGTAACATCACCCATAGATCATCTACATTGTCAATTTTGTTAATTTAAGTTCCATCAGATTTGGAATTGTTGTGTACGTGACTTGAATTAAGTCAATATTTTGATACGGGCCATATTGTACACTCAGCCCTCGACCTCGCTAGTCGAGCTCAGCAATGAGCTTGCTGGGGGGTTTGTAGGGGCGCCAGCGGCCCCCTGCTCGGGGTTCGGGGTGGAGCCCCGAGAAACCGTATGAGGGGTATTTATGTAACTTGGGTGTATCTTGTATAAAACCTAAGAGTTAGGGCTTTTTGGTCGTTGTTGAGATTACATTGTATTTTCGGCTAGGAGAGGGTTGGGCATCTTGTAACCCTATTCTCACAGTCAAGGAAGGAACCCCATCATCCGTGGACGTAGGCATTCTTGCCGAACCACGTAAATCTTGTCTCTTGTCTATTTTGTTTTCTGTTTCGTTGATTGTTGTTCATCGATTTCTAACAGGAATAGGTAATAAGAAAAATTGTGCTTGTGCTTATAAAGCTGAAAACGTCAACAACAATTATATCATTAACAGAATCTAGACACTAAAACACACATAAACACAATAAATGCCTAAAACGAAACAAAAGAAATTAAAAAGGATAAAATCATGGACATGTAGAATTTAGTTTAACATGAAGTACATGGTTTCATAAATTTATATGCACCTTAGTGACCTAAGACAAACATCAGATTGCTCACAGCATGCAAAATACTAAAATGTAATTACTAAAGATACATGCCAATAAGGAATCCATGGCAATAAAAAGGAATAGACAGAATCATGGAGATGTACAGTTGTCGGTTACATGGTTAACATGACCAGTAGATAAGTTGATGAAATACTGTAATGACCAAATCAAAAATATCTCATCATCAACACCACTGCATAGAGCATGTAGAATTCAATACTTGAGAAAGCTAATTTGTCAAATTTTATTATTTAGTTTGAAGAATTTGCAATTAAGAGTTTTCTTGTTCACTAAAATTCCTACTACCTTACAACCATCACCACCCATCACCCCAACAACACCACCATTGCCACCACCTCGCCATGGCCCACAACCATCCCACCAGTGCCCACCATTTCCCACCACTGCCTGCCACCACCGTCCACCCAATCACCACCACCACCATCTACTACTGCCACCTTTTCACCACCACCACCCCTATCGGCCCGCCTCCACCACCATCACTGCCATCGTCGCTACCACCCACCAATCCTTCTAGCACCCACCCACTTCTACTCACCCACCACCACCACCTCAACCCATCATCTTATTAAAATATAATTTTCTTTTTTTTCCATTTCTCATCTCATCCAAACACTGGAAAAGAAAAGAAAATCATCTACATTGTCAATTATGTTAATTTAAGTTCCATCAGATTTGGAATGGATAATTAGAAAATTTTCACTTGTGCTTATAAAGCTGAAGATATCAACAACAATTATATCATTAACAGAATGTAGACACTAAAACACACATAAACACAATAAATGCGTAAAACGAAAGAAAAGCAATTAAAAAGGATAGAATCATGGAGACCACGGATTCCCCAGAGAGAGTGGATGTCATGCCGCTTCCGGATAAGATAAGTTGGTCACAATTACTTGATCTCCCGAGATGTAACATCTTGTCAAGCAGCTGTGAATGGGTAAAGCTCACATGGAGAGCTACCAGGCATGGATATGCATGTGGTTGGGATCCCACAACGCTCGGGGATGCTATAAGTAGTCTTAAGATCCCCACTAAGCAAGAGGACTTTTAAGGTATAACACGGGACTAAATCCCCTTGGAACCCTGAAGTTAAGCGTGCTCGGGTGAGAGCAGTGCTAAGATGGGTGACCACTGGGAAGTTTTCTTGTGTTATCCCTTGAGAACAGATCCGTGAGGGCCCATTGGGCTCAGAGCGGACAATATCTTGCTGGGTATGGGTCCGAGGTGTTACACGAGATCCTTGGTAGATGAGGAGGTTCTCTGTCACCTCGGAAATGAATTTGGGAAAGCCCTGTGTAAGCACCCAAATTTTGATCAAACCAAAATAAGCTAAAATAAAAGCCCCGGCCAAACAGCTTAAGACCCTAAAGAGCAAAGGATGGCTTTCTACCTGAGCCCAAATTGATTGCTATACCCTATCCCAATGGGTAGAGAATCCCGACGTGGTTCCAACGCAATTAAGTTTGCGTGAATCGAGCTCGAATGGAAAAAATACAAGCAAAGCAATACCAGGGGCAAATCAGTCAAAGTTCAAAATGTCTTAATTAAACTAGTTAAGATAAATGGGAAATAATAAAAAATTGGAGGAGCATGATTCGTCCGAGTGGGCGGCTGAGTCACCTCAGCCGTCAACTCAAGCCAAAATGGGGAGAGAAAGCAACCGCACTTACAGTGCGGTTCATTTTCGTCAGTCTGTGTCTGCGATAGTTTGTCCCCTAATGATTTCTGAAAAGACATGGCCGAACCGTACATACCATGCGGTTTAGACCAATTTTGACCAAACCGCACTTAGTGTGCGGTTTTGTCTCTGTGTTCTATAAATAGAAAATTCAAACAGTAGACAGGGGTTAGCTTTTCTTGGGCGGTTTCCATCCCTTCTCCCCCATCATCCCTGGTACGAAATCATCCCTTTTCACCTCCCTTTGCCCCTATACGCTTCCAACATCCTTCCAAGACCACTCAACCCCCTTGTTTTCCTTCTTCTTCATTCTCTCACTCAAACAAAGGAACTTGCTGTTGCTGCTGAAGGAGGGCTGTCCAGCCACTGTTTGTGTCTCAAAAAGGGGATCCTCACACCCCACACAAGGGTTTAAACCCCAAGGTATTGCTTCCTATCAATGTTTGTTTAACATACATGAAGATGAGTTGATTTCAAGCATGTCTTAGGATTCTTGTATTTCTTGTTTGAAAGCTATCTTTCAACATGACATTTATGCATCTTCTTCTCATTTCCTTACCATGAGATACCTCTCATGGTAAGGGGAGTGTGTACGGTCCTATGAACACACACATGGACATGTGTGTTGCTGTTTTTTTTACATCGCTTGCATGTTTGGCCTTATAACCCATTGGATGCATGTGTGAACTCTTCCTCACCCTTGTAACATGCTAGATCATTCCCATACTTGCTACCCTCTCTATTTCGTAGGAATGTAAGCCCAAATATTTCTGTCCCCATGGATGATGTATAGGAAAGTATACATGTCTTGATTATGTGATGAATCATGCTTTAGGTTCTTGATCGTAAGGATTTTTATTGACCTTTGATGCTTGCTGTTGTGCATGAACTGAGAGACCGAAACAAGGACAACATGGTCCCTATTCAGCTGTGGTAGGTGGCCCAAGTGAAAGGAGGCAACCTCCTGCATTCACTTTTTCTGTTAAGTTTAAGCCTGTGAGCCAAGTGGATAATAAAGGCATCAACTTACTCTTAACAAACTTCTTTACAACTAATAGGCAGATGAAGTATATTACTAGAGAAATTTAGTTATCTGCTTCTCCTCACCTATCAATCACGGAGATCCCTAGAGATATAAGCTTTTCCAAGCCTAGGAGAAAGACTCGCCAGTCTAAGAAAGGTACGTGAATAAAGATCAGGGACCACACAAATGCAGTTGAAGACCAAATAAACACTGGGGAATCCTCAAACTCTCAGAAGAATAAAAGAAAACTCTTTGCTGATTCTTCCATCTTCCCATCCCCCTTTCCGAAGTCACCTTCGGAACAAGCTGAATTATGAAGATTCTCTTCGGGAACTGTCATGGGATTGGTCAACCCATGACTCAGGTTCACCTTAAGGACCAGATTTTGAAGTATAAACCAGACATCATTCTTCTTTCAAAGACATTCGCTCAGAGGAAGACTACGGTTAAAGTGGCACAAATTTTTGGGATGCTGAATCAGTTTTGTGTGCCTTCGGAAAATCATAGAGAGGGTTTTATTTTGTTATGGAACAAAGGGCTTGAGTTAAGCGTTTCATCCTATACCACATGGTTGATGGAGTTCCAGGTTTCCTCCAGAGGCAGGTCCTGGACTATCTTTTTTGTTCATGCAAGTTCAAAGCCTGAAATTCAGATTGACCAATGGCAGTATATTGAAGCTTCTGCTGGCTCGCTCACAGTGCCATGGATACTCTTGGGTGACTTTAATGTCATGCTTTCTGATGAGGAGAAACATGGTAGTCGTCCTATAAACCAACATCAGGCGGAGGCCTTCAAAAACCTGATAGATAACTGTGGATTAATGGAAATACCAATGAAGGGTCCTCTTTTCACATGGTGCAATGGACAAGAGGGCAACCGTAGAATCTCTGAGAAGATTGATAGAATTTTTGCATCATTTGATATTCTTGAGTTCTTCTCTCGACTTGTGGGCCTTGTGCAACCAATAATAGCGTCTGATCACAGCCCCATACTTCTGGACTTCCTGCATGAGAATAAGGGATGCTCGCGCCCCTTCAGATTTGAAGCCTTTTGGATCAAGGAAGCTTCTTGCCATGAAACCATTCTGAAATCATGGAACTCCTCAGGTAACCTTCTGCAAAGTCCCTCTCTTCGTTCAAAGTTCTCCTCACTTGCTCATGATCTCTGGCTCTGAAACAAAGAGGTTGAGGTTATTCTGCATCAAATGAAAAGTCAATTATACTACCACATTCAGAGAGTACATGCCTCCTGTAGACACCCCAAAATTGCACGATTTTTGATAAATCTTGAAGGAGAGAAATATTTTATTGGAATTTTCAATTCTTTGCATTGGGTTTGAGATACTTAACCCATTTGAATCCAAAACCATAAAGGAAAAGGCCCGAATTCAATCTTTTGTGCAAAGTCAAACTTTTTCCGATTGAATTTTGTTGACTTTTGACCCCAGAAAATGAAATATTTTTTAAAGCCAGATTTCAAGATAATTTTTCCCGGTAATCAGGTTTTTAGCCATGTTATTGCATAAAAGAATTTTTTGAGATTTTAAATCTTGGCGAATACCTTGGTTTTAACATATTGAACCTTTTTTCCAGACCTGAAAAATCGGAATTTTGCCTAGAACTGGAAAGTTAACTTTTTATTCACTTGGAATTTGGGTCTGGAACTATTTTTAATGGATTCAAATGGGGGGGTGTTTGCTTATTTACATGTAATATCTTAAGTAAATGGAGATTAAAAAATACGAGGACATTTACTTAAACGATATTACATGTAAATAAGTATTGCCTGTGTTAAAATTTGAAAAAAAGGCTTTTTTCCTTGTATCCGGCAACTCAGGCCGGATACAAGTGTCCTTCTTTGTATCCGGTGGAAAATGCCGGATACAAGTAGACCTCAGTGTATCCGGCATCATAGTCCGGATACATTAAGGTACTTGTGTATCCGGCCTGACATGCCGGATACGCTAGTTTTGCTCAAAATTAGGGTTTTTCGAGAGCTTTTCACTTTTACCATCATATCCCTCATTAAATGAGGGGAAATCTCGGAAACAGCCTTAGGGTTAAGGTTGGTGGGCTATAGACCTTATGTTGTGTCTACCATTCTCACCAACCCTAACCCTAACCTTTGCCTATAAATAGGAGCCTCCTCCTTGAGCAAATGGCAGACAACTCTTGTTTTGAATTCTCGCAAAGAAGAACTCCAAGAGAAGAAGGAAACCGCTGTGGAATCGCCTCCAGCACTCAGGTAAGCCTCAACTTTTCTTTTTATTTTCTGTCTTTACATTCCTAGATCTAGATCTATTCTTCTACCTTTCTGTAGTGTAAAGCCTTGTTTGTGTGTGGAAATCCTTCCCCGGCTCAAAGTATCTCAAGACTCCCCTAGCCGTAAAACGTGAAGGCGGATCTAGGAGAAACGAGACTGGGGATTGACCCTAGTGCTAGAACCCATGTAGCGTAAGGCTTTTTGATTGATTGTAAACCGTTCCATATTCAAAGTACCCTTGATTATCTTAAAGAGAACAGAGGGAAACGATAATGGAACGGAACCCTAGGCTATGCTAGAACCTATTTTGTTGAATCTATATGCATGTTGTATTGATCTTGTTTGGGTTTTTTTTACACTTTCACATACATTACACTATTTTGGCGGGATAGGCTCGTATTTGGGGTTTATTGCATTTATTGTGATAAAACCCAAATAAATGGCTTCAATCAATTCTGGAGTGTTTTTAAATGTTTTTCAAAGGCTTTGGATTCATCTCACACGAATCACATATTTTTTATCAATTTTCGGACTTGGATTTCTTCAAAAGTGGCTTAACTTGACAGCACCTGTACCCTTACTTCGGACGTCCGTAACTTCATCATCCGGATGAATTTTGGGGCGATTCCAGAACCATGGGAAAGGTGAGGCTGTCTAATTTATGTCCACCAAATTTCATGAATTTCCATCTAGCCGATTTTTGACACCTCTCTGTCGAAGTTGAGTGGACAGTTCAGGTCCAAGTACAGAACTTGTCACTTCGACGGACCGCCATGTGTTCGTTTTAAGTCCGATTAGAGTGATTTTTGTTTCTGAGTACTCCTTTATGAGTCTATTTTCAAATCCAGTTGGTTTCATAATTTTTGAACTCCATTTGAATTATTGGTAGCCGATTTACTCAGAACTGCTCATTTGCATTTTTCTGGGTAAATCTGTGATCTTCGGGGCCTGTTCGGGAGACCACCCAAGGCACGTCCGAAGGGATTTTTGTATGAGGCTAGTTTCTGTTGAAAGATGGCCATACAGACTTCAATCACACCAGATTTCACGGATTTCTATGTGGTGGATTTTTCTAGACAATTTTCCAAAGTTGCCCACTTACCACTTTTAAAAATCCCCAACAGCAACTTCAAAGGAGCATAACTCCTAGATTTTTCATCGGAATGAAGTGAAATTTTACATGAGACTCTTGTTTACCTTAATCTTTCAAATGGATTTGGTTTGTGTCAATTTAGAATCGGATTTGAATGATTTCAAGGCAAATGGTATACTTTTTACCAAATTTTCCGAATTTGATTTAACTTGGTTTTGAGCAATTTGTGCTTTGATTTCCACCTCTTTGATATTCCAGAAATGATATTGACATAAAAGAGGATCTAAAATCCATTTAGATCTTCAGGTGAAAATATCATACATTGTTCCTTTTTCAAGGCTTTTTCATGATATTTAGCAAGCTTCTTATTTTCTTTTTAGCATGAACATACACTTGGCAACCACTTCGTGTGGATGAATGGGGGTGCCTAACACCTTCCCCCGTTCATAATCTAATCCCCTTACCCATCTCTGGATGTGATTTTTAAGTAGGATTATTTTTATCCTAGAATGTTTCTTTTGGCTATTTTTGCCTACTTTTGAACTCTTTGGTGTCCATTCTCACCCCAAAATCATGAATGGTGGTGACTCTCCCAATTTTTGCGTTGAGCCCGTGTGTTGATGGAGGGACGATCACCCCGGTGATTTTTTCCCATGTCTCACAACTGGCGACTCTGCTGGGGACTTGTGGATTTAAGCCATTTTGTGTATATTCATGCTTTTTTATCACTTTTGAATGCTTGCTATTTTGTTTACTTTATGGGTGTATATTGGTGTATTCTAAATCTGGTTGGGATACTTTTAAATTTTACATTGATAAAGGCATGTGTGTATGGTTGGATTATGCTTATGTTTATGGCCTTACCTTGTTGGGCATGCCTACTTGTTTTTTTTGTACCTTGTTTTAGGAGGTTTTAGTACCATGTTTTGAGCATGAAAATTAAAAAAAAATCCAGCAACTCAATGTATATTTTTGGGGTTCCCAAGCATGTTTTCCTTCAATTCAAACCTTTATTGTGCCATATGTTAGGTATTAAATTTTTAGGCCTTGATTTGGGTATGAATGAAGCATGTTGAGTACCAAAGATGAAGAATACAAAATCTGGAAATTCAGTAGCCAATTTGGGCTTTTTCAAGCATGTTTTCCTCAACAAAACACCTCTTGTACAATACATTTAGGTGCTGTATTTTTAGGCTTGGATTTGGGCATAAAACAATGTCATTTGAGCACAAAAAAATGAAGAACAAAAAATCTGGAAATTTCAGTGTATACTTGGGGGATTTCAAGCATGTTTTACCTCATTGAAACACTTTTGAACCATGCCAAGTAGGTGCTAAAATTTTAGGCTTCAATTTGGGGTAAATGGTACACTTTGAGCATGAAAAAGAGCATGAAAATCTGGAATTTTAGGAATGCTTTTGGGTTTCAAGCATGCTTACATGATTTGATGGTTGTTTGTACAAATGACATGTTTTGTATACCACTTTTTGGGCATGTAATATTTTTGTGCATATTTGGTGCTTGCTTGCTTGTATTTAGCTTCATTATTTTGTCATATATGCCTTGGCTTGAAATTGAATGCATGGCTACGAAAAAGAGTGGCAAAGGGGCTGGGACGTTATGAATGTTACCACAATTTTAAAATTGCACTTGAGCACTTGAAACAATTTGCACAGCCTACCCTTTTCCCTATTAGGAAGTTGAACCATGAATGTGTGTAGCTTGGCGCACCGAGGTCGTGACTTCGGAAAGCGAAAGTGAAAACATTTACCTTAGAATTTGAGTCAATGATGTGATGACAATGGGATCTGTGATTCGATTCCGGGCATCACTAGACTTGAGTTCTAAGTTGCCAATTAAGCCAAAACCCAAAAACCATACGCTTGAAGGTGGAGAAACACGTTTTCGGCTAAAAGCACACAATTGCGTTTGGGGAAATTGGGTGTAAATGTGGGAAGGCCGTTTGCATGTTTTACAGGCCAAGGTATAATGTGAATACCATGTTGAATGAAGGTAATACAAGGTGGCAAGGTAAAGCCATGTTCTTTTCCTAAATTTAGGGAATTTTGCAAGTATGATGTCCAAGCCCAATTTGGGGCAAGTTTTGAAGGTCAAATTAAGGTGAACATCAATTGGGAATGAAAAAAAAATCAAATCTGGTGAAAAAATGAGGCAAAAAGGGCCATTTCGGCAATAACCGGTAACTCAGGCCGGTTAATAACAACTCTGTTCATATCCGGTACATATTTCCGGATACAAAGACATATGCGGATATCCGGTTAGGTTGACCGGATACAATAAGGCATATTCTTATCCGGAATAGTATACCGGATACATTCAAAAAATGCACAAATTGGCTTTTCAGCCCAAATTTTCAAAATAAAATGCCTAAAACACTGTGGATAATCCTTAGGTACCCCGAAAAGAACATAAGAAATGTTCCCAAAAATACAAAATCAAAAAAAAAATACAAAAAAAAAAGAAAAACAAAAAAAGAATAAAATAAAATATTCTTTCAGGATTTAACCTAAGTTTGAAAATCAAAGAGGAAACCAAGGTGTCATATTTTTTGACACCAACTCAACTCAAACATGTGTCAGTTAAACTCTGGAACTTGAAAACTGAGAAAATTCAGCAAATTTGAAAAAAAAAATGAAAACCTTGGTTGGTTATTTTTATCAATCAAATCAAAAAAAAAAAAAAAAAACCTTTGGTTGGTTATTTTTATCAATCAAATCAAAAAAAAAAAATGAAAACCTTGGTTGGTTATTTTTATCAATCAAATCAAAAAAAAAAAAAAATGGGACACTTGGAAGCCCTAGAATATTCCATGAAAACCTTGGTTGGTTATTTTTATCAATCAAATCAAACAAAAAAAAAATGAAAGCCTTGGTTGGTTATTTTTATCAATCAAATCAAAAAAAAAAAAAAATGGGACACTTGGAAGCCCTAGAATATTCCATGAAAACCTTGGTTGGTTATTTTTATCAATCAAACCAAAAAAAGTGGGACACTTGGAAGCCCTAGAATATTCCATGAAAGCCTTGGTTGGTTATTTTTATCAATCAAATCAAAAAAAAAAAATGAAAACCTTGGTTGGTTATTTTTATCAATCAAACCAAAAAAAGTGGGACACTTGGAAGCCCTAGAATATTCCATGAAAGCCTTGGTTGGTTATTTTTATCAATCAAATCAAAAAAAAAAAAATGAAAACCTTTGGTTGGTTATTTTTATCAATCAAATCAAAACATTTGTGGGATACTTGGATAGAGTAGTCCAAGACACCTTTGGTTGGTTATTTTTATCAATCAAATCAAAACATTTGTGGGATACTTGGATAGAGTAGTCCAAGACACCTTTGGTTGGTTATTTTTATCAATCAAATCAAAACATTTGTGGGATACTTGGATAGAGTAGTCCAAGACACCTTTGGTTGATTATTTTTATCAATCAAATCAAAACATTTGTGGGATACTTGGATAGAGTAGTCGAAGACACCTTTGGTTGGTTATTTTTATCAATCAAATCAAAACATTTGTGGGATACTTGGATAGAGTAGTCCAAGACACCTTTGGTTGGTTATTTTTATCAATCAAATCAAAAAAAAAAAATGAAAACCTTGGTTGGTTATTTTTACCAATCAAATCAAAAAAAATTGGGACCCTTGGAAGCCCTAGAATATTCCAACTCAAAACAAAAAAAAAAAAAACAAAAACAAAAACAAAAAAATTTTTTTCTTGCTGGTGTTCACCTAACCTACTGGCTTACATATATAGGGGTGTGACTCAAGTTAAGTGGAAGCTAACATGTTCTATTCATTTTTTTCCACAGGTACATTTACACTTATTGGCAATCATTGCTCCCGTGACCAGATCCAAAGCAAGAACAATGAATACTGAAGAGAACCAAGCCCAAGCTACCGTCCCTGCTCAGGACTTTACTCAACTGCAGGAGCAAGTGGCCGGTCTGGCCAAAATGCTGGGGGACCTACTGGCGGCTCAGGCCCAACAGGCCCAAGCCCCGAACCAGGCATCTACTTCCCATCAGGCACCGCCACCTCAGGCCTATATTCCGCCTCCGGTTCAGCCCATGCCTGAGCCCATTTCTGAACCAGTCCCTGAACCCATTCTGATCAGGGAAAATATGGCAGAGTCTGAGAAAGAGCTGGAGAAAGAAAAGGCCCGAGATGAGATGGAAAAGAAAATGCTGCTGAGGATAGAAAGAATCCAGGCAGAGCTGAAAGAGGTGAAGGGGGGAGGCAGCCATGCAGGCACCACCTTCGAGGACCTGTGCATGTACCCGGACGTCTGTCTACCGGCTAAGTTCAGGTGCCCGGATTTTGACAAGTTTGATGGCACTGGCTGCCCATTGAGCCATCTCAAATTATACTGCGGGGCCCTATGCCAATTTGGCCGGGACGATGGAATACTGATCCAGCTCTTCCAGAGGAGTCTGACCGGGTCAGCCCTTCGGTGGTTCGCTACAGTGGACCATGGAAGGATTAGAAGGTGGAAGGACTTGGCCGATGCTTTCCTGGACCAGTACAAGTTCAACTCTGAGATCGTGCCGGACCTGTACGACATGATGAGGATGACCAAGGGGAAGGATGAACCGGTACGGCAGTACGCCAAGAGATGGAGAGAGGCCGCCTCCCAGGTCAGGCCACCTATGCAAGAGCCGGAGATGATCTCCACATTTATGGGCACACTAGGGCAGCCCTTTTACAACCATCTGGTGGGCCAGATAACCACCAACTTTACAGCCCTGGTACAGGTGGCTGACCGGATCGAAGAAGGGGTCAGGTCAGGAAGGCTGATAGACTACTCTACTCTTACTGGGCAGTCTGATTCCTCTGCCTCCATGGCCCAGAAGAAAGGGGCCGGATTCAAAAAGACGGGGGCCCGAAAAGAAGGGGAGGTGAACCTAGTCCAGGCTCCTCTAGCCAAGAAGCCACTGCACGTCAACATCTCTGCACCCCAACAGGCCCAGCAGTCGTACCAGACCCCGCTGAATGTCAACTTCCCTCCCTCTGTGCCAGCTAACACAAGGAGGACTTTTTCTAAGGAAGAGCGGGATGCCTGGTTCGCAGCAAGAAAGAACCGGGTTTTCACCCCTCTACCCATATCTCTGTCCCAACTACTGCCAACCCTGCTGAAAGGGGAATACTTGACTCTGAAAGAGCCTAACCCGAATGCCACCAGGGGAAGAAATTTTGACACATCGGTCACCTGTGACTTCCACATGGGTGCACCGGGGCATTCTACAGATACCTGCTGGGTATTGAAGCATGCAGTTCAGGATTTGTTGGACCAGAAGGCTTTGGTCTTTAACACTGCTGCACCGGCCCCGTCCGGGAATGATATTGGGCAGAACCCTCTGCCGTACCACAATGGGGCAGGCCCATCCAACTCCATCTCTGCCATATCCACCACGAGAAGGGCCTTTGACCCATCTCAGCTTATAGCACCAGTAGGGACCACTGTCCAGGTCCATTTCTTCCCAGAGGAGGACGAAGAGGAGATCAACATGGTCTCCCAAAAAAATAATACAGCTGCTGAGGACATAAGTTCCTCTTTGAACCGGGTCTCATCTCTTATGACCCAGATGAATACTGCAAGGCCCCCATTGGTCTTCAATTGCAGTCCACCCATTTATTCCCCATCCAAGCCGTCTAAGGCTCCACTGGTCATCAATCTTGACCCCACTACTGCTTCCATCACTTCTTCTGTCCCCACCAAATCCAAACTTCAACCCCTGGTTGTAAATGTGCAGCCAGCCCATACTATCCCTAAACCGGCCCATACATCCCGGTCCAGACTCCAGCCACTAGTGGTTGACATCCCTAAATTAGCCTATTCAGAGGCCGCTGTACCATGGAACTACAGCGAGGGAATCACGGCTACGGTTCCAATGGTCAGGAACCAGAACCAGGAGGAGGTGAACCTCATGACGAGGTCAGGGAGATGTGCAGGGGGTGAAGAGAAAGAAAAAGAGACAGAAGTGGAAAAAGAAAAAATAGAAAAAGAAAATGAAAAAAGAAAACAGAAGGGAAAAAATAAAGTGGGAGAAGACACCCCCCAGGGTGCAGAAAATGAGGCAGCCGACCTCATAAAAATAATCAAGAAAAGTGAATTCAATCTTGTGGATCAGCTGAACAAGGTCCCGGCCCAGATTTCAATACTGGGCCTTTTGCTGAATTCCGAAAAGCATAGGGATGCATTGTTAAGGGTGCTACAGAGTGCACACGTATCCCAGACAATTGATCCAGACCAGCTTGGTAAAATGGTTGGTCAAATCTTGTCACATAATGTGATAAGTTTCTCAGAGGGTGAGATCAGCCCAGGTGGGTGTTATCATGTGGACCCTTTGCACATCACTGTGCTTTGTAAGGGCTGCATGGTTGCACGGGTTTTAATCGACAACGGGTCAGCGTTAAACGTTTGCCCGTTAATCACTTTTACCAAACTGGGTCTGGACCAGTCAAGGATCAAAAGGAATGGGCGGATAGTGAGGACTTTTGATAGCTCCAAGACCCACTCCCTAGGGGAGATTGAACTGCCGGTCACAATTGGGCCGAATATCTTTAACATCACATTTGAAGTGATGGATATACCCGCAGCCTTCAATCTGCTCCTAGGAAGGCCGTGGATACATTCGGCTAGGGCAATACCATCCACGCTCCACCAAAGGGTGAAATATATAAGAGAGCAAAGGGTGATAACAGTCCTAGCTGAAAACTTGGTGCCGCCCATTGTGTCACCTGATGTACCCTTGATTAATGTTGACCTAACTGTCGACAAGATTGCATTCCACTCATTCCAATTTGAGGCGGTAAATTACATACCTGGGGGGTGTGAGAAAAAGAAAGAAAAGGGGACCACTGCAGAAAAGATGGTCAAGAAAGTGATGGAGAAATACCGCTTTCACCCAGGGAAAGGCCTGGGGATTAATCTGCAGGGGATGGTGGAGCCAATCATGGCTAAGAAACTAGTCCCAAAGGTAGGTTTGGGCTTCAAGCCCAGAGGTTGGAGGAGAATGAAGCATGAAGAAGGGGAGAGCAGAAGCAAAGGAAAACTCCCTCATTTAAGGGAAAGTTTCCCTAAACCCGCTTATATAATCCAAATTTCTCCCCCCATAGACCAGTCCAAACCCCCATACCGAAATGTCAACCCATTTCAGAAGCCTGTTGTTTCGGCCCTACAACCTTATAACCCTTCTCCAATACTGGGAGCAGTGGATGGGCCTGGACCACAGCCCGAGCAGCAGGTGGACTTTTCTGAAGATGTTGGTGCATTCTTCGCCATGACTGAAGGCGAAAAGACAGGGGCAGACATGGAACTGCCATTTATTGACTGGGCCGCAGTAAAGGTTCCAGACAAGGTCATTTCTGGATTGGGCCCCGTAGCAGAAAAGGGCAGTACCCACCCGGTGATGATGGCATCGGATTCTGGGTTTGAAGAGCAGGCTTTCCCTATTTCCCCTGCTCCCCAAAATTTTGTACTGAACAATTGGGAGGAAACTCCCCTTACCTTTGAAGCAGCGTCGGTTCGGCAAACTGACGCGGCTTCCAAAAAAAAACTCCAATAGTGGAATGCCATTTCCCTGAAGGTTCTAATGGGCCTTCGTCTTCAGGGGAATTATGTTTAGAAGGCCCACAAAAAACCCAAAAAGATTTTTCTATTTTTTCTAGAAAATTTAATTTTTTCAAAAAGGTCCAAACCGCTTATGAACCATATAATCAGACCGAATTGGACCAGGTTGAATATGACTTCGACCTCGAGCTCGACTTTGATCTCATGGGGGTCGAAGAAGAGACCGAGGTCAAAGAAGAAGACGTTCCAAAAGAAATTGAATACCAATTGGAACGTCATGAAAAGGGGGTCCAACCTAATATTGAGGAGACCATATCCATAAACCTTGGGACTAAAGAGGACCCAAAAATTGTGAAAATCGGGTCATGCTTGTCTGATGTGCAGAAAAATGAAATGTCACAATTCTTGGCAGATTACAAGGATGTGTTTGCTTGGTCATATCGGGACATGCCGGGGTTGGACACTGACATGGTGGTGCACAAGTTGCCAATTTTGCCAGGGGTTAAGCCGATTAAGCAGAAGCTGAGAAGATTGAAACCGGAATGGACCTTAAAGGTCAAGGACGAAGTGGTCAAACAATTTCAAGCTGGATTTTTGGCAGTCTCTACGTACCCGGAGTGGCTCGCAAACATAGTCCCAGTACCAAAGAAGGACGGGAAGGTCCGAATGTGCGTGGACTATAGAGACTTGAACAGGGCAAGCCCAAAGGACGATTTTCCGCTTCCACACATCGACATTCTGGTCGATAATACTGTGGTACATAGCCTGTTCTCCTTCATGGATGGTTTCTCAGGATATAACCAGATCAAGATGGCTAAGGAGGATCAGGAGAAAACAGCATTTATCACACCTTGGGGCACGTTTCACTATACAGTCATGCCGTTTGGGCTTAAGAACGCTGGGGCAACATACCAGCGGGCCATGACTGCACTATTCCATGACATGATCCACAAGGAGATGGAGGTCTATGTGGACGATATGATTGCCAAATCATGCAAAGAGGAGGACCACTTGATCAATCTGAAGAAAGTGTTTGATCGTCTCAGGAAGTACAGTTTACGGCTTAACCCGGCTAAGTGCGTCTTTGGGGCTACATCAGGAAAGTTGCTTGGGTTTATAGTGAGCCGAAGAGGAATTGAAATTGACCCGGCTAAAGCCAAGGCCATAATTGAAATGCCAGCACCCAGAACTGAGAAAGAGGTCAGGGGTTTTCTCGGGAGGATTCAATACATAAGCCGGTTCATAGCACAGCTCACTGCTATCTGTGAACCAATTTTCAAACTTCTAAGGAAGGATAACCCGACGGTCTGGAATGAGGACTGCCAACAGGCATTTGACACAATAAAGAGGTATTTGCTGAACCCACCTGTGCTAGTGCCACCAACTCCAGGAAGACCACTGATCCTATACTTGTCAGTGTTGGAAACGTCGATGGGATGTGTCTTGGGGCAGCATGATGAGAGTGGTAGAAAAGAAAGGGCAATTTACTATCTGAATAAAAAATTCACAGAATATGAAGCTAAGTATTCATCATTGGAAAAGACTTGCTGTGCTCTAGTGTGGGCCACTCAGAGGCTAAGGCATTATTTCCTTAGTCACTCCACACTATTGATATCCCGGATGGACCTGCTGAAGTATTTATTTGAGAAACCGGCACTGACTGGCAAGACGGCAAAATGGCAACTACTACTGTCCGAGTTTGACCTCACGTACATCACCCAGAAGGCAATCAAGGGTCAAGCCATAGCTGATCACCTGGCTGCACATCCTTTGCCAGAATATCAACCCTTGAAGACCAACTTCCCAGATGAGGCAATTCTGTACACTGAAGAGGAGGACAGTGAGGGTTCTTGGCAGATGTTCTTCGATGGGGCCGCCAACATGAATGGGAACGGAATAGGGGCAGTCTTGGTTAAACCAGATGGTTCACACATCCCGATCGCAGTAAAGCTGAGATTCCAGTGCACCAATAACATAGCAGAATATGAGGCATGCATAATTGGATTGCAAGCAGCCATGGATCATGGAGTAGAGGAACTTGACGTATACGGGGATTCGAGTCTTATCATCTTTCAAACAACTGGTGAGTGGAAAACCAAGGATCACAAATTGATCCCCTATCACCAGTATTTGGAAGAAATAAGCACAAATTTCACTCGAATTTCCTTCAACTATATGCCAAGGGCCAAGAATCAGTTTGCGGATGCTCTAGCAACCTTGGCTTCAATGGTCAGCATACCAGAAGGAGTAGACATCAGACCACTGGAAATTGAGGTCCGTGATGAACCGGCTTACTGTCTCGTTCTAGAGGGAGCACCAGAAGAAACACCATGGTTTCAAGATATCAAGAATTTCTTGAATAATCGGAGTCTGCCAGAAAATGCCACTGCTACTGAGAAGAGGACAATACAGAGATTGGCTGGTCAGTTTTGCTAAGTGGTGGGCATGTGTACAAGAGGTCACATAACGACATTCTGCTAAGATGTGTTGCCAAGGCTGAATCGGAAAGGCTGATTGAGACTGTACATGGAGGAGTCTGTGGGCCCCATATGAGTGGGCACATGCTGGCTAAGAAGATCCTGAGGCTGGGATACTACTGGACAACCATGGAGCATGATTGCTGTGTACATGTCAGGAGGTGCCACCAATGTCAGATATATGCAGATAATAAGCATGCACCCCCAGGTGAGCTACACAACATGACATCACCCTGGCCCTTCTCTATGTGGGGCATAGATGTCATCGGCATGATCTCCCCTAAGGCATCGAACGGGTACAGATTCATCCTAGTGGCGATTGACTACTTCACTAAATGGGTGGAAGCAGCATCATATGCAAATATCACAAGCAACCATGTGATCAAATTTTTGAAGCACAACATTATTTGTCGCTACGGACTGCCAAGTGCTATAGTATCAGACAATGCTTCAAATATTAAGAACAAGGACATGAAGAAAATGTGTGAGCAGTTTCAGATCACCCATCATAAGTCAGCTCCGTACAGGCCAAAGATGAATGGGGCAGTGGAAGCAGCCAATAAAAATATAAAGAAAATCATTCAGAAGATGGTAGTAAGCTACAAGGATTGGCATGAAATGCTGCCACTTGCTCTACATGCCTACAGAACCTCGATCCGGACTTCAACTGGGGCAACCCCGTACTCCCTAGTCTATGGGATGGAAGCAGTCTTGCCAGTGGAAGTAGAAATCCCGTCACTCCGAGTGCTCATGGAAGCAGAACTAGAAGAAGCCGAATGGGTCCAGTCAAGACATGATCAACTTAACCTGATAGAAGAAAAGCGGTTGAAAGCGCTTTGCCATGGACAGTTGTACCAGAAGAGAATGTCCCGGGCTTACAATAAGAAGGTGAGGCCCAGAACTTTCCAAGAAGAAAACTTGGTGTTGAAGAAAATCTTACCATTTTTGGAAGATCCTCGTGGTAAGTTCAAGCCCAATTGGGAAGGCCCATATGTCGTCAAGAAAGTACTGTCAGGGGGTGCACTCATCTTAGCAGAAATGGATGGGTCAGATTTTCCTGAGCCCATTAACTCTGATGCGGTAAAAAGGTATTTTCCTTGAGTGAATATTTCTAGGAAATGATCCGAGGCCATTTTTCTTTATTTCCTTCAAAAATTTTAATCCCTAGTCTAGCCAAGTTGAGCCGGTTCGTTTCTTTGATCAACCCAAACCGGATTTACAGTCAAATTGGGGCAAAATCAATTTGGGCAAAAGTGAGGAAAGAAAAAGAAAAAGAGAGGAAAAGCAATGGAAATGGCAAATGAAAGCCAAGTGTGGAAAAAATGCAAAAAATGCAATTTGGGGGAAAAGGGTTAAATTCATCATGACTGTAAGTCCGGTTGACCTATTTCCACACTTGAAAATTTTTTTGGGCCTTTAATACCCTTTCTTTCATAAACTGAGTCTAGCCTTTATTTCGTCCTATTTTTAAGCCCTCGGTGATCTTAGCTTGTTCATTTAAATATCAGAGTAAGATGGGTGATGACGGAATTCAGAAGCCGGCCCTAGTGAAAACCGTAACTGGCGCTAGGGGCAATATTGGCAAAAAGGCAAAAAGAAAAAAAAATAAGAAAAATGAAAGAAAATCAGAGGTTGAGTTGATCATGGAAATCTGAGATTGAAGCAAAATCGGCATGAGCAGAATGGGGCAGTTTTGGCAGTTGGGGATGACTTTAAAGGTCCTAAGATGGACGGTTCTGATCCCTCAGTATTTTGTGGACTACCCTTCTCATTATTTAACCTGGTTCTAATTCCTTTAATTATAGGTGTTTAAGTGCATGGACCAAATTTCAAAAAAATACAAAAAAAAAAAATATAAAAAGGAAAAATTATACTTTGGCCAGTGATGAGAAATCAAATACTTTTCATAAAAACATTGGTTTTGCAAGCATTAGAGAATTCTGAGGCCACTAGTATAAAACCTATTTTTGTATTTGCATTCCTTTATAAGGGTTTCTTTTTGCAAAGGTTAAGAAAAAGAAGAAAAAAAAAAAGAAAAAAGAAAAAAAAAGAAGAAGAAAAAGAAAAAAAAAAGGAAAAAAGAGAATCATCTTTGCTGAGGGGCAAATACTACTTCAAGCAATCAAAACCGGGGCATGCTCAGCGCCTTTCCTTCTGGGTTTTCATTGAAATAAATTATAGCATCTGGAGGAAGCAGTCAGGCCTTAGTCTTCGGATTTGAAAAAGAAAAAAAGCTTCCAAGCAGTTGCATGTTTTCCCCTTTAAACAAAGGTTTCCAATTCTGAAGAAGGATTTTACTGGAGCAGTAAAAAAGGCATGAATGAGAGATCATGGGTTGTAAGGGCATGAGGCTAGATCAACAGATCAGGATTTTCAAATCCATCAGTCAAGAAGAGCCATTCACTTGGGCAGTTGAAAAGAATGAAGGCAGGTTATGGGCAGCAATGGCACATACATCCTTATTGAGAGAGCAAGAAGATGAAGAAGCAAAAGCAAGTTTCAGAATATTCAAGCACAGGTTTGGGCATCAAATGGCACCCAGGTAAATCAAATAAGAAAATCAATCAGGAAAATTCAATAAAATATTTCCTTCCTTATTGTTGAAAAACATCAAAAGCAATTGAGTTTGCAGAGGTCAAGTTTAAATCCACATTCTTTTCAAAATTTGCTTGTCTCAGATTTCTTTTCATAGCCACGAGAGCTCAAAGAAATCTGAGATAAGGAAGAGACGCCACCCCCGTCAGACTATACACAGCAGGGGTTTCATTGGCTATCTTCAAATCCATGTTTTTTATCACTCATTTGTTTGACCAAAGCAAGTTCAATTAATGAGGTGTCTTTCAAACGTGCAATTTTGAGTTGTGTCTATTATTTGCTGTTCATTGTACTACAACTCCAGCAAAGAGGGGCAGCTGTAGACACCCCAAAATTGCACGATTTTTGATAAATCTTGAAGGAGAGAAATATTTTATTGGAATTTTCAATTCTTTGCATTGGGTTTGAGATACTTAACCCATTTGAATCCAAAACCATAAAGGAAAAGGCCCGAATTCAATCTTTTGTGCAAAGTCAAACTTTTTCCGATTGAATTTTGTTGACTTTTGACCCCAGAAAATGAAATATTTTTTAAAGCCAGATTTCAAGATAATTTTTCCCGGTAATCAGGTTTTTAGCCATGTTATTGCATAAAAGAATTTTTTGAGATTTTAAATCTTGGCGAATACCTTGGTTTTAACATATTGAACCTTTTTTCCAGACCTGAAAAATCGGAATTTTGCCTAGAACTGGAAAGTTAACTTTTTATTCACTTGGAATTTGGGTCTGGAACTATTTTTAATGGATTCAAATGGTATTTTCTGTCTTTACATTCCTAGATCTAGATCTATTCTTCTACCTTTCTGTAGTGTAAAGCCTTGTTTGTGTGTGGAAATCCTTCCCCGGCTCAAAGTATCTCAAGACTCCCCTAGCCGTAAAACGTGAAGGCGGATCTAGGAGAAACGAGACTGGGGATTGACCCTAGTGCAAGAACCCATGTAGCATAAGGCTTTTTGATTGATTGTAAACCGTTCCATATTCAAAGTACCCTTGATTATCTTAAAGAGAACAGAGGGAAACGATAATGGAACGGAACCCTAGGCTATGCTAGAACCTATTTTGTTGAATCTATATGCATGTTGTATTGATCTTGTTTGGGTTTTTTTTACACTTTCACATACATTACACTATTTTGGCGGGATAGGCTCGTATTTGGGGTTTATTGCATTTATTGTAATAAAACCCAAATAAATGGCTTCAATCAATTCTGGAGTGTTTTTAAATGTTTTTCAAAGGCTTTGGATTCATCTCACACGAATCACATATTTTTTATCAATTTTCGGACTTGGATTTCTTCAAAAGTGGCTTAACTTGACAGCACCTGTACCCTTACTTCGGACGTCCGTAACTTCATCATCCGGATGAATTTTGGGGCGATTCCAGAACCATGGGAAAGGTGAGGCTGTCTAATTTATGTCCACCAAATTTCATGAATTTCCATCTAGCCGATTTTTGACACCTCTCTGTCGAAGTTGAGTGGACAGTTCAGGTCCAAGTACAGAACTTGTCACTTCGACGGACCGCCATGTGTTCGTTTTAAGTCCGATTAGAGTGATTTTTGTTTCTGAGTACTCCTTTATGAGTCTATTTTCAAATCCAGTTGGTTTCATAATTTTTGAACTCCATTTGAATTATTGGTAGCCGATTTACTCAGAACTGCTCATTTGCATTTTTCTGGGTAAATCTGTGATCTTCGGGGCCTGTTCGGGAGACCACCCAAGGCACGTCCGAAGGGATTTTTGTATGAGGCTAGTTTCTGTTGAAAGATGGCCATACAGACTTCAATCACACCAAATTTCACGGATTTCTATGTAGTGGATTTTTCTAGACAATTTTCCAAAGTTGCCCACTTACCACTTTTAAAAATCCCCAACAGCAACTTCAAAGGAGCATAACTCCTAGATTTTTCATCGGAATGAAGTGAAATTTTACATGAGACTCTTGTTTACCTTAATCTTTCAAATGGATTTGGTTTGCGTCAATTTAGAATCGGATTTGAATGATTTCAAGGCAAATGGTATACTTTTTACCAAATTTTCCGAATTTGATTTAACTTGGTTTTGAGCAATTTGTGCTTTGATTTCCACCTCTTTGATATTCCAGAAATGATATTGACATAAAAGAGGATCTAAAATCCATTTAGATCTTCAGGTGAAAATATCATACATTGTTCCTTTTTCAAGGCTTTTTCATGATATTTAGCAAGCTTCTTATTTTCTTTTTAGCATGAACATACACTTGGCAACCACTTCGTGTGGATGAATGGGGGTGCCTAACACCTTCCCCCGTTCATAATCTAATCCCCTTACCCATCTCTGGATGTGATTTTTAAGTAGGATTATTTTTATCCTAGAATGTTTCTTTTGGCTATTTTTGCCTACTTTTGAACTCTTTGGTGTCCATTCTCACCCCAAAATCATGAATGGTGGTGACTCTCCCAATTTTTGCGTTGAGCCCGTGTGTTGACGGAGGGACGATCACCCCGGTGATTTTTTCCCATGTCTCACACCTCCCAAACAATGAATCCTTCAAAAGAGAACTACAATGAAGAATCTTGGCTCCAAAAGGAAAACGCCACTGTCCTTGCTCAATAGGAAACTTTGTGGCTCCAGAAGTCAAGAATCAGATGGTTGAAAGAGGGTGGTGGTAACACCAGGTGCTTCCACAGATCCACCTTATTTAGAAGGCAGAAAATCATATTTTCTCTCTTAAAAATGCTGATAATCAAGAGATATCATCCCAGAAGGACCTTGAGCGATTGGTGGAGGCTTATTTCATAGATATGTATAAACAGGAGGTCCAATGGGGTGATATGGATCTTCCGGGCCTCATTCCAAAGGTCATTTCCGCTAATCAGAACAGCTAAATAAGCCGAATGCCTTCTCCTTCAGAGATTTGGAGTGTTGTCCAAGATATTGGTCCTTACAAATGCCCAGGTCTGGACGGATTCCAAGGCATTTTTTTCCACTCATACTGGGATGTTGTTGGAACAGACGGGGTGAGAACTGTCCAAGATTTTTTCTCTTCTGCGGACATGCCGAGGGGTCTCAACGACATATCAATATCTCTTATTCCAAAATCCCCTCATCCTAGAAAAGTTCAAGATTTCCATCCAAAAAGTCTATGTAACGTCGTGTACAAAATCATCGCAAAACTCTTGGTTAATAGAATCCGGCCTTGCCTTCAGGAAATTATCTCTCCTATGCAGTCTGCTTTTGTGCCCAATAGATCCATCCGAGACAATATCATGATCAACCACGAAATTGGTCACCTACTTCAGAAAAAGGAATCCAAAAGGAAGAAATCTAAAAGGTAAAGAGTTGCAAAGAATCTTGATCGAGGAATGTACGCTCTAAAGATTGATTTCTCCAAAGCGTATGATCAAATGAACTGGAGTTTTCTGGAGAAAGTCCTCTTATCATATGGCTTCAGTTGCAATGTCACAAATCTTATTATGTCATGTGTGAGGTCAGTTTCTTATAGTGTGCTCTTCAATGGCTCATCTGTGGGTCACATTACTGCTGGAAGGGGCCTTAGAAAGGGAGACCCCCTTTCCCCATACTTGTTCATACTTTGTTATCAAGTCCTTTCATTGGCTATTTCTAGGGCGGAACTTAATGGAAGGTTCAGAGGAATCAAACTAAGAGCGGGAGGTATGCCTTTATCCCATCTGATGTATGCTGACGATGTGACTGTTTATGGATTTACATCAGATAGAGAAGCACACAGCTTCGTTCGTATCCTCCATAGATACTGCACGGAATCTGGTCAAGAAATCAACAGAGCAAAATCCTCCTTGCAGTTTAGTCAGAACACGGCTAAACAAGGGTGTTTATCTATCAGGAGGATCTTTAATGTAGCCAAATCAAACTCTACTAATTCTTACCTAGGTGTACTAAAGCTGGGTAGAAGACCAAGGGCAAGTGACTGTGGAAAACTCCTCCAAAAACTCAATGATAGGCTGTTGTGGTGGAAGGTTCAGATGTTGTCTCAAATGGGCCGTGTCGTGCTCATACAATCAGTACTCAATGCTCAACCACTACATTATATGAGCTGTTATAGTCTTCAGAAAGGGGTGATTGAAAAAATAGATCAATTAAAGAGGGGTTTCCTATGGAACAGTGGCTCTAAAGAGAGGAGTATGCATATGGTTTGTTGGGAAAAGGTCACCCTTCCGTTGAAGCAAGGTGGCTTGAGTATCAAAAGGGCGAAAGAGATGAATCATGCCCTCATCTTGAAGGCGGCATGGCAATTGGCTTCTAACCATCATGGTCATTGGGCACAGGTCATGAAGAACACATATTTTCCAACTACGAATTTCCTTGAAGCCCTCGTAAGTCAAACCATTCGTTTAGCTGGAAGCAGGTCCATGATCTGAAGGCATGGATAAAGAAAGGAACGGTGTGGATTGTGGTTAATGGAAGAAATATAAATGTGCTGGAAGATCGGTGGGTGCAAGCTCTTGAGACCAAATTGTCAGTTTAGAAAACCAAGAGATGTTTAATATTACTAAAGTGGATCAGTTGATAAATGGGGAATCGGGTTATTGGGACATTGATTTGTTAAATTACTTCTGGGAGCCTTCAATGGTCGGGAATATATTAGCAACTGGAATTGAATCTCCAGGTACAAATGACATCGAACACTGGTCTCCAACACCATCTGGAAAATTCTCAGTAGTATCTGCCTACAGCCTCCTCCTGGGTAGAACTGAATTGACCAATGATCTTGTGTGGTCTAGTTGCTGGAAATTACATTGTCCCAATAGGATTAAACCATTCTTGTGGAAATGCCTATGTGGTAGAGTACCAACTGCAGATCTGCTCAATGATCGGATAGGTTGCATTCATGCTAGCTGTAATTTTTTCCAAGAAGCTCATGAGTCAATAGATCACCTGTTACTCAACTGTCCATTTGCAAGGGCAGCCTGGTTTAAGGCTATTGGTGGTGCAACATAAACTTGGGGGCAGCATGCATCTTTTTTTCAAGGGTTTTCTCAACTTCTGAGTATCCCCAAGCCTTCGGATAATTTCAACAGGTTCATGTTCTTGACACAAGTGGCAAACTTTGCCTGGGCTCTATGGAAGACGAGAAATGCTTTCATATTTGAGGGGGTGCCTCCTCAAGTGGACAAGAGTTGCAACCACCTTCTATTTCTTCACCAAAATTCTGAATTGCTGTTGGATTTGGAGAATCGCACCTCTCATCAACGTCGACCTTTTTTAGTCTCTTGGAAACCCCCCCCCCCCCCTTCTCCCTTCATCAAAATTAATTTTGATTTGCTTTCTTCTGATTCTCATGACATTCCATGGGCCTACCTACAATTGGCACTATAAAGACTCTTTGCAACAGCTTCCAGCATGTGATCTTCTCCCACACCTTCCGTGAAGGTAATCAAGCTGCTGATTTTTTGGCAAATCATACTTTAGATTACTTCTCCTGCCTATGGATTTACTCATGTCCACCTTTTCTCTCATGCCTTCTCTTAGATGAGGCAAGAGGGATTGACTATGTTCGGAATCCTCGGTTATGAAATGAAATGTTTGCTTACCAAAAAAAAAAAAAGGATAGAATCATGGACATGTAGAATTTAGTTTAACAGGAAGTACATGGTTTCAGAAAATTTGTATGCACCTCAAGGATCTAAGGCAAACATTAGATTGCTCACAGCGTGTAGAATATAAAACGCAATTACTAAAAATAAATGCCAATAAGGAATCTGTAGCGCCCCAGGTCCGCGTCTGCCCAATCACGGCACCAACCCGTCCCCGAGATCTACTTATGGGCCCAATAGAACCTGATTAACACAATTAATCCTGGGCAATTACAAAGTAATCATCAGAGTGCATAAGCTAAAGAGGCATGGAATAAAATTTCCATCCAACAAAATATTCACATGTATTATAATCTCCAAAACATAGTATCTGTATAAATAAAATACAACTAAGGCAACTAATGCTCACAAGTTTATAACTCCCAAAAATAATATTTACATCCCATGTACAATTTTCCAAAACAAAATACTACATCATAAAGAGAGCCCCACTATGGGTGGTAGTAGTCCTCTGGCCTGTATTGAAGCTCACCCTCTATATCTGCCCCGGTATATGGCTCACCAAGCAGATCTGAAAACAAATCCGGTAAAACAAAACACGCGTGAAACTTAAAGTCCCAGTAAGCAGCAGACATGCATGCAGAGAAACAGTTTATGCAATTTTGTAACATCATGATAATATTCACAAGTATAAAGTACCAAATGTAAACCAAAATATCTCAAACAGATATAAAGTGTAATTCCAAGTCCAATATCTCAATCGGGTAATTCATGAAATCAAATCAATAATTCCAAGTCAAATATCCTAATCAGATCAATGGCCACTGCCCAAGATTTAGGCCAAGCGGAGTACTTCTACACTGCCCGGTGACTCCAGGCCAAGCGGAGTACTTCTACACCGCCCAATGAATCAAGGCCAAGTAGAGTACTTCTACACTGCTCGACGAATCAAGGCCAAGCGGAATACTTCTACACTGCCCCGGTTCATGAAATCCAAAAACAATCAAAACGAATACCATAAAATCCTCAAAATACATTTTGGATGAGTGTGATAGTCTTAAGATTCCTAATAAGGTCACCCTACCAAAAATCAATGGATTCCGAGACGAAAAATTTTGGACCTCAAAAATATTTTAAGTCTGGTTAAAGATGTTGACTTTTCGTTGTATAATTTTTCTAGACAATCTGCAAGGAGTTTCGGGCTCAAATTCTGATTGTAGTCTAACGGAGGGTAAACAAATCTTCTAGAAATTTTTGGGCTTCTGAATCACTCATTTGGGTGTCAAACTCAAAAAGTGGCCTTTTATGAAAATTGAGAAAACTGGAAATTTAGGCATGAACTGGAAAGTTGACTTTTTATTGGTTGGGAATTGGGTCTTGAGAGTATTTTTATTGGTTCCAAATGGAGGGTAAAACCTTATTTACATGTAAAGACTTAAGTAAATTGAGTAATAAATACACAGGTCATTTACTTAAATGTCTTTTATCTAATAATGGTGCTGTGTAAGAGGCTTAGGTTGTTTGGGAAAGGGTTGGAGAAGAAAGGGATGAAAAAACTGTCAAAAATAGGGTCCACAATTAGGTCGTGGATTAATCACCCAGGGGCAATTAGCTTCAACGCGCGGGCGTTGAGGTTGGACCTTCAGGCATTAAGATAATAAGCAAGGCAACGTTCGCGCGTTGAAGGTGGACGTTCGCGCGTTAAGGTGAAGACTAGGGTTGACGTGCGTGCGTTGAACCTTCTCCTAATGGACATTCGTGCGTCCAGGCTCTGGATTAATCGCCTAGGCTAATCCTGATTTGCGATTAGGATAACAGGGACGGATTTTTAGGGGTTTTGGCTCAAGATTAATCGCCAGGTCAGGTTTTCAACTATTTTTGGCTATTTTTAACACAAAACTCATATAAATCATTTCCAACACTTACAACATCAAATATGATGATCATAAAACATCCCAACATGCTTTAAAACACTTTCCAAAACAAAGATTCATCCCAAATCCACATGAACACAAATCTAATGCATGAAACCTCATTCAAAACACAAATCTCAAACCCTAATCTAAAATATAATCAATAGAGTTGGAAATCCATGACAAATCAATAGAAAACAAAACAAGAGTGTTATACAACCAAAACCTATGGATTTTAGAAACAAAAACCAACATGTAAGATCATTTCTTCAAATAAATCAAACCCTAGAGAGAGAATACGAATTTTGGTAATACATTTTGTTTGGAAGGGTTTGCTACTTACTTGCTAATGGAGAAGCAACTTTTCTTCAAGCTCTCCTCTCCTTCTCCTTCTTCTCCTTCCTCTTGAAGCTTTAAAATAAACTCCCACAATTCTCTCTCTTGTTCTATACGACCAAGACAAGAGAAAGTGTTATAAAAAACACTTAAAATAGAAATTAGGGCATCCTTTTATATGCTCAAGTTTTTGGTCTTTCAAATCTGCCCCTAAACAAAGTTTTTATTCAACTAAAACCATATGGTGTACCTAAAGCATACCAGGGGGTACCTTAGTGTTATTTGAGGGGGTACCTTGGTGTTAAGTTGAGGGTACTTTAGTGTTGTTTGAGGGGTACCTTGGTGTTTCAAAGGGATTTGCCTTAGTTACTCAAGGGGTTATACCTTAGGTAAACTTGAGGGGTACCTTAGTTATATATGAGGGGGTACCTTGATTATTGAAGGGTGTACATTAGTTACACAAGATGTACCTTTAGGTAATACAAGGGGGTACTTTAAGTAAAACAATGGGGTATCTTAGTTAAAATAAAGGGGTACCTTAAGTAAACACATGAGGGTACCTTAGGTAAATCAAGAGGGTACTTTAGGTAAAACAATCGGGTACCTTAGGTATTCATGTGGGGTACCTTAGGCAATATGAGTGAGATACCTTAGGCAATATAAGAGGGTACCTTAGGTATAATTAGGGGGTACTTTAGGTATTCAAATGGGGTACCTTAGGCAAAACAATGAAGTACTTTAGGTATTCATGTGCGGTACCTTAGGCAATATAAGGGGGTACCTTAGGTATAATTAGGGGGTACTTTAGGTATTCAAATGGGGTACCTTAAGCAAAACAGTGGGGTCTTTAGGTATTCATGTGGGGTACTTTAGGCAATATAAGTGAGGCACCTTAGGCAATATAAGGGGGTACTCTAGGTATAATTAGGGGGTACTTTAGGTATTCAAATGGGGTACCTTAGGCAAAACAGTGGAATACTTTAGGTATTCAAGTGGGGTACCTTAGGTAAAACAAAGAGGTACCTTTAGGTAATACAAGGGGTACTTTGGGCAAACACATAGGGTACCTAGGTAATATGAGTAAGGTACCTTAGATAATATAAGGGGTGCCTTGGGCAAACACATGGGGTACCTTAGGTAAATTAAGGGGGTACCTTAGGCAAACACATGGGGTACTTTAGGTAAATCAGAGGGGTACTTTAGGGATACAAGTGGGGTACCTTATGTATAATTTGGGGGTACTTTAGGTATAATTTGGGGGTACTTTAGGTATACATGTAGGGTACCTTAGGTAAAATTGGGAGGTACTTTAGGTATACATGTAGGGTACCTTAGGTATAATTGGGGGGTACTTTAGATATACATGTGGGGTATCTTAGGTATAATTGGGGGTACTTTAGGTAGTACTTGGGTGGTACCTTGGGTAATGCATGAGGGTACCTTTAGGTAATACAAGAAGTACTTTAGTGGTATTTGTGAAGGTACCTTAGGTATACTTAAGAGTTACTTTAGGTGTTCTTAGGGGATACTTTAGGTACATTTGAGAGGTACCTTGGGTACTCTTAGGAGGTTCTTTAGGTACTTTTAGGAGTTACTTGAGGTACATGTGAGAGGTACCTTAGGTACACTTGGATGGAAGTTTGGGTACACTTGGAAAGTACTTTATGGTACACTTAACTCTAATTTTTCAGAATTTGATTTCCAATTCACTAAATCTAATTGAAAGATACCTTAGCCAATTGTAATTAAGACATAATACTACCTAAGCTTACCTTAATAACCTTCATAAAGTTCAATTTGATTTCCCTAAATCCTCAAGAATAATCCACATCTACCTCATCTTCATAACACAAGTATTTAATTAGTCTAATAATCACACTTTAGATAATTAATCTTAATAATTAAGATATAATCCGGGTCGGGGTTTTACAGAATCCATGGCAATAAAAAGGAATAGACAGAATCATGGAGACGTACAGTTGTCAATTACATGGTTAACATGAATAGTGGATGAGTTGATGAGATATTGTAACAAGCAAATCAGAAGTATCTCATTATCAACACCAGCGCATAAAGCATGTAGAATTCAATACTTGAGAAAGCTAATTTGTCAAATTTTATTATTTAGTTTGAAGAATTTGCAATTAAGAGTTTTCTTGTTCACTAAAATTCCTACTACCTTACGAACATCACCACCAACCACCCCAACAACGCCACCATTGCTACCACCTCGCCATGGCCCACAACCATCCCACCAGTGCCCACCATTGCCCACCACTACCAACACCCACCACTACCTACCACCACCGTCCACCCCATCACCACCACCACCACCACCACCCCTACCGGCCTACCACCACCCACCATCCACCACCACCACCATCACTGCCACCGTCACTGCCACTGTCGCTACCACCGACCAATCCTTCTAGCACCCACCCACTACCACCACATCAACCTATCATCTTATTGAAATATAATTTTCTTTTCTTTCCATTTCTTTTCTCATTCAAACACTGGAAAAGAAAAGAAAATCATTGAAAAGCTCAAATCCATTTCTCATCTTATTTTTCCTTTCTTTTCACCCCAAATTCAGGGTTCCAAACACAGTGAAGTGAGCCTAGATAAGTGAAATAATGCAAGAAATACAATTGAAAAGCTCTTAAAATGAAGAAATAGAACAGAAAATAGAGAGAAGGGGTAAATTAAATCAATCTTTTGAGTAGGGGAATTTACAAAATAGGTAATAAAATATCAAAAGTGGCATAAAAATTTTTTAGAGAACTAAAAGGTCAGAAAGGGTTGCATTAAGGAGCTTCAAGTCAATCCAAAATCTTCAGTTTTCAGGCACTTTTTTTTTATATAATCTTAATTTTGTTTATTTCCTTAACTTTAGATTCTTGATCTTATATGTAAAATTTATGTTCAGCATTATATAATCACATTTTGGTTGCTTAGAAATCATGTGCAAATAAATTGATGCCATTTTCTTTCTTTAATATTGTAGCAATTTCATTGCCTTGTAATTAATTTTGAGAATAGTTAATTAAATGTTTATCTATACTATTAGTAAAGCGAACCTTGAGGAATATTCCCTAAAATTCTGGCCCTCCCCTTTGATTGCCATAAATAGTCTATCGAACTGCTCAAAAGACCTAGCTATCCTAAACAAACTACCCATTCCCTAATTCTCAAAAACACTACGCTGTCCAAAATAAAACTATCCAATGCCTATCCATTAAAAACTATAACTACTTAAATTGATCCACGTTAACTACGTGGTTATGTGTAGTATGCACATGTGTCCTCTAGTAATTATGAATTCTAATCTTTTGGTGACCAACTTTTCAATTTGGTCATCTAAGGTGTTTACGGACTTCCCTAGATCACAAACTATTAGGTCCTAGTAGGTTATGTTGGCCTAATTCCATGCCAAAAGTGTCTTTAGTACAATTATCCATGTGTAAAAAAAGTCCAAATCTGAGTTGAAATCTGCAAATTTTGCTTGGTGCTCGATCGCTATGTGATCTACACTCGAGTGTGACAATTCGTTTGTTAAAAACTAATTTCAAATAGCTCATGTGATTTTTGAATTCTATTGTTACCAAATTTCTTGCGGAAGCCGAACTGTGGAGCTGCTATCTGAACTTTTAGCTGGAGCTCTCACAGGATCCTGCCAAGTGTCCACTCCATTGCACATGACAATCACATGACCACTAACTGAAAATGGCATTAACGTTAATGGCAGCTGGTGTCTACTGTCTACTGTCACTGTCGTTTGGTGAAAAAAAGGAGGGAAACAAAAAAGACTCTTCCCTCCATTATGTTTACTGTTCAGCACCAAGATCGATTGGCATTGCTCTCTGAGAAGAGCCTTTCATCTCTACCTTGTTCATCACCTCCCTGGGAGCGTGAGATTACAGTTCGTTTGGGTGCTGCAGAGCATGTTGCAAAAGGAGAGGATACCAAATCATGGCATGTGGATCCAATCTGAAGATGGGCATTTGAAATCATGTTCTCACCGAAGCATACAATTCAATGTGAAATAAACAATTCGGTTCACAAGCAGACAACCATATCCCAAGAAGGTACGGAAATGCAAATCCAGAATTGGCAAGGTAGTCAAAACAGAAAAAGCAGCAACAGCATGGTATGAAAATTCCATCACCATGATCAGAAACATGGGGACAACAATCAACAATCCAGTGCAAAGTAAGCAGAAGAATCAGGGAAGCACAAAATAAATCATACAATGTTGTCAAGGCATCACCAAAGCGTCAGGCCGCAGGTAATCAAGGGATTGAAACCATGGACATGCATTCAACACTGAAGGATTCAACACGGCAAACAAAAAAAATGTGTGTATGCTCGTCCAATATTTGACACAGCAAAAAGAAAAAAAAAAGGAGCTTTATGCTCATTGCTGCTGTAAAATGATTGAATGATCAATTGCAAACAAGAAGGGAGTATCGCCTGACCTTCCCAAAACCAAAATGAAGTCGCCGGCGTCGGATAGAAGAGTTGGCATCTCAATGAAGGAAGAACAGTGACTTAATTCGAGCTAGGGCTCGAACCCTGCTGTGGATGGGCGTTCACCGGGGTTAGGAGCAATCGCCGGTGGCAATTAGAGTCGTCGAAATCCGAAGAGTCGCCGGAGAAGAACGGAGACTCGTCGCAGTCGAAGGGGAACAGGGAATGTATCCGGTGAATACAATCGGAGCAGAAGTGAGAGAAATGAGAAGTCGTGGTCGCGCGCGACTTAATAAAAGCATGTGTATCCGGCAACTCAGGCCGGATACAAACAAGCTTATTCTTATTCGGCTAAACATGCCGGATACAAAGAAAAACAGAAAAAAAAAAGAAAAAAGAAAAGAAAAAGAGAAAAAAAAAAGAAAAAAAAAAAGAAAAAGAAAAGAAAAAAAGAAAAAGAAAAAAAATGAGCTGCAAGGTTGCTATTTTCTCACAAAAAATCCTATTTTGTCTTAAAATCCACTTCACAGCCACAAGAGCTCGGGGGAATTTGGGACAACTTTGGGAGGTGTGCTGGTCAAAAGGAAGATATCCACCCAATTTTTAACTTGGTTTGAAAAAAAATCAGTTTTCAAAAAAATCTTATTTTTTGGCTTAAAATCCACTTCATAGCCACAAGAGCTCAGTGGAATTTAAGACCTCTTGGAGAGATGCCCCCCTTAAAGTTAGGGCTTTTTGGCAAATCTTCACCCAAAAATTGTTTTTTACAAAATTGAATTAAATCAAGCAAATCATGCTTAAGGGAGTGCAATTTGGGCTTGTCTAATCTTTGCAGCTCACTGCTTCGCAGCTCCCGCAAAGAGGGGCAGTTGTAGACACCCCAAAATGCACAATAATCATCAAAAATCATTATCTCCTTGAAAGCCAGCACAAAATTTGAAGAAAATAAGTTTTTACTTGTATCCGGCAACTTAGGCCGGATACAAGTGCCCTTCTTTGTATCCGATGGAAAATACTGGATACAAGAAAGCTTTAGTGTATCTGGCATTATATGCCGGATACCTTAAGGCCCTTGTGTATCCGGCCTGATATGCCGGATACATTAGTTTTGCTCAAAATTAGGGTTTTCCGAGAGATTTCACTTTTTACCATCATGTCCCTCATTAAATGAGGGGAAATCTCGGAAACAGCCTTAGGGTTAAGGTTGGTGGGCTCTAGACATTAGGTTGTGTCTACCATCAACCCTAGCCTTTGCCTATAAATAGGAGGCTCTTCCTTAAGCAAATGGCCAATAAGTTGGAGATCCAAGAGCTCCGAGTGAAGAAGGGAACCGCTGCCGGATTGCTTCTAGAACCCCAGGTAAACCTCAAACCTCTTCTTTATTTTCTTTATTTTATATTCTAGATCTAGATTTCTTCTTCTACCTTTCTGTAAAATAAGGCCTTCTATGTGTATGAAAACCCTTCCCTGGCTCAAAGTATCTCAAGACTCACCCTAGCCGTAAAACGTGAAGGCGGGATCTAGGAGAAACGAGACTGGGTATTGACCCTAGTGCTAGAACCCATCTTGCATAAGCCTTTTGAATGATTGAAAACCGTTTCATATTCAAAGTACCCCAAGATTATTTTGAAGAACCGTGTTTAACGGGGAGAGAGAACTAAGGGAAACGATAATGGAACGGAACCCTAGGTTGTTTTAGAACCTTATTTTGATGAATATGATGCATGCTATGTTGCTATATTGTTCTTATATGATTTTTCACACTTGCACATACATAACACGATTTTGGCGGGATAGGCTCACATTTAGGGATCTATTACATTCGTTGTAATAAATCTGAAATAAATGGCCTCAATCAATTCTGGAATGTCTTTGAATGTTTTTTAAAGTATTTGTGTTCATCTTGCACGAATTGCACACACTTTGTCACAGTTTTGAGTATTTTTTCTCCAAAGAAGGCCTAACTTGACAGCAATTGTACCCCTACTTCGGACACTCATAACTTCATCGTCCGGATGAATTTTAGAGTGATTCTAGAACCATGGGAAAGGTGAGGCTGTCTAGTTTATGCCTACAAAATTTCATTAATTTCTATGAAGCAGATTTTTGACACCTCTCTTTCGAAGTTGATAGGTCAGTTCTGATCTGAACACGGAACTTGTCACTTCGACTGAGCGCCATGTGTTTGTTTTAAGTCCGATTCGAGTGATTCTTGTTTCTGAGTTTTCCTTTGGGAGTCTATTTTCAAATCCAGTTGGTTTTATAATTTTTTGACTCCATTTGTGTCATGAGCAACAGATTTACTCAAAGCTGTTCATCAATACTTTTCTGGGTAAATCTGTGATCTTCGGGGCCTGTTCGGGAGATCACCCAAGGCACATCCGAAAGAATTTTTGTATGAGGCTAGTTTCATCTGAAATTTGGCCATACAGACTTCACTCACACCAAATTTCATGGATTTATATGGAGCAGATTTTTCTAGATAATTTTCCAAAGTTGCCCACTTATCACTTTTAATTATCTCCAGCAGCAGATTTTAAAAGAGCATATCTCCTAGGATTTTAATCGGAATGGAGTAAAATTTTGCATGAGACTATTGTTTACCCTAATCTTTCAAATGGATTTGGTTTGATTTAATTTAAAATTGATTTTGAATGATTTCAAGACAAATGGCATTACTTTTCACCGAATTTTCCGGATTTAACTCAACTTGGTTTTGTGCAACTTTTGCTTTGGATTTCCATTTTTATTGATATCCCAGAAGTGATATTAATATAAAAGAGGATCTAGAATTCATTTGGATTCCTCATGTGAAAATATCACACATTGGCTTAATTCTTTTCCAATGTTTTTAATGATTTTTAGCAAGCTTTCTTATCTTTTTTGCATGAACAAACACTTGGCAACCACCTTGTGTGGGTGAATGGGGGTGCCTAACACCTTCCACCATTCATAATCTAATCCCCTTACCCATCTCTGGATTTGATTTTCAAGTAGAGTTATTTTTACTCTAGAATTTGCCTTTTAGCTATTTTTGCATATTTTTGAACTTTTTAGTGTCCATTCACACCCCAAAATTCTGAATGGTGGCGACTCTCCCAATTTTGCGTTGAGCCCATGTACTGACTGAGGGGAAATCATCTCCGATGATTTTTCCCGTGTCTCACATAACCGTAAGTATTAGGTGTGACTGTGCGCGATTCGATTTTAGATTGGCTATGTTGCTTGTCTTTTTAGCAAAAGTGAATCTTTCTATGGTTTTCTTCTCCTCCGGGTACCTAGTTTTAATTTGAAGTCTACACCCGGTGGTTCAACTTATTCTATTTCAGTTATGAAAATTATTTGTAAAAGAAATTTGGTTTTCCATTTGTCTTGTTTTTTATGTTTCATAGGCTTTGTCTTATGCGGAGTTGGTAGGTGATTCCTGATTAGGTATTGATCTAATGATTTCAATTTTTTATTTTATGTTGTTATTTACGACGTAGTAGTATGATTTGCCTTTCGACCTTCCATTAGCTTTGGAAAAGGAAAGGCAGAGTTTTGTATACTTGCATTTCCAATGTCACAGTTTTTGGCAATAAATGATCATATAGATATGTTCTTGTTTACACATTTGGAGCATAATGTTTATAATGATTAGATAATCTTGGAGCTTAGCTTTCAAGTTTATTCCTAAATTTATTACATCTTCTGTTAGGATGATTTCAAGTTAGATTTGAGTTTATATTACATCTGAAACTGTTAGTCATTGATAAACATTAAACTTTGGAGATCTATCAAATTCAATGCACAAAAAATCATCCACAGCGAGACCCATGATTTTATAGTATGAACCAAAAAAAGTTTGGCATTAACCTATCATGCATTGATTACTTTATACTAGGTGTTAATGTCAGTCTAGATGATTCCAATCAATTTGATAGACTAAGGGTATCATCCACATTTTTCTTCATTAAAAGGTTGTATTATCATGGTCAACTCATTTGCCATTTAAAGTTCAGAGATATCTGTCTATCAAAGAGATGCATACTGTTAGGAAAGAAATACTTAATTGTGGTGCACAGATAAGTAAAAGCAAGCAACCTAGAACAGAGGAAAAATAATGTCATACTGATTGCTGATGACCGTGGTTGCTTATTGGTTCGAGAGAAAGAAAGTAGAGATTTTTTGTTTTAGAATATTAAAAAGTGGACAGTTGGGTTATTATTAATAAAATACAAACACAACTTATTGAGCTTTTTCTTTTTTACAAAGTGTTGTTATATTCTCCAGGATGCATATTGGTTGAGTTTGTTTCATTTTGCCATGCATTTAAGCCCAAGTTGCTTGTCCTTTTGTAATTGATACACTTGATGGTGTTTCTGTTTTCACTGCTCAAAACTTGGATATTGCAATTGCTACATCGAATGGAATCAAATGGTATATTCTATAACTTATTAGCATTAGTTTTTTTTTTCTTTTTGTGCTTTACTCAACCTATCACATTTATAATCAACTGGTTAGTAAATTTTAGTGATGATATTTGCTTTTGCAGTTTTTGGTGAATTATTTATATGTGAAGCTAAAATGTACATAGTGATTGCAGTTTTTGGTGAAGATATTTACCTTAAAGATGCGGTGTTTTGCAAATTCACAAGCATTAGAGAGATTGCAGTTTTTGGTGAATTATCTATATGTGAAGCTGAAATGTACATAGAAATTGAAATTATTGGTGAAGATATTTGCCTTAAAGATGCGGTGTTTTGCAAGTGCAAGAGCATTAGAGAGATTATAATTTTTTGTGAATATATGTGAAGCTAAAATGTACAGAGGAAACTACAAAGGAAAAAGATTCTAGAGAAACGTATCAAATGGATTTTTTTTTTCGTTACGTATTCACCTTCAGTTTTTTGTGAATATATGTGAAGCTGAAATGTACAGAGGAAACTACGAAGAAAAAGGATTCTGGGGGAACGTATCAAATGGTTTTTTTTTTTGTTACGTATTCACCTTCAGTTTTTTGTGAATATATGTGAAGCTGAAATGTACAAAGGAAACTACGAAGAATTAATTTTTTTGCTAAACAAATAGCCTAAACTTGCTAATCCAAAAAGGTTTATTACTTTACTACAAAATTTCTTCAACACCGTCAATACAAAACAAACCGGATGAATATTTCAATTCCAGAATTGAAGATACACAACCATCCACTACAAAACATAGTGGATGAATAATTAAATTCCAGAATTGAAGATTCACAACCATTCACTACAAAACAAATCGGATGAATAATTAAATTCCAGAATTGAAGATTCACAACCAACCACTACAAACAGATCGGATGAATAATTAAATTCCAGAATTGAGGATTTACCACCATTCAGTATAAAACAGATCGGATGGCTAGAAAATTCCAAAATTGAAGATTGACCACCATCCGCTACAGAACTGACCAGATGAATAATTAAATTCCAGAATTGATGAATCACCACCATCCAGTACAAAACATACCAGATGCATAATTAGATTCAAGAATTGAAGAATCACCACAATCCACCACAAAACAGACCGGATGAATAATTAAATTCCAGAATTGAGGATTCACCACCATCCGGTATAAAACAGACCGGATGGGTGGTTAAATTCCAGAATTTTAAGTTCACCACTATCCGGTACAAATTAGGCTGGATGGCTGGAAAAAAAATTTTGGGTATGGGAATTCACCACCATCCGGCACAAAATAGACTGGATTGTCATGTCAAAATCCAGAATTATAATTTTAGCTTCATCCGATATAAAATAGGCCGATTGGTTTTTAAATTCCAGAATCGAAGTGTCACCACCATCGGCTACATAACAGACCGGATGCATAATTTGATTCCAAAATTAAGGATTCACCACCATCCGGTATAAAACAGACCGGATGGGTGGTTAAGTTCTAGAATTTTAAGTTCACCACTATCCAGTACAAATTAGGCCAGAAGGCTGGAAAAAAATTCTAAGAATGGGAATTCACCACCATCCGACACAAAACAGACTAGATTGTCATGTCGAAATCCAGAATTATAATTTTAGCTCCATCCAACACAAAACAGACCGGATTGTCATGTTTGTTAATGTTGAGCAGCTGAATACAGAGTCCAATGAAGGGTTATGCATTGGGACTCAATATTTCAAAATATGTTTGGACAAGAGAGAGCCATGTCATAACGACATTCATCAAGCTGCAACACTATAAACAAATATATCTCTACTCAATTATAAAAAATAAATAAATAAGTAAATAGCACGGAATTTTCCCCAAAAAAAAAAGAAACGAACCTGCTAAAAACAAACCTCTTTTGTTCGTCCTCAAGACCTGACCTGGCTTATGCCACTATTTGAAATAAATTATCCCAAACCGGCTAAAATAAAAAAAGAATAAAAAATTATCAATCCAACTGCTTCGGATACGAACAGATTCTTTGAATGCTTCATCTCGCCGTGCCAAAGAATGCTGAGATTCTTTTAAACACTTGAGACTGAAGCAGCCCAGTCGCAATGATGATCATCCTCAAAACCTTATCTGTCGCTGATTCGAGCTTTCGGAGAATAAGAAGCGGAGTAGAGAAGAAATGCGTGGTCAGCAAAAGAACTGCTCCGGAAGGGAGTGAGATTTGAGAGAGACTCATGGGAGAAGACAATTCCGTACGTGCAGTGTACGGTTCTCTGCAGACCGCATAATTTCAAATTTTGAAATTAAAATTTAACACGCTACTGCTAAAAAAACCCTAAAAGACAACAGCTACCGTTAACGTTAATGCCATTTTGAGTTAGTGGTCCTGTGATTGTCATATGCAATGGAGTGAACACTTGGCAGGATCCTGTGAGAGCTCCAACTAAAATTCAGATAGAAGCTCCACAGTTTGACAACGGTAGCTAAGCCAAACGAGTTCATTTGGTCGACCATGGAGAAGATCTTCAGAGTTCTTGAGTGTTACGGTGGACCAAATATGAAGAGTTCTTCACATACTAGTCTGTAAGTTGTCAGAATCTTGTGTCGAGTTGCCTGAACCAAGACCAGTAAGTCTTCTTTTCAAAGTGATATCTTTGAGATAGCGCCTACATAGCTTGGAAGGTTTTTCTCATAAAGATTATGTTCTTTTGTGTTTTTCCTTCATCACCAAATTGCTTTGTGTTATTATCAGATCATTTGCTTTATATTCATTAATTGCAATTTGATTGTTTGGCTTTGAATATGAATTTGGATAATGGTGCACTGGTGAGACTTATGCATGTCGATCAAGCATTAATGCGTTTTTTTATTGGTATTAAATTTTAATTCTGCGTTGTTACTCCTATTCGCCCTTCTCTTGGAGTCTAAATGCGTATTTTCACAAATCAATCACTTATTACTAATTTCGTTAGTGCTTAGCCCTTAATCAAATTTGTTCGAGCTCATACCATACCAAGCCATGGGCTCATGTCATATTGGGATGCATGCGGGATCATTTCGTTCCATGCTCGTGAGCCGCACTAACTCAGCTTAGTGCGACAAGATTTTAGGAATTTTCCATGCTAGCATGGTCTAATTGATATCCTACCAATAACAGACGTCTTTTTTTGTAGTGGGGTCCAGCCCATATAAGGTGGCTTCACGTGGGACCCATCACCTGGTTGCTAGAGGGAGTTGTAGTTGAGATCTTATTACATTCTTGGGTTCATCACATTGTAGTGGTTTGGGTAAGATTTCTGCTATTCTTAGGGAGTTCATATTGTTGATTTTCCAATTTGTTGAGAATTCAAGTTTTGGACAAGAACTTGGGTACATTGTAATCTCTATTTTATTATAGTGGATTGATCGGATTTGTCCTGTAGTTTTTTCCCTCTACACTGGAGGGTTTTTCCACATAAATTTAGTGTATTCTCTCTTGTTCTTTTGGTGTTCAATATATTACCTATGTGTTTGAATTATCTACTGCTTCACTTGTATCTGTTTATTTTGGCTAAGTCAATTCCACAGATTATTTGGGGCCCAACATTTTTCTCTTTTAATTAAGAACCGAAATCCTCTCCACCGAACGGTCTTTCAAATGGTGATTCGAATGCCCAGCACGCGACACGCGTCCAACATACTTTTCTCTCACCTAAACAAACCCAACGGCCGTCATCCTCTTCCCATTAGTTTTCGTCCTTCTCCCCAATCCGTTCCTTCCATCCTGTTTCGCCCAAACAAATAAAATACAAAATTAATATTTGTAGCTTGCAGGATTTTTTGAAAAGGAACCCAATCAAAAGTGCTCATTATCATTTGGGAAACACGGTAACAAAAAAAAGTTCAACAATACCAATGATAGGAAAAGGAGTAGCTCATTACGGTGCATGACAAGTAGCATTGTCAAGTGTGCAACTCAACAGTAAAAATATGGGAGCCAGTTGAAAAAGTTAAAACTTATTATGGAAACAAATCCAACCAAACAAGTGGTTAACAAATCAACCTAATTTAGTTTAATTGATTCAAAAATTCAAAACTGACTACCATATAATTGTCATTTTTGGACTAATAAGCTACATCTAATACTTGCAGTAGCATGCAAATGTATTAGGTATATTACCCATTAAATTCGAAAAATTATATTATATATTACAAGTCCTACCATGCCTGTTACAAGTCCCAACATGCCCAGTTACAAGTCCCACCATACCTGTTACAAGTCTTACCATGCCCCATTACAAGTCCCACCATGCCCCGTTACAAGTCCAACCATGCCAGTCACAAGTCTTATCATGCATGGTTACAAGTCCTACCATGCCCCCGTTACAAGTCCAACCATGCAAGTTACAAGTCTTACCATGGATGGTTACAAGTCCCACCATGCTCCGTTACAAGTCCCATCATGCCTGTTACAAGTCCTACCATGCATGGTTACAAGTCCCATCATACCTAGTTACAAGTTCCACCATGCCTGTTACAAGTCCCACCATGCCCCGTTACAAGTCTTACCATGCATGGTTACAAGTCCCACCATACCCAGTTACAAATCCTACCATGCCTGGTTATAAGTCCCACCATGCCCCGTTACAAGTCCCACCATACCCGGTTACAAGTTCTACCATGCTTGTTACAAGTCCCACCATGCCCCGTTACAAGTCCTACCATGCCTGGTTACAAGTCCAACTATGCCCACTTACAAGTCCAACCAACCCTACTTACAAGTCCAACCTACCCTACTTACAAGTCCAACCATGCCCACTTACAAGTCCAACATACCGTACTTACAAGTCCAACCAACCCTACTTACAAGTCTAACCTACCCTATTTACAAGTCCAACCATGCCCACTTACAAGTCCAACTTACCCTACTTACAAGTCCAACCATGCCCACTTACAAGTCCAACCTACCCCACTTATAAATCCAACCAACCCTACTTACAAGTCCAACCAACCCTACTTACAAGTCTAACCTACCCTACTTACAAGTCCATCCAACTTACCCTACTTACAAGTTCAACCAACCCCACTTACAAGTCTAACCTACCCTACTTACAAGTCCAACCTACCCTACCCTACTTACAAGTCCAACCTACCGTACTTACAAGTCCAACCATGCCCACTTACAAGTCCAACCTACCCTACTTACAAGTCCAACAATGCCCACTTACAAGTCCAACCTACCCCACTTACAAGTCCAACCTACCCTACCCTACTTACAAGTCCAACCTACCCTACCCTACTTACAAGTCCAACCTACCCTACTTACAAGTCCAACCTACCCTACCCTACTTACAAGTCCAACCTACCCTACTTACAAGTCCAATGAACCCTACTTACAAGTCCAACGAACCCTACTTATAAGTCCAACCAACCCCACTTACAAGTCTAACCTACCCACCCTACTTATAAGTCCAACCAACCCCACTTACAAGTCTAACCTACCCTACTTACAAGTCCAACCAACCCCACTTACAAGTCTAACCTACCCTACTTACAAGTCCAACCTACCCTACTTACAAGTCCAATGAACCCTACTTACAAGTCCAACCTACCCCGCTTACAAGTCCAACCTACCCCACTTACAAGTCCAACCTACCCCACCCTACTTACAAGTCCAACCTACCCTACTTACAATTCGTAAAAGATGGAAAAAAATACTAAGGGTGACGATTTCCGGACGCTCGAGCGGGAGGTTCCGAATTTGGGTTGGTTTTTAAAAATTTTGGACCGTTTTACGCTTACTCGAGCGTCAAGCACAACTTTCACAAACTCAGAAAACCCGAGCGTAACGCGTTCTTCGCGTTTTTCTACCGTTCTTCGCGTTTTTCAACCGCTCGAGCGTCAAGGCAAATTTTAAAAAACTCAGAAAACCCGAGAGTGACGCGTTATATTGATTTACATATTATAATATAATAAACATATTATATTGATTTATTGCCATTAATAATATTATATTTATAATAATTTAATTATATTAATATAATATTATAATATATATACTATTTTACAATTTCATAATGTAATAAATTTCTTATACTAATATAATAAACATAAATTATATTATTATAATATGATTTATATTATAATATAATATAATATTATAGAAGTGTGCAATTATTATAATTGTTACGTATATTATAATAGTATTATATAATGTTACAATAATATTATTATAATACACATTTAATGTTACAATAATATTATTGAAAACTAACGGACTATCGTCGTCAGTCCGTTCCTCTCTTTTAATTGAATGGGACACGCGTCGCAGCATGGTCGTTCGAATGACCATTCGAACGACCATCCGCAAGAGAGGATGCGGGCTGTTTAATTAATGTTTTTTAAGGATTTCCTATTTTGTTTTATGTCAAGAGAGCCATAAATTATATTGCGTAAAGTAGAGATGATGACGTTATATCTACCTAAATTAGTCTTTTATAATCCCAGATTCAATCTCTTCCACCTTATAAAAATCCCATCTTGTTACTCACTCTGTATTTTTTGTCGATGAGATTAACAAAGATGAAGAAAGTGGAGAAAGCAAGGAAAGATGGCTAGATTGAGAGATGCAAAGTGCTGAAAACTATCATGGGTAAAAGTTTCAAGAAGAAGTTTTTGTACTCGAAGTTGTGGCACAATAATTTTCTTAGAAAGACACTATAGAATGATCATATTTTTTTATTTTTTTATTTTTTTATTTTTTATTTTTTATTTTTTTATTTTTTTATTTTTTGTTGGAATATAGAATGATCATATTTTTTTTTGATAGTGATATAGAATGATCATATGTGAATTATAGACATGTGAAATACGAATTGAAAGCTTCTGTGACGCGGGCGTGTCGCCATCTCTCTGACGCAACGTTATATCCGGACACGCGTCCACTCTTTAGATCTAGTCGATTTCTTTTTTTTTTTGGTAGGCTAGATCTAGTCGATTTCGACGTTAACGCCGAGAGCCCTTTTGATTAAAATACAATTTCTTTTCAAACTCTATACCGTTCCCGAGGTCATGACAATTTTTTTGCAGGAAACCCTTCCCTTGCCTCTCCATCCCTTCCACGATTCCAATGAACCCTAGAAACTGAACCTCCATCTCCACTTTCCTCTTTCCCTTTTCAAAGCTTCTGCTTTGTCGATCTTTGATGGTGAGTAGGATGACGGGTTCATCAAACCTACTCAGAGGCACATACTCGTTTCTACCCCAACCGCGAAAGAACTCGTCCAGAAACTTGAGGTTTTGTTTTGATCTTGGTCTGCTCTTTTTCTTTTTTTTCTTTTTCCATTTTCCATTTTATTTCCTTCACTTGTTTTGTTCGTTGTGAATGATAGTGTTCTGTTTGATTAAGAATATGTGTCCATTCACGATGGAGGCATCGCAAAGGCAAGATGGGAGGTGGAGCAGGTTGAGATCAACGCCTCTTTTTTACTGAAATCTCTTGATGAAATCAGACAGAAGAAGGGTGGAGAAGAATACTTAATGATTTCTTTTCTTGTTTTTTTTTGGTTTTTTTGTAATATCAGTAGTCAGGACTGCTTTTGTTTCTTTCATTTTTACTTCTCCTGCTAATGGAAACTAAGCATGCGTTACCTTCTCCTGCAATCTCCTGCACGATGAAGGTCTAGAGCTATCATGAATTTGCTCTGGAGGAAATAATTAGTAAAAATGACCACCATTAAGAGCATGGAGGTTTTTTTTTTTTTTAATAATTTAAGTGGTTTATATAGAGATCTTTATAAGGAAATTTGTTGTTCTAGGGATGATTCAAGAGGTGCAAACAATCTCAAAGAGCGTTTTATAGGTATAAAACAATCTCTTTTTTATATTGGTGTGCATTCCTTTGTTATTTTTTTAAATCTTTTTTTTGCTGGATTAACATTAGGAGAAGAAGGCTTATATGGGCAAAGCTGCAAAGCCAAAGGATGAAAATGAGAAAGATATGAAGAGTTACAATGCTGTAATGGAAAGTAATTGCTAAGTCTGTCTCTGATTTAATGGGCGTTCACCGGGGTTAGGAGCAATCGCCGGTGGCAATTAGAGTCGTCGAAATCCGAAGAGTCGCCAGAGAAGAACGGAGACTCGTCGCAGTCGAAGGGGAACAGGGAATGTATCCGGTGAATACAATCGGAGCAGAAGTGAGAGAAATGAGAAGTCGCGGTCGTGCGCGACTTAATAAAAGCATGTGTATCCGGCAACTCAGGCCGGATACAAACAAGCTTATTCTTATCCGGCTAAACATGCCGGATACAAAGAAAAACAGAAAAAAAAAAAAAGAAAAAAAGAAAAAAAAAGTGAAAAAAAAAAAAGAAAAAGAAAAGAAAAAGGAAGGAAAAGAAGAAAAAAAAAGAAAAAAAAAGAGAGAAAAAGAAAAAGAAAAAAAATGAGCTGCAAGGTTGCTATTTTCTCACAAAAAATCCTATTTTGTCTTAAAATCCACTTCACAGCCACAAGAGCTCGGGGGAATTTGGGACAACTTTGGGAGGTGTGCTGGTCAAAAGGAAGATATCCACCCAATTTTTAACTTGGTTTGAAAAAAAATCAGTTTTCAAAAAAATCTTATTTTTGGGCTTAAAATCCACTTCATAGCTACAAGAGTTCGGTGGAATTTAAGACCTCTTGGAGAGATGCCCCCCTTAAAGTTAGGGCTTTTTGGCAAATCTTCACCCAAAAATTGTTTTTTACAAAATTGAATTAAATCAAGCAAATCATGCTTAAGGGAGTGCAATTTGGGCTTGTCTAATCTTTGCAGCTCACTGCTTCGCAGCTCCCGCAAAGAGGGGCAGTTGTAGACACCCCAAATTGCACAATAATCATCAAAAATCATTATCTCCTTGAAAGCCAGCACAAAATTTGAAGAAAATAAGTTTTTACTTGTATCCGGCAACTTAGGTCGGATACAAGTGTCCTTCTTTGTATCCGATGGAAAATACCGGATACAAGAAAGCCTTAGTGTATCCTGCATTATATGCCGGATACCTTAAGGCCCTTGTGTATCCGGCCTGATATGCCGGATACATTAGTTTTGCTCAAAATTAGGGTTTTCCGAGAGATTTCACTTTTTACCATCATGTCCCTCATTAAATGAGGGGAAATCTCGGAAATAGCCTTAGGGTTAAGGTTGGTGGGCTCTAGACATTAGGTTGTGTTTATCATCAACCCTAGCCTTTGCCTATAAATAGGAGGCTCCTCCTTAAGCAAATGGCCAATAAGTTGGAGATCCAAGAGCTCCGAGTGAAGAAGGGAACCGCTGCCGGATTGCTTCCAGAACCCCAGGTAAGCCTCAAACCTCTTCTTTATTTTCTTTATTTTATATTCTAGATCTAGATCTGTTCTCCTACCTTTCTGTAGAATAAGGCCTTCTATGTGTATGAAAACCCTTCCCTGGCTCAAAGTATCTCAAGACTCCCCCTAGCCGTAAAACGTGAAGACAGGATTTAGGAGAAACGAGACTGGGGATTGACCCTAGTGCTAGAACCCATCTTGCATAAGCCTTTTGAATGATTGAAAACCATTTCATATTCAAAGTACCCCAAGATTATCTTGAAGAACCGTGTTTAACGGGGAGAGAGAACTAAGGGAAACGATAATGGAACAGAACCCTAGGTTGTTTTAGAACCTTATTTTGATGAATATGAATGCATGCTATGTTGCTATATTGTTCTTGTATGATTTTTCACACTTGCATATACATAGCACGATTTTGGCGCGATAGGCTCACATTTAGGGATTTATTACATTCGTTGTGATAAATCTGAAATAAATGGCCTCAATCAATTCTGGAATGTATTTGAATGTTTTTTAAAGTATTTGTGTATCTTGCACGAATTGCACACACTTTGTCACAGTTTTGAATATTTTTTCTCCAAAGAAGGCCTAACTTGACAGCAACTGTACCCCTACTTCGGACACTCATAACTTCATTGTCCGGATGAATTTTGGAGTGATTCCAGAACCATTGGAAATATGAGGCTGTCTAGTTTATGCCTACAAAATTTCATTAATTTCTATCAAGCAGATTTTTGACACCTCTCTGTCGAAGTTGATAGGTCAGTTCTGATCTGAACACGGAACTTGTCACTTCGACTGAGCGCCATGTGTTCGTTTTAAGTCCGATTCGAATGATTCTTGTTTTTGAGTTTTCCTTTGGGAGTCTATTTTCAAATCCAGTTGGTCTTATAATTTTTTGACTCCATTTGTGTCATGAGCAACAGATTTACTCAAAGCTGTTCATCAGCACTTTTCTGGGTAAATCTGTGATCTTCGGGGCCTGTTCGGGAGATCACCCAAGGCACATCCGAATGAATTTTTGTATGAGCTAGTTTCATCTGAAAGTTGGCCATACAGACTTCACTCATACCAAATTTCATGGATTTATATGGAGCAGATTTTTCTAGATAATTTTCCAAAGTTGCCCACTTATCACTTTTAATTATCTCCAGCAGCAGATTTTAAAGGAGCATATCTCCTAGGATTTTAATCGGAATGGAGTAAAATTTTGCATGAGACTATTGTTTACCCTAATCTTTCAAATGGATTTGGTTTGATTTAATTTAAAATTGATTTTGAATGATTTCAAGACAAATGGCATTACTTTTCACCGAATTTTCCGGATTTAACTCAACTTGGTTTTGTGCAACTTTTGCTTTGGATTTCCATTTTTGTCGATATCCCAGAAGTGATATTAACATAAAAGAGGATCTAGAATTCATTTGGATTCCTCATGTGAAAATATCACACATTGGCTTAATTCTTTTCCAATGTTTTTAATGATTTTTAGCAAGCTTTCTTATCTTTTTTGCATGAACAAACACTTGGCAACCACCTTGTGTGGGTGAATGGGGGTGCCTAACACCTTCCCCCATTCATAATCTAATCCCCTTACCCATCTTTGGATTTGATTTTCAAGTAGAGTTATTTTTACTCTAAAAATTGCCTTTTAGCTATTTTTGCATATTTTTGAACTTTTTGGTGTCCATTCACACCCCAAAATTCTGAATGGTGGCGACTCTCCCAATTTTGCATTGATCCCGTGTGCTGACTGAGGGGAAATCCTCTCCGGTGATTTTTCCCGTGTCTCACAGAACCGTGAGTATTAGGTGTGACTGTGCGCGATTCGATTTTAGATTGGCTATGTTGCTTGTCTTTTTAGCAAAAGTTAATCTTTCTATGGTTTTCTTCTCCTCCGGGTACCTAGTTTTAATTTGAAGTCTACACCCGGTGGTTCAACTTATTCTGTTTCAGTTATGAAAATTATTTGTAAAAGAAATTTGGTTTTCCATTTGTCTTGTTTTTTATGTTTCATAGGCTTTGTCTTATGCGGAGTTGGTAGGTGATTCCTGATTAGGTATTGATCTAATGATTTCAATTTTTTATTTTATGTTGTTATTTACGACGTAGTAGTATGATTTGCCTTTCGACCTTCCATTAGCTTTGGAAAAGGAAAGGCAGAGTTTTGTATACTTGCATTTCCAATGTCACAGTTTTTGGCAATAAATGATCATATAGATATGTTCTTGTTTACACATTTGGAGCATAATGTTTATAATGATTAGATAATCTTGGAGCTTAGCTTTCAAGTTTATTCCTAAATTTATTACATCTTCTGTTAGGATGATTTCAAGTTAGATTTGAGTTTATATTACATCTGAAACTGTTAGTCATTGATAAACATTAAACTTTGGAGATCTATCAAATTCAATGCACAAAAAATCATCCACAGCGAGACCCGTGATCTTATAGTATGAACCAAAGAAAGTTTGGCATTAACCTATCATGCATTGATTACTTTATACTAGGTGTTAATGTCAGTCTAGATGATTCCAATCAATTTGATAGACTAAGGGTATCGTCCACATTTTTCTTCATTAAAAGGTTGTATTATCATGGTCAACTCATTTGCCATTTAAAGTTCAAAGATATCCGTCTATCAAAGAGATGCATACTGTTAGGAAAGAAATACTTAATTGTGGTGCACAGATAAGTAAAAGCAGGCGACCTAGAACAGAGGAAAAATAATGTCATACTGATTGCTGATGACCATGGTTGCTTATTGGTTCGAGAGAAAGAAAGTAGAGATTTTTTGTTTTGGAATATTAAAAAGTGGAAAGTTGGGTTATTATTAATAAAATACAAACACAACTTATTGAGCTTTTTCTTTTTTGCAAAGTGTTGTTATATTCTCCAGGATGCATATTGGTTGAGTTTGTTTCATTTTGCCATGCATTTAAGCCCAAGTTGCTTGTCCTTTTGTAATTGATACACTTGATGGTGTTTCTGTTTTCACTGCTCAAAACTTGGATATTGCAATTGCTACATCAAATGGAATCAAATGGTATATTCTACAACTTATTAGCATTAGTTTTTTTTTTCTTTTTGTACTTTACTCAACCTATCACATTTATAATCAACTGGTTAGTAAATTTTAGTGATGATATTTGCTTTTGCAGTTTTTGGTGAATTATTTATATGTGAAGCTAAAATGTACATAGAGATTGCAGTTTTTGGTGAAGATATTTACCTTAAAGATGCGGTGTTTTGCAAATTCACAAGCATTAGAGAGATTGCAGTTTTTGGTGAATTATCTATATGTGAAGCTGAAATGTACATAGAAATTGAAATTATTGGTGAAGATATTTGCCTTAAAGATGCGGTGTTTTGCAAGTGCAAGAGCATTAGAGAGATTATAATTTTTTGTGAATATATGTGAAGCTCAAATGTACAGAGGAAACTACGAAGAAAAAAGATTCTAGAGAAACGTATCAAATGGATTTTTTTTTGGTTACGTATTCACCTTCAGTTTTTTGTGAATATATGTGAAGCTGAAATGTACAGAGGAAACTATGAAGAAAAAGGATTCTGGGGGAACGTATCAAATGGTTTTTTTTTTGTTACGTATTCACCTTCGTTTTTTTGTGAATATATGTGAAGCTGAAATGTACAAAGGAAACTACGAAGAATTAATTTTTTTGCTAAACAAATAGCCTAAACTTGCTAATCCAAAAAGGTTTATTACTTTACTACAAAATTTCTTCAACACCGTCACTACAAAACAAACCGGATGAATATTTCAATTCCAGAATTGAAGATACACAACCATCCACTACAAAACATAGTGGATGAATAATTAAATTCCAGAATTGAAGATTCACAACCATTCACTACAAAACAAATCGGATGAATAATTAAATTCCAGAATTGAAGATTCACAACCAATCACTACAAACAGATCGGATGAATAATTAAATTCCAGAATTGAGGATTTACCACCATTCAGTATAAAATAGATCGGATGGCTAGAAAATTCCAAAATTGAAGATTGACCACCATCCGCTAAAAAACTGACCAGATGAATAATTAAATTCCAGAATTGATGAATCACCACCATCCAGTACAAAACATACCAGATGCATAATTAGATTCAAGAATTGAAGATTCACCACAATCCACCACAAAACAGACCGGATGAATAATTAAATTCCATAATTGAGGATTCACCACCATCCGGTATAAAACAGACCGGATGGGTGGTTAAATTCCAGAATTTTAAGTTCACCACTATCCGGTACAAATTAGGCCGGATGGCTGGAAAAAAAATTTTGGGTATGGGAATTCACCACCATCCGGCACAAAACAGACTGGATTGTCATGTCAAAATCCAGAATTATAATTTTAGCTTCATCCGATATAAAATAGGCCGATTGGTTTTTAAATTCCAGAATCGAAGTGTCACCACCATTGGCTACATAACAGACCGGATGCATAATTTGATTCCAAAATTAAGGATTCACCACCATCCAGTATAAAACAGACCGGATGGGTGGTTAAGTTCTAGAATTTTAAGTTCACCACTATCCAGTACAAATTAGGCCAGAAGGCTGGAAAAAAAATTCTAAGAATGGGAATTCACCACCATCCGGCACAAAACAGATTGGATTGTCATGTCGAAATCCAGAATTATAATTTTAGCTCCATCTGACACAAAACAGACCGGATTGTCATGCTTGTTAATGTTGAGCAGCTGAATACAGAGTCCAATGAAGGGTTATGCATTGGGACTCAATATTTCAAAATAAGTTTGGACAAGAGAGAGCCATGCCATAACGACATTCATCAAGCTGGAACACTATAAACAAATATATCTCTACTCAATTAAAAAATATATAAATAAATAAATAGCACGGAATTTTCCCAAAAAAAAAACGAACCTGTTAAAAACAAAACCTCTTTTGTTCGTCCTCAAGACCTGACCTGGCTTATGCCACTATTTGAAATAAATTATCCCAAACCGGCTAAAATAAAAAAAGAATAAAAAATTATCAATCCAACTGCTACGGATACGAACAGATTCTTTCAATGCTTCATCTCGCCGTGCCAGAGAATGCTGAGATTCTTTTAAACACTTGAGACTGAAGCAGCCCAGTCGCAATGATGATCATCCTCAAAACCTTATCTGTCGCTGATTCGAGCTTTCGGAGAATAAGAAGCGGAGTAGAGAAGAAATGCGTGGTCAGCAAAAGAACTGCTCCGGAAGGGAGTGAGATTTGAGGAACCAATTTCCTCTACGAGGAAATCCTCCGGCGATTCCTCTTGGGAGCGTTTGGGGACGACACGCGTCCCAGGGGTCCCACTCCTCCTCAGCCCCGCTGAAGCCCTGTGTTTAGCCGGCTCCTCTCTCTCTCTCTCTTGGACTGTAATTTGCAGTCGCATTATCTCCTCTCTCTCTGTTGGATGTCTGAAACAGATTTAAAAAATACCTAAAACGTTATTTTCTTCTTCTAAAGTTCTGTAATGGCGGCCAACCTTCCTGTACTGCGAGTCCGTCCCATTTCGAATCAGTCGTTACAAAACAAACCTAATACCAGGAGATTGAAACCCACAACCACCTTAACTTATCCTGCAAAACGAAATGGTCTGTTGAGTTTAATTTTAGTTTTGTTGCTCGCTCTCATGTTACTTTTCAAATTATGTTTGTGTATGTTAAATGATGTGTGATGGTTGTTGCAGGGAACTCTAGATATTCTTGTATAGTCTGCTTCTCTTCAAATGGGCGAAAACCTAATTCAGCTGATGATAGTGTTCAAAGAGTCGACCGGCTGCTTGAAGAGAAACGACGTGCAGAGTTGGCTGCTCGAATTGCTTCTGGAGAATTCACAACAGAGCAATCTGGGTAAGCTTAGTTAAGATCAGAAATTGCTCAATGAAACAAACCATGATCTTTATTTGATTTATCAGGGGAAAAAAAACTATCCAAGTATGCTTGAATTTTGCTTTTCTTCTTGAATTGAACCGTAACCTTCATATGCTTTTGTGTTGAAATTGTGTGTGTGTGTGTGTTTGGAGAGAGAGAGAGATATAGATTTGCTTCTGCTTTTGTAATTGTGTTTAATTTTGGTTTTTCGGAGAAGCTTTTTGCCTCTTTTGAGGAACGGTCTGACAAAGTTGGGCGTTCCGGGGGATTTTCTTGATCGTTGGTTGAAATTGGGCAACGCCGAGGAGAATTCTAAGAATCCACAAGCAAAAGGATCCGTTAGAGCTGTCGGGCAGCAAGCATTTTTTATCCCCTTGTATGAGCTTTACCTCAATTATGGTGGAATTTTCAGGTTGAATTTTGGTCCAAAGGTCTGGTTCTTTCTATGCATAGTTAATTCTGTTATGTTTATGGATTTATTCTTTGATTAGCAAAGATCAAGTGTTATGAAAACGTTTGTTGATTTTCATTGCAGTCATTTTTAATTGTTTCCGATCCTTCAATTGCTAAGCATATTTTGAAGGATAATGCTAAAGCTTACTCGCAGTACAGGAAGGTTGGCAGCCATTACAGAACTTTAGAAGAAGAAAATAACGTTTTAGGTATTTTTTAAATCTGTTTCAGACATCCAACAGAGAGAGAGGAGATAATGCGACTGCAAATTACAGTCCACCTCTATCGAAGAAAACCGAGCTTGCAATCTTTTGGGTCCTACGAAGAACTTTTCTGTTGTTTTTTTTCTTGGATACGCTTCGACAGCGTTCGTTCGAAGCCGGCTCCAATCGACGAACAAGGCTTAAAAAAGAGGAGACGGCTAAACATAGGGCTTCAGCGGGGCTGTGGAGGAGTGGGACCCCTGGGACGCGTGTCGTCCCCAAACGCTCCCAAGAGGAATCGCCGGAGGATTTCCTCGTAGAGGAAATTGGTTCAGATTTGAGAGAGACTCATGGGAGAAGACAATTCCGTACGTGCAGTGTACGGTTCTCTGCAGACCGCATAATTTCAAATTTTGAAATTAAAATGTAACACGCTACTGCTAAAAAAACCCTAAAAGACAACAGCTACCGTTAACGTTAATGCCATTTTGAGTTAGTGGTCATGTGATTGTCATATGCAATGGAGTGAACACTTGGCAGGATCCTGTGAGAGCTCCAACTAAAAATTCAGATAGAAGCTCCACAGTTTGACAACGGTAGCTAAGCCAAACGAGTTCATTTGGTCGACCATGGAGAAGATCTTCAGAGTTCTTGAGTGTTACGGTGGACCAAATATGAAGAGTTCTTCACATACTAGTCTGTAAGTTGTCAGAATCTTGTGTTGAGTTGCCTGAACCAAGACCTGTAAGTCTTCTTTTCAAAGTGATATCTTTGAGATAGCGCCTACATAGCTTGGAAGGTTTTTCTCATAAAGATTATGTTCTTTTGTGTTTTTCCTTCATTACCAAATTGCTTTGTGTTATTATCAGATCATTTGCTTTATATTCATTAATTGCAATTTGATTGTTTGGCTTTGAATCTGAATTTGGATAGTGGTGCACGGGTGAGACTTATGCATGTCGATCAAGCATTAATGCGTTTTTTTATTGGTATTAAATTTTAATTCTGCGTTGTTACTCCTATTCGCCCTCCTCTTGGAGTCTAAATGCGTATTTTCACAAATCAATCACTTATTACTAATTTCGTTAGTGCTTAGCCCTTAATCAAATTTGTTCGAGCTCATACCATACCAAGCCATGGGCTCATGTCATATTGGGATGCATGCGGGATCATTTCGTGCCATGCTCGTGAGCCGCACTAACTCAGCTTAGTGCGACAAGATTTTAGGAATTTGCCATGCTAGCATGGTCTAATTGATATCCTACCAATAACAGACGTCTTTTTTTGTAGTGGGGTCCAGCCCATGTAAGGTGGCTTCACGTGGGACCCATCACCTGGGGCGTGTGGTGTAGTGTTCACTGAAAGCCAATTTTCTCATAGAAAAAGGTCTTCGCGTGGTGTTCAAGAAAAGGACGAAATACAAACACATAACTTCATTAAAGGTAAGCTTACGTTGGTTTTCCTTTTGCTTACGTCGTTTTTTTGTTTTGGGTGTGGTTTTCACACAGGATTTGGGATTAATTTGTCTCTAAGATTGGTTGCTAGAGGGAGTTTGATATGTGCGACAATGAATACATGCCAACTGGAAGCGCAGACGTGGAGAAGATCTGGTCAAGAAGGATTTGTTCAAGTTTGTTAAGTTATTTTAATCTTTGGTTAAGATTGTTAAGTTGTTAGGATTTGTTCAAGTTTGTTAAGCTCAGGTTGTGCTGATCTTCAACCTGAGTGATAGTTATCCTATTTTCCAGTTTAGTAGTTGTAGTTTGTTTAAGAGATAAGGCTATTTAAGTAGTCAAAAGTATTGAGTAAAAGGATAATAAATTTCCAGAATCCTTATTCTTTCTCTCACTATTCTGTTCTCCTTCTTCTCTACCCAAATCCATTCGTATCAGTGGTATCAGAGCCCCTACGATCATGGACACCCGTGGTAAATCCAATGCAGAATTCCGCAATGATGTCAATGAAATTTTGGCACGACATGAATCCAGCTTTGATCAGGTTCATGCTGCCTTACAAACAGTGTTGACGGAACTACAAGCTTTGCGAGCCACCCGAGGCTCTCAAACTAACGTTAACCCGTTCGCTTCAGGCGAGACCTCACACTCACCAACTGTTGGTCGTTCCAACACCAGCAATGGTCATCTTCATCATGGACTCAAGTTGTCTATTCCAAAGTTCAATGGCGAAGACCCAAATGGCTAGATCTACAAAGCCGAACAATATTTTGATTTCCAAAATATTGTGCCTCCTCAAGTTCAGCTGGCCTCCTTCCATCTAGAGGGCATCGCCTTACAATGGCACCGGTGGTTGACGAAATTTCGTGGCCCACTCACATGGAATGAATTCACCAAAGCTATACTGCTCCGTTTTGGCCCAACAGATTACGAGGACCCGTCAGAAGCTTTGACTCGCCTTAAACACACCTCCACTGTGGCATCTTATCAAGAAGCCTTTGAAAAACTCTCCCATCAAGTTGATGACCTGCCCGAGAGTTTTCTAATTGGTTGTTTTATTGCAGGACTTCGAGATGACATTCGCCTCGATGTCAAAATTAAGCAACCTCGAACCTTGGCAGATACCATAGGTGTGGCTCGGCTGATCGAGGAACGGAACCAATTACAAAGAAAACCCAACCAGCAATTTCGATTTCCATCTGGTTTAGCAATACCGAAGGCGCCAACCAACCCAACAGCTGGAGTGCTCGGACCCTCCCCAACTCAGCACATGAACAAAAGCTTCACTCATCTACCAACAACAGCTCATCGACTTACCACTCAAGAGGCACGGGAACGTCGAGAGAAGGGGTTATGCTACTATTGTGATGAGAAATTCATTCCTGGCCATCGTTGTGAATGACCACAGCTGTTCATGATAGAGGATTTACCTCATTCCACCATCGATGATGCCGATGACATCTCCCCAGAACTAGAAAATCATGAAGCTATACCTGAAATTTCTTTTCATGCAATTGCAGCAGCCGACCATCCACAAACCATACGCATTTTGGGCAAGTTGAAAAATAAGAATGTCGTAGTGTTAATAGATGGCGGCAGCACTCACAACTTCATCGATCAGACCATAGTTTCTCAGTTTGGATTGCCAGTGAATCAGGACAAGAAATTTCAAGTTATGGTCGCAAACCGAGAAAAAATAGATTGTGTTGGGCAATGTCAGGCACTCAACCTCGCCATTCAAGGCCATCACATTACAGCAGACTTCTACATTCTTCCTGTTGCAGCATGCCAGTTGGTGTTGGGTGTGCAATGGCTTGAAACTCTAGGACCCATCGAGACAGATTACAAACAGTTAAGCATGACGTTCAACGTCAGAGGAGTTTCTCACAGCTTCAAGGGTTTAAGACATGCTAGTATGGAAGCATTATCTGACAAGGAATTCAATGCCTTAAAAGGTACCGGATTTTTTTTCAAATTGTTCCTTCTATTAGCAGCACTCAACCACACAAATATCCACCTGATATGAGCCACCTCCTCGCCAAATTTTCTCGTGTCTTTGAACAACCTACCGGCTTGCCTCCACCACGGTCACATGACCATCAAATTCCATTGCAACCGAACATGCAACCGGTGAGTGTAAGGCCATATCGGTACCCTTATTACCAGAAAACTGAGATAGAGAAGTTGGTGAACGAGCTTATGCAATCTGGGTTGATCAGGCCAAGTAACAGCCCATTCTCTTCACCGGTCCTGTTAGTGAAGAAAGCAGATGGATCTTGGCGGTTTTGTGTGGATTACCGAGCCTTGAACAACATTACAGTCAAAGATAAGTATCCAATTCCGGTGATCGATGAACTATTAGATGAACTTCACGGAGCTAAATTCTACTCTAAATTGGATTTAAGGGCTGGATATCACCAAATTCAAGTAAAAGAGGACGATATTCCGAAAACAGCTTTTCGGACACATGAAGGGCATTACGAATTTCTAGTAATGCCATTTGGCCTCACAAATGCCCCTGCCACCTTCCAGAGTTTGATGAATGATCTCTTCCGTCCCTATCTCCGGAAATTTATTTTGGTTTTCTTTGACGACATTCTTGTGTATTCAAAATCATGGGAAGACCATCTATCCCATTTGCAAACTGTTTTACAGATTCTATCAACTAATCATTTGTTTGCAAAGGAATCGAAGTGCCGCTTCGGTGTTATACAGGTTGACTATTTGGGTCACGTAATTTCGGAGCAAGGAGTAGCAGTTGACCCAACCAAAATACAAGCTGTTATTGACTGGCCAACACCAAAATCAGCAAAAGGGGTTCGTGGATTCCTCGGCCTAGCCGGCTACTATCGGAAGTTTATCCGCCATTTTGGATGCATAGCAGCTCCTTTGCACCAACTCTTGTCCAAGGATGGGTTTAATTGGAATAAGACTGCAGCGATGGCCTTCCAACAATTGAAAGAGGCGCTAACTTCTCCACTTATTTTGAGTCTACCAGATTTTTCTCAACGCTTCGTGATCGAATGTGATGCGAGCGGCATCGGCATTGGGGCAATCCTTTCCCAACAGAACCGACCGGTGGCTTATTTTAGCGAAGCATTGAAGGGTTCAGCCTTGGCTTTATCCACTTACGAGAAGGAGATGTTAGCTATTGTTAAATCCATCAAAAAATGGCGTCCTTATTTGCTTGGCAAACCCTTTACAGTCCGCACCGACCAGAAAAGTCTCAAGTATCTGTTGGAGCAACGGATTACTACACCGGCACAAACTCTATGGCTGCCAAAGATCCTTGGATACGATTATGAAATTGAGTACAAAAAAGGGCCTGAAAACCAAGGTGCGGATTCCTTGTCACGTGTAGTTGAGTTTCAATTTTTACCCATTTCTGTACCACATGCAGATTGGTGGCCAATTCTTCAACAAGAAGTCCAACAGGACTCATTTTATAAGGACTTGATCACAAATAGTCCCTCACGCTTACATCACCATCTGCTACAGAGAGATGGGGTATGGTTCAAAAGAGGCAAAGTTTATTTGAGCCCCACCTCCACGCTGATTTCAAATATAATTGAGGACTGCCATTCTTCACCAATCGGTGGGCACTTTGGGTTTCATAAAACCCTCTCTCGCATCAAACAAAGTTTCTTTTGGCCTCATATGCGCTAGACAGTGAAGGCTTTCTTGAGTCAATGTGATACCTGTCAGAGGTACAAAACCAATTGTATGAGGCCAGCGGGGTTACTTCAGCCACTAGCAATTCCTACTCGAATGTGGACAGATGTTTCGATGGACTTTATTGAGGGGTTACCATCTTCAAATCGGTATACTGTCATCATGGTCATCGTGGATCGCTTGACGAAATATGCTCACTTCGTGCCCTTGAAACACACATTTACCGCTGTTATGGTAGCAAAGGCATTTGTTGTCAATGTGGTTCGCCTCCACGGCATTCCGACATCAATTGTTAGTGACCGAGACAAGGTGTTCATAAGCTCATTTTGGCCAACACTGTTCTAGTTGCAAGGGACCAAGTTGTGCATGAGTTCGAGTTATCAACCCCAAACCGACGGACAAACTGAAGTTGTCAATCGCACCTTGGAGCAATATCTGCAATGTTTTGCAGGGGACCAGCCCCGGAAATGGTTAGAGTGGATTCCATGGGCTGAGTATAGCTACAACACATCCCTTCACTCCTCCACCAAGATGACGCCCTTCGAGGCTGTCTATGGCATCCCACCCCCAAGTCTACTTGCTTATATACCAGGCACTTCCTGCGTCCAAGCAGTAGATGAATACCTGCGTGACCACGATACCATTTTACGTGAGCTGCGTCGCAACCTTATGTTAGCTCGAGAACGAATGAAATGCCAGGCAGATCAACATCGGCGTGAGGTCTCCTTTGATGTTGGCGATTATGTGTATTTAAAACTACAGCCATATCGATAGACTTCAGTGTCTTCTCGGGGTTCCATGAAGCTAGCCTCACGTTTCTTTGGTCCATATCAGATCTTGGAAAAATTGGGTTCAATGGCTTATAAATTGGCTTTGCCTCCTGGCTCCCAAATTCATAATGTTTTTCATGTGAGTCAGTTACAAAAGCATTTGGGACTACTCACACCTGAGTCTTCCCATCTTCCTCAACTGCCACCAGTCACAGAATCTTCAACCATCCTTCCACAGCCAGAAGCTATCCTCAATCGACATGTGATCCAAAACGGAAAATACCGTCCCAAATCAGAAATCTTAGTCAAATGGGCAGGTGCACCAGTGGAAGATGCAACGTGGGAAAATGAATGGCGCTTTACCAGAACGTACCTTGATTTCATCCTTACGGACAAGGATTCTTAAGTGGGGGGGAATGATATGTGCGACAATGAATACATGCCAACTGGAAGCACAGACGTGGAGAAGATCTGGTCAAGAAGGATTTGTTCAAGTTTGTTAAGTTATTTTAATCTTTGGTTAAGATTGTTAAGTTGTTAGGATTTGTTCAAGTTTGTTAAGCTCAGGTTGTGCTGATCTTCAACCTGAGTGATAGTTATCCTATTTTCCAGTTTAGTAGTTGTAGTTTGTTTAAGAGATAAGGCTATTTAAGTAGTCAAAAGTATTGAGTAAAAGGATAGTAAATTTCCAGAATCCTTATTCTTTCTCTCACTATTCTGTTCTCCTTCTTCTCTACCCAAATCCATTCGTATCAGAGTTGTAGTCAAGATCTTATTACATTCTTGGGTTCATCACATTGTAGTGGTTTGGGTAAGATTTCTGTTATTCTTAGGGAGTTGATATTGTTGATTTTCCAATTTGTTGAGAAATCAAGTTTTGGACAAGAACTTGGGTACATTGTAATATCTATTTTATTATAGTGGATTGATCGGATTTGTCCCGTGGTTTTTTCCCTCTACACTGGAGAGTTTTTCCACATAAATTTAGTGTATTCTCTCTTGTTCTTTTGGTGTTTAATATATTACCTGTGTGTTTGAATTATCTACTGCTTCACTTGTATATGTTTATTTTGGCTAAGTCAATTCCACAGATTTTTGGGGTCCAACATTTTTCTCTTTTAATGTTTTTTAAGGATTTCCTATTTTGTTTTATGTCAAGAGAGCCATAAATTATCTTGCATAAAGTAGAGATGATGACGTTATATAATCCCAGATTCAATCTCTTCCACTTATAAAAATCCCATCTTGTTACTCACTCAGTATATTTTGTCGATGAGATTAACAAAGATGAAGAAAGTGGAGAAAGCAAGGAAATGATGGCTAGATTGAGAGATGCAAGGTGCTGAAAACTATCATGGTAAAAGTTTCAAGAAGTTTTGGACTCGAAGTTGTGGCACGATAATTTTCTTAGAAAGACCCTGTAGAATGATCATATGTTAAATATAGACATGTGAAATACGAGTTGAAATCTTCTGTGTTGCGTGTTGCCATCTCTCTGACGCAACGTTATATGCTGACACGCGTCCACTCTTCAGATCTAGTGATTTGACGTTAACGCTGTTAACGTCAACGCCGAGAGCCATTTTGATTAAAATACAATTTCTTTTCAAACTCTATACCGTTCCCGAGGTCATGACAATTTTTTGGCACGAAACCCTTCCCTTACCTCTCCATCCCTTGCATGATTCCAATTCGGTTCCTGTAGAGACTCTATCTATAGTCCTAGATAAAGCCCTCTACAAGATGCCAACACGTGTATTATGATTGCAATTGATTTTGTTAACGGAAAAAGAGAGAAAACGTTAACATCGCTGAGATTCAAAATTTGAATCCCTTGTTTCGAAGCACCTGTGGACAGCACATTACAGTGTACTTTTCTCTTGTCCCCTTTTTTCTTCTTTCCTCATCTTCTTCTTCCATCCTCCCTCCGTTTCCTCTATCCATTTCCTTTTCCCAAATCTGGCAATCGATTTGTACCACGAGCTGCACCAACTCAACCTCCTTCCAGGCATCACCATCGAAGGCCTTTCCTCTGCTGGCTTTGGCACCGTCTCCGGTTTCCAAAGCCACCGGCCTCGGCTCCTACCCCGACGATGATTCCACCAGCCCCATCTCCTTCATCGACCTCGGCTGTGTCTTCTCCGACTCTTCCTATGGTTGCTCCTTCTCTGACGCCGTCAAGAGCACCATTTCCCTCGGTAATCAGCAATGCTCCGACAAGAGGTCCCTCCGGCTTTCCGTCAGACAATCGTGTTGCTTTTATGAATAGATAGCAATTCACGAGATCTGCCTCCATTGGTCCATTTGCTTCTGTGTTACTTCTTTAGATTTGATCGGAGCTTTCTCCCCATAGATTCCATTTCAGTGTCTCTCTCGTTTTTATTTTTTTATTTTCCCTTTTCATTTAGAATTTTTTGTAATGTGAGTATGATCATACAAGCAATAACGGAAGTCATTAAACATTGGAAAAGGTAGTCGATCAGCTTTAGCATCACATCTTATAATTGAATCTTTTCTTCATTCATCCTGTGCACTTGGGTTTTATCTTGTCTCACTTTGATTCTGATATATATTGTTCTGTTGTCCAGTCAATAATGATTCTAATGAGAACATAATTTTGTGTAGTTTTTACAGATACTCTGTAGGACATGGTCTTTAAAAATATGGTATATCACTTTTTTAAGTCAGAAATTTCCTACCCATTCCTCCTCAAAACCAAATTTTGCCACTCCAATCTTTACAATATGTAGGTGGTTTGAAATGCTTCCTCCTTTGTTCATTTAATGTTCCTATTCAGGTAATAATATAGCAGGCATTGGGCAGTTATGTAGAGATGTGAACTCTATCCATCAAAACAAAGATAAATTAGAACCCAGTGCCTACGGTGCTTAAAGCTTAATGATTTTGCACAGCGTCTAAATTCCATTGGAGATCAAGGAATATCTTCAAGATTGGACACAAGGAATGTTCCCCAACTTTCATGTTTGGTTTCGTAATTGGTAGACTTGGACAAATGCGGACTGAATGATAATTTTAAAACTGAAAACAGGACATAAGTTGGCGATTACAAAAAGCCAGGAGCATTTGGCACTATAATATACACAAGTGAAGCCCAGAACTTAATTGAAAATAGAATACAGACTAAATGATAATTTTAAAAGTGAAAACAAGAGATACATTGGCAAATACAAAAACGCCAAGAGCATTTGGCACTACAATATACACAAATGAAGCCCAGAACTTAATTGAAGCTTGCCATTGTACCAATTAACTGTAACATTTACATTTAAGAGAACATCTATCTAATCAAGCATTCTGGATGAAGCATGCATGCACGCAGCCAAAATTTTGAGACAAACTAATCTGTTCCATTGCACCGTTCAATCAAAAATGACTTCAAGCAATACAACCAATTTTTCAACAACAGGAACTTCCACATCACCCCTTTGCAGAGTTACCAGTAAATGTTGAACAAGATTGATTCACCATCATACTTTAAGATTATGATTCCTGTACCAAGATATAGACACCAGGCGCTCAAGAATACTGGTTAAGTCATTTGAACTGAAACAGGAGCAATCACCCACAAGGTCCAATCCAAAAGCACATGCTCAACCATATATGCATTTGAAAGAACAATAGATCCCATAAGTTTCTATGATCCAAGCACTGACGAAAGAGAATCTCACTGTTTCAGGAGAAGCCATTGGATTATTCTCGGAGACTGGAAATATGTGGTTGTTGAGAATCAAAGAGACGAACCACAAGGTGCAAGCCTGTGCCTTTCCGCTTCTCTCATTCAAGAAAAAGAATCTTCAGAGAGAGAGAGTGACGTGAGCGTGAGAGGAGGACTTCGAGAGAGGTTGTATGAGAGAATCTGCGAGAGGAATTGGAGCTTGCGATAGATTATGAGGAAGAAGAGAGCTGCGACGGAGATAGATTAAGTCCCTTGTCTGCGATAGAGGACGCAGAAAGTGAGAGGGTGTTATGAGCCTAAGTTCACGGAGATAAAGTGGCTAGAAATAAGGAGATGGGAGATACGTTTATCCCCAAAGTTAGATTTGTTATTCAGTTGGGTAGGAGATGTTTATCTTGAGTAGGAGATGTTTATCTTTTGTTATTCAGTTGAGAATAGGAGATCTTTGGATAAGTAGGAGACGTCTGTAGAGAGTAGTTATTTTTTGCTTTAAATGTAGATCTTCGGAGAGGGGAAAGGTATCTTGGAAATTGAATTAAAATTAAGCTTTTGGGAGGATGAGTCCCTCGAAGAACTCCACGGTCTGTTTATACTTCTCTGTTTTTCTTTGTTAATTCATTTGACGGTTCTTAACAGTGGTATCAAAGTGGAAGGTTTGGGATGGCGGAATCAACTAGGAATGCCAAAATTGATGAGATGATGGCGATGCTTAAGGAGATGGCATCGGAGAGAGTGAATCTTATGGAGACGACGGAAACTCAAGGAAAGATTTTGAAGGAACTAACACAGCGAGTGGCTACCATGGACGAGAAAATGGGGGGCTTGTCTCTGAGCTCAAGCAAGGATAGAGGAGAAGGTTCAGATGGAAGAGCTCGCAGATACCATACAGACAAAAATATGGTGGCTGGTGAGAGACCGATGCATACACGAAGCGCGAGACTAGAATTCCCAAGATTTGATGGTAGCGATCCCTCAGGATGGTTGTACAGAGCAGAGCAATTCTTTCTGTATCAACAAACTCCACAAACCCAGCGATTACTTGTTGCATCATTCCACCTAGAAGGAAAGGCGCTGCAATGGTTTAGGTGGATGGAGAAATCGGGTGCGATTGTGTGTTGGGACCAGTTCACCAAAGCTCTCCAAATCCGATTCGGACCGTCACAGTACGAAGATCCTACAGCATTATTGTCTAAGTTGAGACAGTCCTCCTCTGTTGAGCATTATCAAACGCAATTTGAAGAACTTGCTAACAGGACGGAGGGTCTCAATGAAGCCTTCATGATCAGTTGCTTTATTGGAGGCTTAAGGGAGGAAATCCGCTTAAGTGTTCAAATGATGAAGCCAATTTCTTTATTTGATGCAATTGGGCTTGCAGGAATGCAGGAGGAAAAGGTCATATCGCGTCGAAGGCAAACACGGAATGATCCACCAAAGCCCTCACCTTCGCAGGGAGGAAATCAAAGAACCACGACCTTTCCTATCAAGCGTCTAACACCAATGGAGATGAAGGAAAGACGGGAAAAGGGGCTTTGTTTCAACTGCAATGAGAAGTTCGGCCCGGGACATCGGTGTAAAGCACAAAAGCTCTTCCTCATGGAGGGTAGCTGGCCCGAAGAAGTGACCAAGGAGAATGGTGAGCAAGAGTTCGTAGAGGATGAAGCAACGGCCGATGAGACTCTACATTCTGCAGAAATCTCTTTGCATGCTATCATGGGAAGCCAAACGCCTCAAACTATGAGGGTAAAAGGAAGAGTGGGGAGGGTGATGGCCACGGTCCTAGTTGATTCGGGAAGTGTGCATAACTTCTTAGATCCAAAGGTAGCTCATAAGGCGGGTCTCAAAATCTGTACCGAGGGGAGATTCATGGTGATTGTTACAAATGGAGATCAAGTCCCTTGTGTTGGAAGATGTGTAGGGGTGAAGCTATGTTTGCAAGGGGTACCCATTCTAACTGATTTTTTCTTGTTGGGGTTAGGAGGTTGTGAGGGAGTTCTGGGTGCTCAATGGCTTCAAGACCTTGGACCCATAACGTGGGATTTCAAGCACCTAACCATATCTTTTTATATTGGAGGAACAAAATACTTGTTTCAAGGAGAAGCAAAACGTGAGACAGAGGTGGTTAATGAGGAAGGCATGCACAAGGTAACTACTAATAGTTACATGTTTTTGCAGATTTATAGCATGAACACCATCACACAACAGGACAAAATTCCTCCTATGGTTCGTCCATCATTGGATGAATTTCAGGACGTATTTGCAGATCAAAAGGGGCTTCCTCCACCGAGAGAATTTGATCATCGCATTACTCTCGAGCCCGGAACCAAGCCTGTCAATGTTTGACCTTATCGCTACCCTCACTATCAAAAAAGTGAGATTGAGAAAATCGTCCAAGATCTCTTACAGAATGGAGTGGTGCGTCCTAGCCAAAGTCCTTTCTCTTCACCGGTGTTATTAGTCCGAAAAAGTGATGGTTCGTGGCGTTTATGTGTGGATTATAGAGCTTTAAACCGAGAAACCATTAAAGATAAATTTCCCATTCCGGTTATAGACGAGCTTTTGGATGAACTCCATGGAGCTACTATTTTTTCTAAACTGGATCTGTGTTCCGGGTATCACCAGATTAGAATCCATCCAAATGATGTGGAGAAAACTGCATTCAGGACGCATGATGGCCATTATGAGTTCCTCGTAATGCCCTTCGGGTTGACTAACGCTCCATCAACTTTTCAAAGCTTGATGAACAATATTTTCAGGCCGTTCTTGAGGAGGTTTGTTCTAGTTTTCTTTGATGACATCCTAATTTATAGTCAATCATGGCAGGCACACTTGGATCATCTCAAGTTGGTTTTTAACATCCTTCGACAAAACAAGTTATATGCTAAGGAATCAAAATGCCGATTTGGGCGATCGACCATCGAGTATTTGGGCCATGTTATTTCAAAAGATGGAGTTGAAGCGGACCCGCATAAAATCTCATGTATGTTGGATTGGCCTCTTCCCAAAACCCTTAAATCTTTGAGGGGTTTTCTTGGACTCACTGGCTATTACCGCAAGTTTGTACAAGACTATGGCAAGATTGCAAGACCTCTCACTAATATGTTGAAAAAGGATTCCTTTTCATGGGCACCGGAAGCTATTCAAGCTTTTGAACTTCTAAAGAAAGCTATGGCAAGTTCGGCAGTATTAGCTTTGCCCAACTTTAATAAGCATTTTATCGTGGAGTGCGATGCATCTGGTACTGGCATTGGAGCAGTATTAACTCAAGAAAACTGGCCTATAGCCTTTCTAAGTCAAAGTTTGAAAGGAAAATCATTATACCTTTCAACGTATGAAAAGGAATTGCTGGCGTTGGTATTGGTAGTCCGAAAGTGGCGTCCATATTTATTTGGCCGGAAGTTTTTAGTGAAGACCGATCAGCAAAGTTTGAAGTATTTGTTAGAACAAAAGATCGGTACTCCTTCACAGCAGCTATGGGTATCAAAACTGCTTGGATATGATTTTACTGTGGAATATCGAAGTGGAAATCTCAATACAGTGGCCGACACCCTTTCCCGGAAAGCCGAAAACATGGAAGGGTATGCCTTGACTATTCCTAAGCCGACTTGGTTGGATGAAGTGGAGGAGGAATCCAAACAAAGTCCAGAGATCAGGGATAAACTAAATCAGCTCAAAAAGGGGGAACTTGATCTTACTAGATATATATCTCACAATGGGATATTATTCTATCGAGGTCGGATTTATTTACCAGTTAAGTCTTCTTTTAAGAATAAAATCTTGTTCCATTATCATGATAGTGCTGTGGGAGGGCATTCTGGTTTCCATAAAACCTATAAAAGGGTGAAGACCGACTTTTATTGGGTGGGGATGAAGAAAGATGTCCAGCAACATATCCGGGAGTGCGAGGTGTGTCAACGGAATAAAACAGAAAATGTTTCCCCTGCCGGACTTCTTCAACCTCTTCCGATTCCGAATCGGATTTGGTCTGACATATCTATGGATTTCATAGAAGGCCTTCCTCGATTGTTCAACCGGGACACGATTTTGGTAGTGGTTGATCGGCTAACCAAATATGGCCATTTTATTACTCTTTGTCATCCATACACGGCAGCAATGGTGGCTAAGCTCTTCCTCGATCACGTTTTTAAACTCCACGGCATGCCAACATCAATAGTGAGTGATCGAGACCCAACATTCATTAGTCATTTTTGGACTGAGTTTTTTCGTTTACAGGAGATAGCATTAAATCTCAGTTCAGCATACCACCCACAATCCGATGGGCAAACGGAGATTGTTAATAAATCTCTTGAACATTATCTTAGGAGTTTTTGCAGCCATCGACCAAGGGAATGGAGTAAGTGGGTGTCATTAGCAGAATTTTGGTATAATACCAATGTTCACTCAGCTACAGGTCTTTCTCCGTATGAAGCCGTGTATGGCGTACCTCCACCTCGACTTCTATCCTATGTCAAAGGCACAACAAAGGTGGCAGCAGTCGAACAGGCTTTACGAAGTTGGGATCAAGTGTTAAAACTTCTCAAAGACAACTTGGCAATATCACAACAACGAATGAAAGTTCAGGCCGATAAACATCGAACTGAACGATCTTTCAAGGTGGGTGATTGGGTACTCTTGCGGCTGATCCCTTATTGACAACAAACGGTTGTTCTCCGAAACCATCACAAATTATCGCCTAGATTTTTTGGGCCATTCCAAATCACCAAGAAAATCGGACTTGTCGCTTATCAGCTCCAGCTTCCTGAGGGTGCTCGAATTCACCCTGTATTTCATGTATCCTGCTTGAAGAAGAAGCTGGGAACCAAGACTTTGGTTCAGACAATCCTACCAGCTACTGATGATGAAGGCAACATAAGACCGCAGCCACAGAAGATCCTGGATCGCAGAGTGGTTAATCGTCGTGGAAGGCCCGTAACTGAGGTGCTGATTCAGTGGCAAGGATTAGAAGAAGACGACTCAACGTGGGAATCGTTTTACAAGATTCGATCACAATTTCCTGACATTGAGCTTGAGGACAAGCTCTAGCTTCAACAGGGATGGAATGTTATGAGCCTAAGTTCACGGAGATAAAGTGGCTAGAAATAAGGAGATGGGAGATACGTTTATCCCCAAAGTTAGATTTGTTATTCAGTTGGGTAGGAGATGTTTATCTTTTGTTATTCAGTTGAGAATAGGAGATCTTCGGATCAGTAGGAGACGTCTGTAGAGAGTAGTTATTTTTTTCTTTAAATGTAGATCTTCGGAGAGGGGAGAGGTATCTTGGAAATTGAATTAAAATTAAGCTTTTGGGAGGAGGAGTCCCTCGAAGAACTCCACGGTCTGTTTATACTTCTCTGTTTTTCTTCGTTAATTCATTTAACGGTTCTTAACAGAGGGAGAGAGAAACTACCGGAAAAAGAGCCCCTTTGCGACTGAGATTCGAGAACAGAAATTGAAAGTGGGAGTACAAAATCGAGACACACAAAAAATAACCTAAACCTTCTTCCCTTCTTTCCCATTCAAGACGAAGCTTTGGCTTTTAGATTTTCAAACGAAGAATGAAAATAATGAAAATTTTGGAGGGAATTTTTCCCTCTGTTTTTCCAGTAAAACAACGACATTCACAAGAACGTTAAACGTTATCCTTTATCTTTCGAACGTTACCATTTACAAAGGCTTCGTTGAATACAAGGCTGCAAAGGATACGTGTTCGCATCCTGTGAAGACTCTATAGAAAGCTGTAGATAAAGCCTCTACAGGAACCAAACCGGCACGATTCCAATGAACCCTAGAAACTGAACCTCCATCTCCACTTTCCTCTTTCCCTTTTCAAAGCTTCTGTTTTGTCGGTCTTTGATGGTGAGTAGGATGACGGGTTCATCAAACCTACTCAGAGGCACATACTCATTTCTGCCCCAACCGCGAAAGAACTCGTCCAGAAACTTGAGGTTTTGTTTTGATCTTGGTCTGCTCTTTTTTCTTTTTTTTTCTTTTTCCATTTTCCATTTTATTTCCTTCACTTGTTTTGTTCATTGTGAATGATAATGTTCTGTTTGATTAGGAATACGTGCCCATTCACGATGGAGGCATCGCAAAGGCAATATGGGAGGTGGAGCAAGTTGAGATCAACGCCTCTTTGTTTACTGAAATCTCTTGATGAAATCAGACAGAAGAAGGGTGGAGAAGAATACTTAATGATTTCTTTTCTTGTTTTTTTTTTTTTTTTGGTTTTTTTGTAATATCAGTAGTCAGGACTGCTTTTGTTTCTTTCATTTTTACTTCTGCTAATGGAAACTAAGCATGCGTTACCTTCTCCTGCAAACTCCTGCACCATGAAGGTCTAGAGCTATCATGAATTTGCTCTGGAGGAAATAATTAGTAAAAATGACCACCATTAAGAGCATGGAGGTTTTTTTTTTTTTAATAATTTAAGTGGTTTATATAGAGATCTTTATAAGGAAATTTGTTGTTCTAGGGATGATTCAAGAGGTGCAAACAATCTCAAAGAGCGTTTTATAGGTATAAAACAATCTCTTTTTTATATTGATGTGCATTCCTTTGTTATTTTTTTAAATCTTTTTTTTTTGCTGGATTAACATTAGGAGAAGAAGGCTTATATGGACAAAGCTGCAAAGCCAATGATGAAAATGAGAAAGATTTGAAGAGTTACAATGCTGTAATGGAAAGTAATTGCTAAGTCTGCCTCTGATTTGATTTTGAAAAAAAGAAATTGTTTTTCCAAAAAACATTGGATTTTGATTAGTGGAAGATCTCAATTGCTCTGTCACAACCCAAATTTCCAAACAGATAAACTAATACAAAGCATAATCCTAGATTGTGACCTTGCCCGTAGGCGAGCAAAATATAGAATAATTAAATCAAACTTTAAGTTGATAACCTAAATAACTGATTGGTTCTCCAAAGAAACCAATTGAAACACTAAAATCATAACTGCTACTGCAATCTTTCTCCATAAATAATTCATAAAATAAAAGTAAAGTAAATACAAGAGAAACCCTATATCTCCTAAAACTGCAACTCTAAGTCCTCAACTGCTTTCGTAGTTCTGTTGTTGTGATAACTGACCTGAAATAATATTAAGGGTGAGTACGACGACTCAGTAAGGGAAACCACTAGTTCCCTGGTGATGCAGAAGTAATCCAATAGATTAATTTCATACAATAATAAGTACTAGCATATAATTTCACCCAAAAAAAAAAAGTACTGGCATATAATATTTTGTTCCTCATCAAAATCATAACATAGTATTCATCACATATTGAAGATCACAAAATATGATAAACAATCCATCTCACCTCGCACCTTCACTACCACGTGCCCTGCACCAGTATCCTCCATCACCATTCACCACTGGGAGTGTACTGACACGAGTAAGACCATCATGTCCTGCAGCAGTTGCCTCCATCTTCACTGGGAGAGACTAACATGTGGTTCACAACACAATCTATCCACAATATTTTTACGATGTCAATCACAATCTCACAAATATTTCTACACATAATATGGATCATACTAAGGCATGTCGGGTATCAAGAATTCGCAAATATAATATATCGATTTCAAATGCTAACATAAACATCAATATGAGCTTTGAATTTAAATTATTTGGTTAATCGATACACAAAGATATACAGCGTTAACATGATAAGAATTTATTTATTAACAAAATAAAAACCACACCATGGCCATTCGGCCATGGTCTCAATATTCACGCCATGGCCATTTGGCCATGGTCTCATTTTTTTTTTCCTGACTCACACCATGGACATTCGGCCATGGTCCCCTTTTTCTTTTTCTTTTTCTTTTTATTTTTATTATTATTTTTTTTTTCAAACACGCCATGGCCTAATGGCCATGGTTTCTTCTTTTCTTTTAATACGCCATGGCCATTCGACCATGCTTTTTTTTCTCTCATCAACACCCCATGGCCATTCAGCCATGGTAACTCTAAACCCATCTAAGAACAACGTATCGCCATGGTTTTTAGCCATGGTGGAATTCAACAAACAAATAAATAATTTAAGAATAAATGTGATTAATCATAGTTAGAGTTTTCAAACAAAACAATATGATGGTAAGAAATCTATCAAGGATTTACATCAGAATCATGAACGAAGTAGTAGAAACCCTTACCAGTTTGAAGAAGATCCTCAATCAGCGCCGCTCAGATCTTTGGGTTGGATCTGGTACAAGAAAACCCTAATCAGCAAAACCTTAAAACTTTTGATATTTCCTTCTCTCACTCACACCCCCTTTCTTTATGTGTTTAGAAGAAAAAAAATACAACTAACCCTAAAATTCCTATTTATACTCACAATATAATGTGATTCCGTGTGTGACCCTACAGGATACTAACGTAAACGAGCCAATCAAAAGAAAAAGATTTAAAGACCTTAATTAGTCTACGGTCTGACTCGGGTCAAAGTCAAAGTTAAATTTTTCGGGTCATTACACTTTATGATTTAACATTGACAATTAAAATAAAAACATTTACTAATCCTTATCTACTTGAGCTAATGAGCCACTACTATTAATTTGAACAAGTTCCCATCTTCCAGCATTTACACTTTATGATTTAACATTGACAATTAAAATAAAAACATTTACTAATCCTTATCTACTTGAGCTAATGAGCCACTACTATTAATTTGAACAAGTTCCCATCTTCCAGCATTAACACCACAGGATCTTATATCGCTCATCTAGCTTTTCGAAAAATAGTTTAGAATTGAAAGAATGAAAGATCACCTGCAAATTAATATAAGAAATTATTTCATTTCATTAAACATACGTTTGTGATACAACATCATGAAACTATGATATCCATCATTCTAAACCATAGTTGCTATTTCTGGGGTTCTATAATTTCTAGATTTCTCCTCATACCAAATAAATGAGATCAAGAGCACAACATAGGCCGATTTTGGTGGTACTCGTGACCAACCTTCAGTTGCCAAGTCGTTCAAAAGTTGAGAGCTTTAAGCGTGATTTCTGATGGCACACACTCATTTGGAAAGCCGAGGGTCTTAAGCTGTCAATGAAGAATCCTTTAATGAAAATTTAAACTACAAAGAGAACGTTGGGGTATAGCAATAGCCTTTCTGAATCTTGCTCAGTCTTTCTGCTAATGATGCAAGTTAACTCAAGTTAATTAATTTGAAACAAGCATACAATGTTTAAGCAAGTTGACTATAAATCACTATTATTTATTTGTTGCTCCAAGATTCCTTTTACATACACCATGCCTTTCTCGCTTAGAAGCTCTTTCCTCATTTCTTCTACTTGTTGATCGTCTCGTTGGACTACAATCTCAGAGGGAGTCCCGCCCTGTGCTTCTTCCTTTTGTTTCTACAATAAATGTTTTTGAACAATCTGAAATTCGCCATGGAGAAAAATTTTCAGAAACAAAGAAAATTGCAAACTTGGGATTCAAACAAAAAGGATTTAAGAGAAAAAAAAATTCAACCACCCAAATTGGATAAACCCAATTCTTGGAAAATGAGAAGGGTGACTAAAATACCTTGTGTTCTAAAGAACCCTTGATAAGAGACCAGAGGCCTGGAACAGAGATTATGAAGAGACCCAGAGAGTGTAGTAGCCGCCACAGAATAGACTACGCTCTCAGCCAGACTAAACAGAGGAGCGTCTTGGAGATGACCAACAAAAATAGAGGCACATGAGAGAGGCTCGTGCAAGGGAAGATGGAACACAAGTCTCTTGTGTCTTGTAGTTCAAGCACTTTGGAGCCACGGTGGGTATCGAGGTAACGCATGCTTAGCTGCCATGAGCAGGAGAAGTGAAAAAGAAAGAAACAAAAGCAGTCCTGACTACTGATATTACAAAAGAACCAAAAAAAAAAAGAAGAAGGGAAATTAAGTATTCTTCGCCACCCTTCGTCTGTCTGATTTCATCAAGAGATTTCAGTAAGCAAAGAGGCGTTGAACTCAACCTGCTCCACCTCCCATCTTGCCTTTGCGATGCCTCCATCGTGAATGGGCGCATATTCCTAATCAAACAGAACACTATTAGTTCACAACGAACAAAAAAAGTGAAGGAAACAAAATGGAAAATGGAAAAAGAATTTAAAAATAAAAAAGAGCAAACGAAGATCAAAACAAAACCTCAAGTTTCTGGACGAGTTCATTCGCGGTTGGGGCAGAAACGAGTATGTGCCTCTGAGTAGGCTTACTCACCATCAAAGGTCGGCAAAGCAGAACCTTTGAAGAGGGGAAGAGGAAAGTGGGGACGAAGGTTCAGTTTCTAGGGTTAATTGGAATTGCGCAAGGGATGGAAAGGGAAGGGAAGGGTTTCGTGCCAAAAATATTTTCACCTCGGGAGCGGTATAGAGTTTGAAAAGAAATCGTATTTTAATCAAAAGGGCTCTCGACGTCGACGTTAACGTTAACGTCAAAATCGACTAGATGTAAGGAGTGGACGCGTGTCGGCATATAACGTTGCGTCAGAGAGATGGCAACACACTCGCGTGACAGAAGATTTCAACTCGTGAAGTGTATTAAAAGTTTTTGACTTTTTCAAAGTATGATTTTGTAAATACTTAGAAAAATATGGTCCTTTTAATAATTTCTCTCAAAAAAATATAAATATAGGTATGCTCAGGTAAAGTAAATTTTTTTTTTTGGTAATGCCCAGATAAAGTAATTTGCCAAAACTTAAAAGGCATTTTGGTTATAAAACCTTTTTTTTTTTTTTCTGTTTTTTGATAGTCAAACCATATTTTTTGTCGACGTAAGCATAAGTGGAGGGAGTTATTTGTTTTTTCTGATAAATTTCTTTTTTATTTAGTCTTTTTTTTTATCTGATAAATGTTAAGGGGCTTATGCGCCGTAATTGTTAAGTTTTCCTCTTTTTTACTGGGAAAAATTACCGTACAGTATGTTTTTTTCCTCAAACTGTCTCTTTCATTCTATCCTTTTACACAATGACCATTGCAATGTCATTTAAAAAAAAAATTTTACGACCAATTAGCCTACGCTTAAGCAACTCTTGTGCCATTCATTTTTAAAAAGACATCTTTACCCCCATTTAATTGGTTCAAACCACTGTCTAAAAGTATTTTGAATTTGTATCCTCTCCGTTGAAACACATTATAGTCAGAAATAAAAAAAAATAAAGCGTATGGAAGAAGAAGAGGCTGAGATACAGAGCGCTTCCGTTTGATGAAATGGGGTTTGGGTTTTAATTCAAGAAAACTTGGTGAAGGGCCTAACAAGTTTTTGGTTCGATATCTCATACCAACTTGGACGATGGTTGAAAGAAACATCTTTTTCAACTTATAACATGGTAGCCGCTGACGTGTAATACTATCTGGTCATTGTTTTGCAAATATCGTATCTCTGTAGTCATGATGTGATGTAAAAAGGCATGATGAAAAGGTCATTTTAGTAAAAATATTATACAGTACGGTAATTTTCCCTTTTTTTATTTAGCCCGTCGTTTCTGTTTGCGTCGTTCCTAAGCGAATTTTCCAGCGGTATCTTGAACAAAGAGGGAGGGCAGAGGCAGAGAGAGAGAGAGAGGGAGAGCATGGCGGACGAAGAAAAACCTCTGAGGAAGATCTCTGAGGCTTTCGAGGGCCTTGCGGCTACAGTAAATTCTGAAACTTCGGATGTCGGGGTCGCCCCGTTCTCTCGTGCCTGCTCTCTCGTTTCCCCTCTCTTTGGCTGTTTGGGGATCGCATTCAAGTTCGCAGAGATAGATTACGTTGCCAAGGTAGCGAATTCATCTGCTCCTCTCTTGTCCATGATTAATCGCGTGTCTTTATTGTGAAGGATCTATTGTTCGTTGCGCGTTATTCTAGTAAATTGTCTATATTTTCTCTGCAGTTCGACTTCTATGATTCTTAGACCATGTCCCATGTTTCGACGTTAACAGGTTGAAGATTTAGCAGAAGCATCGAAGTCTATAATTACTTTACAAGCGATACTCGATCGTGACGTTGAACATAATTGTGTCAGGAAAGCGGGTAGTCATTCGAGAAACCTTCTCAAAGTGAAGCGAGGGTTGGATATGGTCAGGGTACTCTTCGAGCAAATGTTAGCTGCACAGTATGTTCAACTGCCCTTTGCTTTGTGTGGCTATGTGCGTTTAAATGACTTGAAATTAACTATGTTGGATAGATCGCTGTTTTTCGTCTTTATCTTAGTTAAGTCATTCTGAGAAAGCTCATTGTCCTTATGTTACGCTTAAGTCAGGTTATTCTGCCCTCTGTTTGAAATTTTTGGGATATTCGAAACATGGTGGAGTTGGCTTGAAAAGTAAAATTGTTTAAACTGTTCCGAAGGATAAATGTACTTGAATTGCTTATCCTTGTAGAGGTCTCGAGTAACTTAACTCCAGCCAAAGTGGGAATTATATGATAAATAATTTATGATGACCATTATGTAATAGAGTTCATTTAAACCACATCCTACAATATAGAGTATACTTTACCATTAGGGCTTCCATTATACTTTGAATCCATAAGGTCTATTCGGATGGATGGAAGATAATTTTTCAGCCATGAATTTATAGAAAACCATAATCTAGGTTTGCAGTGATTGTTTATTTAAGTGCTCTATTTCCCTGCAGATACATAGACGGACACATGATGGATAATAGAAGAAACATCTATTGGTGGCACATATAGAAGGGAGATGAGCATGGTATCACCTGATCAGGGGAGTGATAAGGGCTTAACTAACAGGATATGGAAAGGGTGCAAAACGGCTAAGAATTTTTTTGGCATTAGATTTTTTGTTTTTGTTTTTTTTTTATGATCGGTAATGGGATAGATTTATTGAAAATATGCAAGAAACCTAGAAAAAAGGATAGAAAGAGTGTTCACAAACTGTGTACAGCAAAATGGAAGCCCCTACAATCAGAACAAACTCTCAAAATTAGAACAATGCAAGACTGCATGGTGGTCCAAAGATCTGTAAGATTCCACATTTGACACCCAGAATAGAATGAATCTAATGACTGCCTGAATCACGACACTCTTGGGGCTCCAATGAATCAATGATGCTTGAAAATTATTCCATTTTTTGGCATCAGATTTTAATCTTTGGCTGCTGAAGGGTTGATCAATGTGTGTGATAATGGCTTCAACCCAGCCTTGTAGCGTGCTCTTTTTGTTTTTTGAGGTCATAGATACATGAGTAGAGCATCATTTCTTAAACAAGCAGTGAGAAAGTGCTCATTATGTGTTTGGCGATGGTTTCCAATTCATACATGCAACATTCGTTCCTTCTTGCCTTTTGGAAGATTTTCCCTACTTAGGTATGTCTAGAGTGAATCCTTCCGAATAAGGACACCTTTATGGTAAGTGCAATTTTTTTGACATGTGGTATGAGATCACTAAAATCCTTTCAAAAAATACAGCTTGGTAACTTGATTACTTGGTCCCTTATTTTTTATAACTGAAAATTTTATCGATTACCAAGTCAATGAAAGCTGGGTACACGAATCTTGTAAGGCAGTTAGAAGCAAGGAGTGCTACCAGTGCTCATATAACTATTGTAGAGACATACGAAAGGGCCCAATCAGCTGAAAAAGCCTCATATAAGTCATGAAAATTGGGTGATATAGAAACCCAAAGAACAAAGTATGGATAAATTCCTCATTATTTGGTACCGTTTATTTTCTTTCCTCAAATCTATGCCTGTTCCACTCTTTCCAAAAATCCAAATCCTCTAGGACCACTACAAATGGACAATAGATGGCTCAATGGCAGTCTTCTTTTGTTAGCAATTTGAAATCTCCATGCTTCTGTGGACATCATGCAAATTTATTGTCATTATCCCATCTCAATGCTAGCTCCTGTGGTTGAAGGTTCATAGCTGCAATGAAATAAATAACAAGTGATACCGATTCCTCATCCCTTTTGCTTAAAAGGCACTTTTTGGGAGTGGCCTACTTCCTTGATGCCACTGTCACTATTTTATGACAGGTTGCAGTCCAAAGGAGGAATGCAAACTTAAATGGTATTGGAGGATTCCACACAAGCTTCGTTTGCCTAAAATATGGCTGACTCCCTACTAATGCTTTATAGAAAGATCTTAAGAGAAGCAACACCATCAATAGGAAGGCTGTAAAGCATGTAAGTGGCAGGGCTTCTTGTAAAAGGTTGTGTTCTAGAAGACCCATGGACTCATACTTACTCCTATTCTTTCTTCGAGGAATAATGTAGAAGAAAAATAATAGCAGGGATTCTACTTTGAGGATTAGCATGTTCTTTCATTCATAATAAAGAAGATAAATGCAGACAAGTAGAGGTGGTTTTTTAGTTATCGCTCCTATCTTCCACTAAAAATAGCTACTAAATAAGCTCTATAATTACCATGCAACAATTTCTTAGCAAGCTCTGTAACTATCCTCTAGGAATGCAAAACAAAACCTGAACAATTTATTCCCCACGGACCTTTAACCACTATCCTCAAGAATTTTTCAAGTAGTGTGAGATTCTGAAAAGGCATTCAATCAACTCAAAGAAGCTGTTACAAAGGCCCCCATTTTTGCTATGCCAAATTTCTCAAAGACCTTCATTGTGGAGTGTAATTCATCTGGATTAGGAACTGGAACAATTTTATCTCAAGATGGATATGCCTGATAGCCTTCATGAGTCATGCTTTGCATGGAATGAATCTTGCATTGTCCACATATGAGAGAATTCCTTGCATTAGTCATAGCCATTCAAAAATGGAGGCAATATCTATAGGGTACAGATTCAAGCTGAAGATTGATCAAAGAAGCTTGCAATATATAGACAAGTGGATTTCTACACCAACTCAACAAAGGTGGTTGGCTAAGTTGATGGGATGTGAATTTGAGGTGGAGTATAGGAAGGGAAAGCAGAATACTGCAGAATACTCTATTTCTGGACTTGCTGGATTTTCAGCGGTGAGTCTATTGGTTCAACTCTCATATGGGTTGTAGAAATCAAGGCTGAATGTGAGACAATTTAATATAGGTGATCTAGGACAAAGATGGAAAGACGGGCAGTTAGATTCCGGATAGTATACCAAAGTGGACAGCTTCTTATATCCTAAAGGAAAGCTCGTTATCAACCCCAAATCCCTCTATTATTCCACAAATTTTAAGAGTTATGCATGCATTTCCTATAAGTGGCCACTCAAGTTACTATAGAACACTATCAAGTTTGACAAATTTTTAATGGTCAAAATTGAGGAGAATGATCAAAGAATATGCCCGAGAATGTAATGTTTGTCAACGACATAAGCAGAAAATGTACCAAGCCCAGGACTTTTGTAACCGCTTCCTATTCCAGAAGAGATTTGGATAGATATTTCAATTGATATCATGCCACAGCAAAAGCATCATTTTGGAGGTGGTATATCAGCTCTCAAGATATAGTCACTTCATAGCCTTAAGCCACCTGTATACAGTTACATAGATATTCATGGACCAGATCTTTAAATTGCATGACATGCCATGGTCTGTCATTGGTGTAGAGATGCTACCTTCATGAGTTTTTTTTTTTGGCAAGAAATTTTCAGGATTCAAGGCACCAAACTTCTTTCCGTCCCACTCTTTCAAATATCATATTTTCAGTTTATTTATGTTTTTGTAAACTTGTTTTATAGATCCATCCATGTCTTTTTAGGTCTCCGTCTTGTTTGCTTAGGCCCTTCAATTTGCATACTCTTACAGCTTCTAATAGGTGCATCTCTAAGTCTCCGCTTTATATGACAAAACCACCTTAACCTACTTTCCTCCATTTTATCTCTAATACATGCTATGCCTAACCACTTTCAAATGTCTTCATTGTTTATTTTGTCTTTCTTAGATTTGCCACAAGCTCAATTAGAATGGCTTATGGACGACCTCAGCTTATGTTTGACGGGATGACTTGAACTTGGGCTCTTGGGTCTACTTGTGCACTTGATGAGCCTACTCTGGTTGGGGGTCGGATTCAGATCTGAAAACCAGATCTGTTTATAATTGGATTCAGACTCATAATTGACCCCTATGCGACCAATTAAAATCTGAATCAGACTAAGACATATGTATGTTTATAATTTTTAAACAAGTTGAATGTTGGTTAAGTAATTTAAGAGAGTTTTTGCAAGGCTAATTTGTAGAGGACCAGCCAACACCGACAAATATTGCTCTTGCTTCTTTAAATTTTTCAGCCTCAGATCCATCTTTTCTTTCTCTTTGATTTTCCAATTGGCACTTGGTACTGGAGGAGTCTATTTCTCACTCTATTCTTAGTAAAAAATGAAACGACAATAAAAAAGGAACAGGTTTGAATAAAAGTGGGAAAACTTGGATGAATATGAGAAGACTCACAACCAACAGATGGAAGGACCAAAAGAGTGACTAAATCATCTTCTTTGTCCATTGTCGACTTTTTAAGCCACTCAACCTCAAAACACTAGAAAAGTGTTGTGGTCAAGATTGTTGCTAAAATTATTAGAGGCTACCTAATACTTTTAAATGATGATCTGATGCTTTTCCAACTCTTCAAGACTCCTTTATGCGGATCAATAAACAAAAGTACAATACTGACCTTAATGGAACTTATTTTATAGTTTATGACCTTAATGTAAATGATGCTCTATCACTTGAAAATATAGAAAAGGCGGCTCTAGAAGCTGTCTCTAACTAATATCATCACATGATTAAAAACACTTGTGTTCAATATTTTCCATATAATAACTCATCTTTGGCGAAATGTGATCAAAATGGAGACCATTTCATCATCATCAACATAAGCCAATTCCCACCACAGTGGGGTGAGCGACACGAATCTCGTCCCTTCATACCATCCTATTAGAAAACATATTTTTAATTGATTTATGTTTTTTTATGAATTTTTTTATTAACTCCATTTATGTCTTTTTAAGTCTTCCTTCTGATATCTTAGGCCCTTCTATATGCATCCTCTCTCACGTTCTTACAAGTGCATCTTTAGGTCTTTGCTTTACATTTCCAAACCATCTTAACCTCCTCACAGCAACTTTTTCCCAATGCATGCTATGCCTAACCACTTTTGAATATATTCAAAATGGAGATCATCTATGTCCAAAAAATTTGACTGTAAATCGGTGTAGTCCTGGCTAAGCAGGGACCCTGAACTATGTTCAACAAATAAGTATCATAAAAATAAGTGTCTTCAATTTTTATCCATATTCTATTAATATTTGTAAGTTTAACTCTTGGGGTAGTTGCTTCTTTGCTTTCACTACCTTTGAAGAATAGTTTACACATGTTCCAGCAATAAAAGAATGTTGGATCTTGACCATGAATAGTGGCAATGTTGCTGATTCCCTGTTCCAACAATACAAGAATAAGCGATGTTCATTCTATTCATGTGCCTATAACTTCAATTGATATATTGAGCTTTGATGGATTTACTGATGTTTTCTGATGAAATGTCTTAACACCTGTTGGCAACTCATGATTTTCATCTGCAGGGGAAATTCCCTTAAAGAACCAGCTTCCACAGCATATAATCAGGTATTTGCTGCTCACCATGGATGGATAATAAGGAAAGCTGTTGCAGCGGGGATGTATGCCATTCCTACAAAGCTACAGCTTTTGAAGAAGCTTAATGAAGATGGTAAGTGTGTGATGTTTCATATAATTGTCTGTTATGTCTAATCTCTTGACTAACTACTTGAAATGCATTTTGTGTTCCGCGCTATGGTTAGGATTTAAGCCTCCTGTTCTATTTGTGGGCAAGTTGTGAACAGTTACCATTAGTTGGCTAATCCTCATGGATAAGCTTGATCAAGGGAAACTTGAAATGACCTACATTGGTTACTATAGCATTCAAGTCTTCGATTAATTTTGGTTTAGGTCCTTAAAATTAAATGAGTGATTACATATAATTTTTAACTACCAAACTAAAGCTTGATGGACTAGACAATTAACTAATTGCATTTTTATGTCATGTGATATATAACTATGATTTCAGCATGTGAAATTTGTTGCTTCCATCATTTATTACCAAGGGTAATGCCTTGGTTTTCACGTGATAACTGAATACTTCACTAAATGAACAATCAACTGAGTTCAAAATCAAATCAGATGCATATAATCATCTAATCTTTGTCCACTTTTCAATTTTATTGTAAATTTTCATTCATTGATGGATCTGATACGTTACATTCCATCCTCTTTTATTGCTTTCAGAGGCCTCAGCGAGGATTCAGATGCAAAATTATGTTGTCGCATCAGCTCCTGTCATTCTGTACATAGACAAACTGTTCCAATCAAGAGGATTGGGCATTGATTGGTGAAATGTGAATTTTGTTTCACCATGATTATTTCGATTGTTATGCAGTTAAGTTGGCTTTTTCTGCCTTATTATAGCAATTTTAATTAACAAGGATACAGATATTTTACAATTATAGCAATTTATAGAAATATTGTGTATATTTCGATGGACGACATCAACCATGAAGAATTTTTGGGCAAATTGTCCTTCCTATAATAGGGAGGGGATGAGGAAGGCTTCCTTGTTTTGACTATGGATGGGCTTGCTGTCTAAAATTGTATCTGTTTGGTACACTATCAGTGTACCATAAACTATGTTTTCTTCATTCTCTATTATTAATATATACATACTGTTTACCCATCAGGAAAAAAAATTAGTGTAATTAGTGATTGCCAATTTGGGTTATAACATTCCTCTGTATATTCTTTTGTTTCAGTAGATTTATGGCATTCAGAAGTGGGCATATTTTCCACAAATCAAGCTATGGATAAACCGTGTGAAAAATTTAATATCTAAGTGTTATTAGAGAATCGTCTTTATTTGATTGAAAATTGAAAGTGTTTTGATATCATTAAAAGAAGGAAAAGGTCGGAAGTCAACTAGGGCTTAACAGAGTGTTCAACTGTCTCCCTGTCTCTGTCCCCCTTTTCTTGGCCTATTCTCTTTGGTTTATTTATCTTCATGATCTTCCTTTCTGCCGTTTAGAAAACCCTTTTTGTAAAGATAAAAAATCCATTTCACAAGTAATGTACAGATGAATAATTTACTTTTATTTTGTTACTCTTTGTTTTATGAAATATCTATATAAATTATATTTTTTTCTTGTGTAATTGCTAATACATTTTACTCAAAAATTCAATGTTATTTTAAAATATTTTATGCTTTGTTCAATTGATTGGTTATTTTCATTAAAAAAATTCTTAACATCCAATTCGTAAAATATACACATTATTTCATTAATTCTGATTTGGGAATTGTATTTTAACCATTAAACAATGTATTTGCTTTACTTGAATTTTGAAATGAATTGTCATAGTTATGTTTTTTGAATGTTCTTGAGCATTAGTAATGCTATTAAATTCTCTTATTTGTTGCTCATGATTTCTATAACCATCATTACTCTGAAACCATGCCGATACTACATTATGATTTCAGGCATTCTGTTATTTTATATCACAATTCCATTTCCTTAACCATTATTTTCATTTGGTCATCAATTGCAGTTTAACTTCTCCACTATAAAATCATTATGAGCATTGTGTTAAATTATCCCCTTTTTTTTTTGGTTACCATAATATGGGTCCTAATTGGTCTGATAGTAAGAGCTTCAGCGTAAAATATGGGTTTAAATTTGAACACAATCACAGTACACAAACATGGGGAAGGAGGCTATCGGCGTGTATAAAAGTGGTCATTCTTATACAAACTCACTAACATTTATAACAGCTAGTACCTATTAGGTACTGACTACTGAGTACTACGTGGAAGAGAGGCCAATCTCTCCTCACTCATGGTGAACCCTTACTTATTTTTATTTTTTTTTCTGCTAACAAAAATGGGGAAGGAGGCTATCGGCGTGGTTGACCCCCTACTGGGCGTGACGTAAGATGTTAGGGGCTTCCTCCTGTTGCAGAATGGAATGTTCGAATTGAGCCATGGCTACCAAATCGGCCCCACCTTAGTCGGGGGAATTGGACCGTCATCAGAATACCACGAGAGTCCACCATTCCTGCGGACAGAGATAATTGCCTTAATCATTGAACTAACCCTACATGTAGGAGATTTGATCCTTAGACCTCTGGCCTCCAAACCACTTGAGAGTAACCCGCAAGACCGCTAAACCGCCACTTCCGTAACCACTTGTACAGCTTGAGGTGTATGGTGCGGCAGGGCCCAAAGCCATTATTGCTGGAGACAAGGTGTACTCTGAAAAGAATTGCTAGTACTGCTACATTTTCTTGCTGGACTATTTGGAGGCTAGTCCTTTTGCTGGACTATTTGGAGGCTAGTCCAGTGTGTGATAATAATAATTAGATGGTACAACTGGACTGTATTTAAATGGAGAAGCATGAGCCTGTAATCAAAGAGTGTAACTAGGATAAAATGATATATAAACACAATTTGGTAAAATCATGGAGGCAAAGAATTAGGTGAAGCCAGTTTTTGAGTATGAAGTAAGAAAGAATCTAACACAGGAAGACCCTAACATGATGCTAGTTACAGTAATGGTTTATATTGTACTTTAAAAACTTTTACGACCTAGAGAAACGAGGAAAAAGAAAAAGAAGAAGAAGAAGATTTAGAAATGAGTAGAGAGTGAGATGAGAGTCTATAAAAGAAGAAGGCTTCTTGTTTTATGCATGAAAACATATTAGTTTTAACTAAGCTTGTTATGGCGTAGGAAAATAGATTTCAGACCGAAAATTAGTACATGATATAATGTTGGTTTGTGGTATATTTGGAGAATTGGGGCTATCCAATCATGGCTCTTGTTTTTAAGGGGTTTTGGGTTTTGGGTTTTGCACTTTTTAAAGGTTGGTTCTAGGAGAAAAAGGCTTTTTCAATTTTGAAGAATAATTTTGTGAAAAAGGATGAGACCAAATTGTTTTTAACATTTTTGTGTTTTATGAATTCAATTTCTTAGATAATTCTATTTATAAAAAAAAAAATTCCTTGAGTAAACAACACAAACTTGTAATATATAGTAAAATAGATTGTTTGGTATAACTTTTCAAAGTTACTTTTTAACTTTTCAAAATAAAGTTTTTTAACTTTTTCTACTTTAAAAAGTTGAAAAGTTATAACAAACGAACTCTTAGTTTTTGTCATGAAAGAATGACCTAGCTAATTTAAACTATTCTTTTCATAGGAGATCTTCTGGATTAGTCATATGGATAATATTTTATTTCATACAAGCCCCAGTAATACAAGTGTATAAAATATGCTTTCTGTGCAACCAAAGATTAATTTATAATACATGTCTGGGGCATTCTAATGAAGCTTCATATGTAAGCAACCTGCCTCGACAAGTTACTTTATTTAAATCCACATCCCAAAAAAGTAAACTAATAGTAAGCAAGTACTCAATTGCTGTTAGTGAGAGTTAGTCCAAGGGAGGTTGGTCGGTCATTATCACTGTTAGCTGTTTAACATGCACTAAATTAGGACTTGTCATTGCAAAGGGAGTGAGGAAAGCATTTGAGTTTCATACTAAACCCTTTTTTTTTCTTACTAAACCTTTCAAGTGTAGAATATACATTTGAAAGTAGTAAATTTGGACCCAGTTTTTGGGCCTCATTTCGAATATTTACATTTATTTTAGGGCTTGCCCAACCTCAGCCCGGCCCGGTATTTGGGCCTCATACTCAAATCCAAGCCTTACCTTAAAAAAAAAATAGAAGCCCTAGCCTGTTTTGGTTAAGTCTGGTTTTGCAATTTTTTTCTTTTTTGTAATTTTAATTTTAAAATACTTAGAATATTTATACTTATCTATTCTTAAAGGTTTCTTAAACTGATATTTTAATTAATTAAGCACCAAAAAAAACCCCACAAAAATTACAAAATAAATTAGTAATATAGCAAAACTAGCTTAAAAGATGTATATAGACATTAAACTAGTTTTATACATGTAATATTATAGAAAGCATGTCATTGGAATTTCATCTTGCATTTGTTTAGAATTAATGGTTCTTTCATCTTGCATTTGTTTAGAATTAACTAGTGACTCATGATGAATTAGACAAATTCTAGGCATGCCTCCACATAACCATCTTATGCTTTTTGCTTTCCTTGATGAATAATGATGATTGTATTAGATTCAAGGGAGCGTGTGTCAAAGGGAGAGTATGTCTCAAAGGGAACCGAACTATCCACCAAATTAAGGACAGAGCTAATGAAAAGACATCATGAAAGGATAAAGCTTACATAAAGCAAATGAACGATCCAAGAAAAAACACCACATATGATTCAAACTCCTAACAAAAAGTCAAGTAGAAAATTTAAGTCATGCTTGATGGTCAAATATAAACATTAGAAAAAATTAGTCTAAAAAACATACAATAAACAAAAATGTTGGTAGCTAGATAGAAACAGTTATAATTATGGCATTGCATAAAAATTTCAGCTTATTTGAAGTTTCCATTGTGGGCCCATTGGAAAGTAATTTTCCAAACAAGTTTCATTGCTTTTCAATTAACCAAACATAGCCACCGAGAATGCTTTCAATAAATATATTAGGGGTTAAAAAAATTTAAATGGGTCCTTATTGGCAGCATACTATTACATCAGGTACAAACCAATTTTAATTTTTATTAATATCGAAATATTGTGATTTGTGATGGTCCATATATGGATAATCTTATAAAAACATCCTCATTAGCATTCAATATATAGGACATGAGTTGGCAACTTGGATATGGATAAACCACCTTTATTTTTCATGATGTTTACTTTGTACATAAATTTTGAAATAATAAGGTTTTAAATATATATATATATATATATATATATTATAGGAAAAATGGCAGCCTTGCTGTTTACACCTTCCATAGGCCGACAAATGAGGAAAGGGCACGTGGCATCCACATGGCCTAATTCAACCAGATAGGCCATGCCAGCATTCACATGGGCTAGACACTTAGCCGAAGCCACGTAAGCACATATGATAACCGTGCTTTTTACGTTTAAGGGGTGATGTCACCATCAACACAGGATTGACGGCCAAAACCATGTGGATGAGCAACGATGGACGAGTGAGTTATTATTTTACGATCGTGGTGAAGAGGTTATCTCACATGGATAAGAAGAAACCGATGAATAACTTCTGGAACAGAAATAGAGTTCGTGCAAACGTGGATAGGTAGCAACCGTCAAAATCCGGCTATAAAAGGCATAGTCTTGAAGAGCTCGAGGACAACCTCCACTCAACCGCAACCGGTTATTATGATTATGACTCGATCATCCGTGATCACTATCCAGTCTCCTACACCCAAACTGTAGCAAGAAAGGATAATCTAGGACCCCTGTCACTGCTTCCTGTCGCAGTGACACTTCAGGCTACTATTTACTCCAATTAAAATAAAGACCCTGCCACCGACAAGGAGGTTGCGCGCACCCTTGATTTCTGATCCTGTACTCCGATTACAGCTATAGGGTTACGAGCAGCCGGTTCCGAAACCATCTTTGGTCAAGCAAGGTGTTAGCACCTGATTTTTGCACCCCCAAAATAAAGAAAAATGAAAAGTCAAACTAAAGGTCAAACCCTGAGGGGGTCAAAAATTGACTTTTTGATTCAAGTAAATTTGGCCATCAAACTTCATCTCATTAAAAAGAGCATTTCGACACGATTCTAACGCAACCGAATTTGCTGGAATCGGAGTCCAGATGGAAAAGATATGAGCTGGTCAAACTTTTGGGGAGCGAAAAGTTGACTTTTTGCTCGACCCCAATTCAGCTGCCAAACTTGACCCCAGTGGACAGGTGGTTCCGAGCCGATTCCGACGACACTAAGTTTGTTGAAATCGGACACCGGATGAAGAAGTTATGAGCAGTTGAAGTTTCAGAAAAACTGCCCATGTGGCAAAAAGGCAGCAAAAATGGACTAAACCAATAAAATAAATAAGATAAAAGTGTTTAATAATATTTTAATAAAGGAATCTCGTTTATATAATAAAATAATCATAAAATCGAATGTAAATCTTGCAAAAAATCAAATTGAATAAAGATTTTGAAATCCAAACATTTTTAAAACGTGCTGGACCGTATTTGTATTACGGGCAAGGCATGCCCGTATTTGAAGTACGGGCACGCTTCTAGAAGGAAACACGCGTCGCTGTACGGCGAGACACGCGTCCTGTACGGCCGAATCTGCGATAATTGCAAATATTCGTTTTTCGCCCGTACTTGAATTACGGGCAAGGCACGCCCGTACTTCAACTACGGGCACGGGATTTTTGCCTATAAATAGAGAGGCCACCCCTCTTCATTTGGACAAGTCTCTTTCCCTGGCCATGACCCTCTCCCTCTTGGAGCTCTCCACGACCAAATGCTGTCCAATCACCACCACCATTAACCCAAACCTATTTTAATCCCCAAACTACCCCTACATTTCTAGACTACCCCAAAACCATGCCCAAATCATTTTCAAATTGATCTTGAACCCATCCACCCTAACCAAGCTCTTCCCATTTCGTCCCAACAAACCTTGGAGGACGCGGAAGCGCTGCCGAAATCTCTAAGGAGTCACTCCATCACCAAATCCAAGAAGCAATAGTGTGGTAATCTTTGTATTCACTTCTTTTTAATGAATTATTTCATTTAAGTTTTCTTTCATTTTATCACAATGCTACTAACTTATTTGCTGTTTGTTTTGAGAATCATCAAAAGATGATAATATAAAATGGATTATTACAATAAGGAGAAAAAAAAAAGAGAAGAAGAAAGTGTCTAAAGGATGCTTTAACCCACCAACTTAATGCTTCACTTGGTTTTTTTTTAACATGACATGGTGATATGTAAATCCTTGAAATATACCCTCTCCTCTCTTGGATGAGGAGTGTGGCTGGTTGAACAAGAGAAAAAAGAAAGGAGCACAAGACCCAAAAGAGAAGAAATGGCTTTATAAGCCAAATGAAGGAAATGTGAAACTTGGAAGGAAGGCAAAAGCTCGGTGGAGGTTACCAGAAGACCCAGAAAGGCCACGGAACAGATCCAGATTGAAATCGGCAGCAAAAGTGCAAAACAGGTTGCACCCGTAAACTCAGGCCGGTCCAGCCTGGACCGTGTTTACTTCACGGGCAAGGCCAACCGGATTCTATTCACGGGCGATGATGGACCGTATGGAAAATACGGGCGATTGTAATGTAACTTAAAAAATGTAATTTCTCGGCCTGGTTGGACCAATTCCGGTCTAAGCCGGCCTGAACCACTCCCCTTAACCATTTTGGGCTTTTTTAAGCCCATTTTTGGACTTTGGGCCTAGATAGACCCATCAAGACCCCTTTGGCCCACTAGTTGGGCCCACTTTTGACTGGCCCATACTAGGCCTGTTTTCAGTAAACAGGCCCAGGCCACTTGACTCTTGGCTAATGGGCTAAATCCAAGCCCACTAAGCCCATTGCATGTGTAAATGGTTTAATTTAATAAATAACCAAAAAAGGGTTACCCAATAATCCTACTGGGCCCAAGGCCCAACCATGGCAACCCACGGGTCTTCCAACGGGACCCGGGTCCGACCCACTTCACTTAAATAAAAAGATAAAATCAAATAAAAGGGACCCACACCTTCAGAGGGCCCCGCCAGACCTAACAAGGTAGCATGCTGATCTAGGAAGGGTGAAATTGACTCAGAAACCAGGGGGACCCGAGGGACCAGTCAAACCGACGGGGCGGGCCGGGGTGTCTTAGGGCTTCCCCGGACGTAACCGAGGACTTAGCTAGATCTCTAATAAGCCGCAGACCAGACTTAGACCTGGATAGGGCAAAACCGTGTCTGCCTGCACTCTCAGGCAGTGGCGACTCCGAATGTCCCGAGGCACGCGCCAAAGGTGCGCCCGGTGTGCGATCTAGGCCAGGTTTAGGTGCGCACACAAGGTGATTGCCGAAACATTGGCTAAGTAGTACTCTTGGGTGAACCCCCCCCCCAATTGACTTCGTTAGCAGCCGCCTCGATCACGGCTATAAGGTCAAGAGAGGCCAGTCCTGCCGACCCAGTTGATTTTCTTTTGTTTTATTTCTTTTGAGTTACTTGAAGATTTGTTGTAATCAACGGTTGCATTTCGAGCGACCGATATCTGAATAAAAGTACTTCCTTATTATTTAATGCTGCTTTCAAACACGAACAAGAACCCAAACAAAGACTGAACCCCTTGTCTTCATTCTATCTTCTGATCAATTTTATTACAGGTGACTTGCAGTACAGCTAGACCGATGCAAGTTTAGATTCGGAACAGGTGCCCGGGGGTCGGGGGTCAGGATCCGACCCGAATCACCATATCAAAAGATACTGGCACGTCCTCACAGAGACATATCTTCCCTACGGCCACGTGTCACACCCAAACCAATTTGTGACCAACACTTGCGATGTTATTTGCAATCTCTATTTAAAATGTAAATCTTCTTCCTTCATCTTCAACCTTAAAGAAAAGATTTAATTGAATAATTTAGCATTATTATAAAACAGGTGGAAGACTTACAAGCACCGAATTATAAGTTTAATTTGCTAAAGTTTGGAGACCATCATCATCATCATCATAAGCCAGTTCCCAAGAAAGTGGGATCAGTGACATGAATCTTGTCTATCCATCCCACTATATCAAAAATCATATCTTTTGTTAGTCTACGTTTTTGTGAGTCTTGTTTTATAAACTCTATCCTTGTCTTTTTAAGTCTTCCTCTTACTCACTTAAGCCCTTCAATATGCATACTGTAAAACCATTGAGATCACTAGACCATTGCGCGTCTTACATGAGACTTAGAAAATTTTAGGAGTCGCCACCATCCAAAGGGTTTTGGTGTGGATGGTTGCCAAAGTGTGCAAAAATCAATCAAAAATGAACCAAAGAAAGCTCACTCAAAGTTCAACGCTAGAATTATGGTAACAGGGTTTGGTTATGAGTAGGGGAAGGTGTTAAGCACCCCCACTCACCCATCAAATGATGGTTGTCATGCATTTCATCACTTTAACATTTGTTTGCATTCAAAACATCCCAACTAACTAGAACAACAAAGGAAATGCAAAACATGTATGATCCTCCATAGGGATCATCTAATTGATTTGATTGTCCTTTATCGATAAATCACCTTTAAAACCTTCTAAGAAAGTGAAAATCAAAATATAAATCAAAAGAATTAAATCAAATAGCTCGGATTTGAAAGCAAAAGTACTTGAATTTAGAAACTGCTACTGCGCAACACTAATTCAATCAAGCATATCTCCTTAAAATAAAATAAATTTAATAATATCAATGACATTTGAAAGCTAATTTAGTGATATTCAATGAGGAAGAAACTGTAAAATTTTCATTTAAAAAGGATTTCAAACAGCTAAGATATATATACTTGATTGAAGTTGTAGGTTTTGCAATAGTACACATACAAACCAGACTAACATTGAGCCTCTGTTTGTGGAGATTAGCTCCATATAAATCCTTGCAAATTTGCTCAAATATAGTAAGATACCTTAGCTTTCAAATGGTATAGGTCTCATACAGAGACTCATACATTTGAGATGTATGTGCATCCTCAAAGGTGCTAAAAACATCACAAATTGATTATGTGTTCAGCTACAGAGCAACATAAGATCAATAAAACACCTAGACCTCATATCAAATCTAAAAATATATGAAACCACTTCCATTTGAAAGTAGATTCATTGATAAAACTTGGAAATGAGAATCATTTAAATTGGGTTTCAAATGATCTCATAGTGTTCAGTTAAAGTAATAGGGTCTGCAATTGTGATTTTGCAAACCTGTCAAGCTTCTATTAAACATAGAGAACAAAGGACTTCATGAAAAATCACCAAAATTAAAATGACCAAACTAGATGAATATACCTTTCATGTGAAACTGAAATCACTCGAAAATTCATCTGGATGATGAACTTATGAGTGCTTCAGGTTCATATTCAAGCCCAGTCCAGAATCATGAAAATCCTTTGATGCAAACCAAGATTCATTAAATTTGAGTATGGATCTTCTTAAAATCAAAACTAAAATCATGTAAATGGTATCAACATCATTTGAAAACATGTTAGATCTATATTCTCTTGCACTTCTCTATAGAATAAGAGAGCTCAAGAAGAACCTGATCATCAAACTTAATGTAAAACCTCAATATTGAAAAAGACTTGACCATACGATCACCTCCTTATAATCAATTAAGATCTAAATCATTCTAGAGGGCATGAATTATTGATTTAAGGCTAAAATTCTCAGATATAGCCATATTAATTATGGTAGATCTAAGAATAAGCCTAAATGTGAAGAAAACAATGTAAGTGTAATGTGTGCTTGTGTTTTTAATTAAAATGCATGCAAAATCTCAACAATATAGATCTGTATGGGGAGGAATTCAGGTATGAGATCATTTATTAATCTAGACATATTGAAACCTCTAAAAAAAGGAATAATAATTAACAAAATCAACAATCAATCACTCTAGATCTAATCAAATTTAAACATACATGGTTATAGAATCCTCCTTTGGACCTTTCCCCTTGCTCTTTGATTCACCATTTACGGTTTGAGAGAAGCTACAAGTACTTTGATCTAAGGTAAGGGCTACAAACACATGGAGGTTCTATCCTATAGAAGGAGTAGAAGATGAGATTACTGAATTTAAAGAAGATACTGAAATATAAAAGAGATTATACCTTTAGAAGTCTTCCTCTTCATTCCAAAGCAAGCAAGCTTCAAGCAATTCAAGTAGACAATCCAGCAATGTTATTTTTTCCTTCTCTTAGACAAGGCTCTTATTCTTAGAATTTATAGTCATTTACAAGGAGGAGATGCCTTCTATTTATAGGCAAAAGGGAGACTAGAAAAGTTCAAAGGATATGCACAAATATAGGTCTAGATGTTTCCAATTGAAGGCCAAAGTATGAATCGGAGGGAATTTGACAATTTTTGGAGGCCAATTTAGGCAAATCAATCTATTAAGAGAGAGGTTATAGAAGGTAAATAAGTGAGATCTCTCGAGAATTTTTCAAAATGAACATTTTTAGGCTGAACTAGTCGAAAGCAAATATTATGTAGTCAATAAACAAAATCGGTTACAAAAAACCTTTGATTTACAAATTTATTATGCCGGCTCAAATTCAGTTACAAACCACGTGATTTCGTTGATGTCACATAACTGTCGAAAGTTTGAGATGCCACATCAGCCTTGAACCAGTAGGTATATTGGATAAACAATAGAACTCCTTATGACCGAAATAGTATAATGGTTACAAAAATTTATTAATAGGATATCATTGTCCCCTTGAAATGTGGTGCAATTTGGGGTGTCTACACATACTCTTGGTTAGCCACTTAAAGTTTGGATACTAAAATTCAAAATTCATTAATACTATGATAAGTTTTAGTAGAAGAAGGAATTGAATCCTTGGTTCTAAAAAAGATACGGTACTTGAATCGAAATGAGTTATGTTGAATGGTATATAATTCTTTATTAATCTTCTATTAACAAACTTGAAGCATTGCATTATTTTTAAGAGGCCTTATTGGAAACCGTTGCTCATATTTTTGGGTCCAAGGGGGGTGTGGTGGTGATGCATCTTGTGGTACGTCAAAAGTTTATTGGTGATTTTGATCAATATCTCTTATATGTCTATATTAATACATCTTTCATTTTCCCTTGTCTATTCAAATTATTGTTATTAAGAACCTCAGTTTATCAAAAGGGCCTACACATCGTCTATAGCACCTGATATAAACAACAAGACACATAAATGTGTGGGGTCCTCGAAAAATGAATGGTGGGTCCCATTATAATGTATCTTGCTGCATGTTTACACCAATGCTGTAGAGGATGAGAATCGATCGAAAGAACCTAATGAGGAGAATGAAATGTACAGAAGTAAGAAAATGAGCAGAGCATCGCTGGTTCTTAAGAAATTAATTTTCTCCAATTTATATTCTATCTTACTTTCTTCCTCTTCTTTTCACAATAATGTCAGGTGTTTATATTATATTTTTGGAGGAAATTTTTTTGAATTTATTAAATAGCCGTTTGCTTGAATATTCAGGCAATTATTGATTGCCTGCCCGCTTAAATCTTCTAATCCCCTTGTTGTATATGGAATTTATTAATGACCGTTTGGTACAACTTATCCTCTATTTTGGTTTCCACGTTTTTAAATTACAAGACCGCCCGGGTTATTAGCTTTAGCCCGCTCAATTAGCACAAGTACCAACTAATATCATATCTCGCTCTCTATCACTAACTAATAAAGTAATATAGTCGCTTTCTCTCTCTCTCTCTTCTTCCGCTTTGTCTACTACCTTTTTCAGCTATCACCGGAAAATCTGTGTTTCTCCGTCAGCTGGAAAACCCTAGAACAATGGAGGACGTCGCTCTAGAACTTCATCAGATCTAGAGAGCCGCAATTGTAGGATCGATGATCTGTTCACTCTTCGAGTTGCATTTTGGGTTTTCTTTCTTAAGATTTGTCATTTCTATTTTGTTTCCATTTTTTATTCTCAGATTAATGTATGCTTAGATTGTTGTTGTAGATGCTGCATTTTCTTTCTAGACAGTTGATTGATGTCAGGAATCTAGAGGAACTTGTTAGTTTTCTCCGTTTGTAGTTGTTTTTGGGTTTTTTTTTTGTACTGGTGCGATGCTCTGTTTGAAGTAATTTCAGTCGTTTTGGGTGAAATTCTTCTTGATTATGTTTGTTTTTGTTTTGAAGAAAGGATAATTGGATGATCACTGTGATGGTCAAGCTTAATTAGAGCATTTTGTCTCTTTTTGTTGCCTTTTTCAGGAAATACTGAGGGAGGGAACTGTGCTTTTTGGTAGAAATGGATAGTCCTTCAGTGAGTTCTACAGAAGATCCGGTGAAAAAGCCTCGAATTTCTGAGCTTCCGAAGCAATCTTCTGTTAGTTCTGCTGAAAGTGTTAAAAAATCTTCGAAACTTTCAAAACCTGGCGTTACAGCCAAGGTTTCTTCCGGAACGGCTACTTTGAGCAGAAAACGAGTGGAAGGAAATAGTAGTTCTGATGCAAGTTCGAAAATGGTGAAATCGACTTTAACCAGATCTTCTGCTAGTTCGGATACAGCTTTGAGTCGGAGAAACAGCACTGGTGGCTTGCTGCAGAAGCAACGGGTTTCAGTTACAAAAATTCAAGACAATGCTAATGTGGTTTCAGGCAAAGGAAGAACTACTTCAGTATCAGAGCCGGTAAAGAAATCTCTGACTGAAAGTAGGCGAACGTCGTTGCCTGCAGTTTCCACTAAATCTTTGAATCGATCCAGCAATTCGGAGACAAGCAAGTCATCTCCGGTTTCGTCTGTTACTAGGATTTCAAGACTCTCTGCAAAATCCGATACAAGCAGACAAGATTCTGTTAGAAAGCCATCTATTAGATCGCCGCTGTCGGTTTCTTCTGGGAAAAGAGTTTCATCGTCATTGGATAGTAGTGGGAGCAGTACTGCTAGGAAGACTGTTTCTAAGGCTTCTTATTCATCTGCTCGTTCGCCTTCAGTAGCCAGTGGGCCAAAATTAGGGTCTCTGTCATCGTCTGCAGACAAGGGTTCTTCTTCATATGGCCGAAAGAAAGCTTCAACGCCAGAAAATCGTGATTCTCGCTTCATGATGCTCCCACAGGTGGAAATCAAAGCTGGTGATGATGTGGTAAGTGTATCATCAGCAACGTTTTAACTTCAGTCATGCTTATAGAAATGACAATTCAGTTGTCTAATATCTGTTTGTTCGGAGAAGTTATTATGGGTTTTAGTTCATTTCCTTGTATTCCATGTTCCTTTCCGTGAATGTGTGATGGCCACATATAATTGATCATTTTATCAGGTTTGCAGCGTGCAAGATTTCAGTCATTGTATGTTTCCTAGCTGCCACATCTCCAATCTAATTGGTTTGCATGCTATTTTATTTTAGTTTTTTTTAATTTTTTTAGCTTGTATGCTATTTCAACAATAGATTTAAGATTTACATACTACAATTTTTCTGTTGCTTGCATCCTTTTGCCTTTTCCTCACCACCACCACCCCCCCCCCCCCCCCCCCCCCCCCCCCCCCCCCCCCCCTCCCTCACATAGAGTTTTTAAGTATTTTGCTAAGGACTCCTTAAGTTCCATTTTCTGACTTAAAAGTTAGTAATTATTTCAGTAAGTATACTTCAGAGATAGTATAAATATGTTTGATTTCTTGTTGTGATTATTGTCAGTTGTTGTCTTTTTTCTCTGCTTCTTATAGACTAAAATACTGTTGTGATCGGCGGGGACAAATGCTTGGTAGAGATTATCTTTATCTTCACTCTGTGTTTCTTTTACCCTCTTTACCACTTTTTATTAATTTTTCAGAGGTTGGATCTTAGAGGTCACAGAGTTCGTAGTCTCAACAGCAGCGGGTTGAACTTATCTCCCAATTTGGAGGTGAAGTTTTCTCTTATTAAAGTCTTATGTTTGTCCTGTAAGTATAAAATATAAATATTCTGTTATCTAAGGAAACAAGGATACAGTTATTATATTGTTGGATGTCTTGTTAAATTAATTGTTGTATTGGAAGTCTAGAATTCACTTATGGCAGAAGATGACAGAAAAAAGAACACTAATCAAGAGAATAGGCGATTCTTTATCTTTGAAGTAGAACATAAGATACCAACCCATGTAGATTCTCAGACAAAAATCATTGAAAATATTATTGGATGGTCTTCTGATTTTTCTCATCTTTTGGACAACCATACTCATCCAACATCGTTGGACCCCATTTTGTGGGTAGCTCTTCAATTTTGCCTGCTTAAAGTGCATCAAAACTTCTCTATGCTTGTATAATCGTTACCATTATTATGCTTCGAGAGACAATCTGGATGATGGAGCTGTGTACAGAGCAACCTATGTTTTCACCTTGGAACTCTGGTTACTGCTTTCTGTAACTTCATCATTCTATACTGTTCTTTACATTTGAGAAATGCTTGATGGCCTGGCTATTTGTGCCTTTATTTTATCTGATATTGTTCTCATTCAAAAATTGCAAATGTCATCTCCCTACTAGTCGAGGTTTGTTATATGAATCTTGTTCTTCCATCCCAATGTATGGAAAAAACGAAATCTTTGGTCGGATGTATTTAAAACATTCTGCATTCCAACTAAGATTTTAAATATTGATATTGTTAGATATATCGCCACCTGAGAAAGGAGAAATATTGCTTGATATGCTGAATGAAATATTTATGTTGTTGAAAAAGTTGGGGAAACATCGAGAAGAATGGGGAGACTTATAATAAAATTTTGTGAGATACTCTTTTTTAGATATGTTTGGACCTAAATTACTTAAAAACTACAAAAAATGAATTAATTACTTAAAGTACGTATGAAAAATCGCCATTGGCCCCATAATGACACATTTGCCCCGCGGGGGGGGAATCGTTTGACCCTAAGTCTTGTGATTTTTTGATATGTGCCACAGAAATGTAGCGAAATTTTTCTACGTTTTGAGTGGCACTTTTTTTTCTTTTCTTATTTAAGACTTGTTTTTGCACAACCAGTTCATTTAAGTTGCCCAATTTTGATGAAATTTTGCCCAAATTAAGTGACTTCTCCTCATTGTCGAAACTCATCCAATCCTCTATCTATTCTCAAAACTACTTTGGTTTCTCCCTTAAAACACCCATAACTTGTAGAAAATGTGCAAATTTACAGAATAGAAGAACTGTAGACATTTTATAGTGGCTTTGGGGTTCAATCATGTCTGTGTTTGCGTCCATGGAAGGTAAAACGTGTATTTTTTATTTATTTTGAAGGCTCTAATCTTCTTAGAGTGTATACATATATATATATATGTAGCGATACCCGATTTGTTGATGGGTGTTGCCACTTTATGTTTTCCATTAAAATTAAAATTAATTATTTGTCAAGAAAAAATATATAAGATACAATAATTCATTAAAAAATTCAGGCAAATATAGTGAAATTGAAAATAACGATTATCTGTTTTATGTTTTAATTATTCTGAAATTTAGGGAAATGTATATTTAGTTCTAATTGTAAAATTAAAAAGTAGAAAAATGGACAGAAATTAATTGGAAGATTGTAAAATTTTTTTGAAAATAATAAAAACTAATTTTAAAATTAGATAATTATATGTATATAAAGTTTTAATATATATATAAATTAATTTAGAAATTTTAGAAAATTTTGAAAAACGACATTAAATCATATCGAATTAAAACTGATTATCGCTTATGATGTGCAATTCTGATTTTTTTATTGAACACATTATTATTTATTTTTGTATATGAAACTTATAGCTGCATCATCTATTTCTCCCCAATAATATAGGTTTTTCAAATAGAAAAGTAAAAAAATTGTTTTTGCAAAACTACTGAAATTTTGCATGGTTCTGATTTTCTAGCGAGTCGTCAAAATTTTGGCGGGATGTTGTTGAAATTTGTTTTCTTGCCACAGGCGACATGCCCTGTGGTACAGGAGCTAAAGAATTTGGTTTCAATGCATCATCAATTGTTGAAACAGTCCAAGAGACATACTTAGAAGATATGGGGTTAGAACTAATAATACATTTGACAGATGATTTCTAACATGATGAATGCAATGAAAACATGCAGTTCAAACTCACATGCAGTTCCTTGGATGCTCAAAGTCGTCTTTGTTATGGTTCTAAGTGTACACATAGCTGATCCAATGACATAGTGAAGCGATAAAAATGAGTAAAGCCATGTAAAGTATTGAGGTAATCATTGTCACTAAGTAGACCAGCATGTGAAGGTGTGGATGCTAATCCTGCTCATGATATCCTTGACTATATCCACATGATCCTCCTTCACTATAACTTTGCTTATTCTGTTATCTATAGCCATAATCATATGAGTCATAAGAAGCTTCATGTCATAATGTTGGGCATGTCCTTGTATGTGTGCATATTCTTTTTGCCCATATTCATACCTATATTAATCACCATGACCGTATGTAGTTTGATTTTGAGAAAAGCTATCATAAGACCCATATCCTTTGATATTTCCCCTTTTCATTGATACAAAATAAACTTGATAAAAGACAAACAAAAAGAAAGTCGAAACATACCTTAAATTTGTTTTAGTATATTTGATGAGTCAAATTTTACCAATTGTTGTTGAAATGACTTGGATTGAAGAATTCAGTTACAAAACGAGTGATTAAAAAAGAAAAATTTTAAGTTTTAAAAAGAAGATTTTGGTCTAAAGAATCATTGGTAGAACAAAATAATGAAAATCTTCCTCAAATTGACCTCTTGTAATGACCATGGTTCAAAATATTGTGCCGACGTACCATATCGACCAATAAAAAAATGGATATGTATTGAGATATGTATCGGGTACGTATGGATACACTGTAAAATGGTGGATATGTAAAACAAAACCGATTTGGATAGAAAGATAAGCTAAAAATATGACAAATAAACATGTTTCTCACATCATAGGCCTACACAATACGTGTTGGTATGGAAACAAATCGGCATGCATGCAGATGAATAAAAACTTTGGAAGAAGTAGTAGCTAATTAATAAAAGCTATAATATTATAGATAAACTATAAACAAGAGTAAAAAAATTCATTCATATTATACTTGATACAATTACAACAATACATAAAATGTTCAATAATCCATACAAATATCAATAACTAAATCATGGATGTTGATATACATAATTTTATCAACAACTATCTCATCCCATAAAAAAATTTGGAATCCAAATGTCAAGTTTTAATACAATTAAAATAATTTTCTGATATTTATAATTAGTTTTTTGATAAAATAATTATTAAAAATAAAATTTTAAATGGAAGTTTACAAGAATCATTGAACTGATAGATCAACTCTATGCCCATCTCATATAAAAATTTCAACTCAAATTAACAAGTTTTATATGGTTTTTAAATACTAATTTTCATTAATTTTAGTATAACACATTTTTTTTCCAAAAAATAATTACATCCATAGATTTCACTTGAAATCAGTAGATTCATGTAAAGGAATATCAAATCATATTTAAGCATTAAAAAATTAATGATATTTATCAAGAAAAACTTCAACCTCCATGAAAATTGTCAACCAATACAATTTCTTCATTTTATTCATTAAAAGAAGTTGTTTCTAAAAAATTATTTGAGAAATCAGGTTGAAAATAGGCTTCGAACAATGGGATGTAAAGGTTTCTCCGAACTTTGGTTTTAGAGAATGGGCTTTTTTTAGGATGGTATCTTTTGTCATTTTTTTTCATAAAATATCGACTGTATCGACTATGTATCGAGCGTATTGACTACGTATTGACAACCTTATCGATTGTATCGACCGATACAATTGAGTTAAGGATACATTATTGTGTATCGTGCCGTATCACATGATACAGGATATGTATCAACCGTATCGACCGATACGGCACGATATTTAGAACTATGGTAATGACATACATGTTACCAAAAGGGATATATCACTTGATATCATGATATATTTAACCAATATCACAGTATATCTCTTGATATCACTTGTATTTACACTCTTGTATTTGAATAAAATTACCTGGGAAAATGTATATATTCCTTGATGTATGGAGGAATATAGTGATTTTTAAAACCTTGATTCTGAATATTTGCTCTTATCAACAAAATTTTCCTTGAGCAATCTAGTACTGTCTTCCTGCCTTTGGCCAATGAAAACATTGGATGATTTTTGGTAGGTGAAGCTACTGCAGTTTGTTCATTTCAAATGGTAATGTTGTTATTAACTTCAAATCTATTGTCTCCAGTGGTATATGCATACTGTTTTAGCAACTTTGTTAGTATATGGTAAAAGGATCACGTTCTGGGTTTTTAAAGCAACATCATTATTTGTCAAGCGGCAACCTTTTGCTTTCTAAAGTAGATTTTGTTGAATAGTCATTGTCATTCCTCACTTCCTGCTGATGCATCTGGATTGCAGTTCGTTTATCTCAGGGACAACCTATTATCCTCTTTGGAAGGAATTGAGATTTTGAAGCGAGTGAAGGTTTGCTGAAAGATTTCCATGCCATCATATTTATTTCCAATTTTACTGAATTTCTTTGTATTTGGAACATGGAAAACCATTTTCTAACTTAACTGCTTAGCTTTTGGAATTTGTATCTTGGTCATTGATTGAGAGTATTTTGTTTTCTTACCAGGTTCTTGATCTTAGTTTTAATGAATTCAAAGGGCCTGGATTTGAGCCACTTGAGAATTGCAAAGCACTACAGGTGTCTATCTCAGTCTCATATTGGTATTTTGAAATGCCATATGGTTGTACTATCTCTAACCTTTTGATGTGGCAATTTCTGATTTATCTGTTATTCATATAGCAACTTTATCTTGCTGGGAATCAAATCACATCACTTGTAAGCCTTCCGGAGCTTCCTAATTTGGAGGTATGCCATAAATACTAAATAGATGTATGTATTTTACACATCCTCATTCTGACAGGAATTGCATAGTTAATCATTGTTATTTTCTTTTTGCTATATTTTCTTCCAGTTTCTGTCTGTTGCTCAAAACAGGTTAAAATCTCTGTCAATGGCAAGTCAGCCTCGACTACAGGTGTGTTTGGTGCTTTAATCCATTTCCTGGATGTTTCTGCTTCCTTTATATTTAAATTTCATTTCTATTGCAGGTTCTAGCAGCAAGCAAAAACAAAATATCAACTTTAAAGGGATTCCCACACTTACCCCTTCTCGAGGTTAGGTTCTTGCTACACATGTGAAACAAGATTTCATGCTGCAGTATATTCAAGTAGTTTCAGAAATTTTCCTGGAACTAAAATGGTTACTGTAGATCTTCAATGTTTATTTATGTAGTAAGCTTGTGGAAATTCAGCCCTTGCCGCAGTTATCCAAATTTATGGCCATATCTTATTATAATTTCTATCTGTATCAGCATGCATTTTCCGTTGCTCAATAATCTGGTAAATAAAAAAAAAAAATCTAGCTGCTTAAATGTGTATTGGATGTAATATAATTATTGTGGTTTAATGATAATTGATAAATATGATACCTAGACGAACAACTGCAAAATATATGTTCTAGACTAAATGCCAATTTCAATACTGATATACCATAAGATCTGGAAATGTGCAATATCATGTCTTTTTAATTCTTTGTTTCCTTAATGTGGACTTGTTCACACAATCAAATCCAGAAGATAGGAAACTCAGTTTTTTTTTTTTGATCAGTAATAAACTGCAAAATCAGTTTAATTCTTTGATTTCTTGTGAAAACCTGAAGTAAAAATCAATGTGTTCTGCAAATCCTTAAAGTGAGGACATGATATATCTATCTTGATTCAAGTAAGCAATAAACTGGAAACGAAACAAGGGTCTTTGATGTTGGTGCTGCTTTGCACATTAGACTTGTTGCCTAGGTGCATATTTTACTATTGATCATTGCAATTCTGTAGTTTGCTTCATATTTTTCTTGTTTAGGGGGATTTTGCTCCTAATGATTATAACATGTACGCAGCATTTACGGGTGGAGGAAAATCCTATACTCGAGATGCCTCATTTGGAAGCAGCTTCCATATTGCTTGTTGGCCCTACTCTGAAAAAGTTCAATGATAGAGGTAAAACCAAAATCACCATTTTTTATGATTTGTTATCTTGATTGAATTTTTCTTATTTAGGTTATTATTTTTATATAAAAGTGTTGATACAACAATAAAATATATTGATGCAGTTAAGGATATGTACGAGTAAGCCTTAACTGAAAAAAAGAAAAGAAAAAAAAAGCTGTTGTCTGTGAGACAACTGAGTTTTCAATTAAGATAAATTTCACCGAGGGTCACCTATTAGCCCTTATTTATTCGCTTTAATTATGGATGAATTGGCAAGTGATATTCAAGATGAGGTGCCTTGGAATATGTTATTTGTAGATGGTGTAACCTTGGTAGGTCACAATAGAAAATAAGTAAATGTTAGGATGAATCAAATGGTTTTAAAATAAGTTGTGTGAAGGCTGAATATAGGGAATGCCCTTCATATACAAATAACATTATGATTGATGAAACTATTATAATTAACAATCAGGATACCCATTTAAGTAATAAGTTCAGATATCTTGGATCAATAATACAAAAAAGATAGGGAAATTGATGAAGATGTAGCACATAAGAGTGGAGCTGATTGGCTTTAGACGGAGGGATGCTTTTGGGTTATTGTGTGCTTAATGTGTTGCACTTAAATTAAATGGTAAGTGTTATAAGACAACAATTAAATTGCTTATGTTGTATGGTACATAATATATATTTTTTTCAACAATTGTATAATTTATTTATTTCTCTTAATATTTTGAGTTGAGGGTATTAAGATGATGCAGCCTCAATCACATACATTCACAAAACAACATTTTTGAATAACAAAGAAGAATCTACCGATGCAGAGAAACAAGATACAAATTCCATGTTTCAGTAGTCTTCAATCTTTTACTCCATGTTCTCTTTAGTGTGTAAGCTTAACTAGTACATAAAAGAAGAGTGCCTCTACTGTGCCCCATCAAAAGCTTATAATAGGATTACAAGCTAGTAGATTGCTCATTGTTGGACTCCAGTTGCTGTTTCCATTGGGCAGAGGTCAGTGCTTTCTTTATTTGAAGTGCATGGATGTGCTTCATCTCCTCCACCAATGCAGAATTTACCAACCTATGTCTCTCGAGCAATCTTTTCCCTTCAAATTGGTCTCATACAGTCTCAATCTCAAATCTTTCGGCACACAACCCCCCACCCACTCCCACAAACAAATGTATTAGTTACTACAAGATGAGAAGGATTCATCTTTGATGTCAATGAAGCCTCAACCTTCTCCTCCGTTACTCCTATTTCTTTCTTTCTAAACCTTGTAGGGTACAGAATGTTGGGTGACAAAGAAACAACATGTTTTGAAGATGAGTGTTACTGAGATGAGGATGCTAAGATTGGACGTGTGACAAAAATAGAAAAGGTAAAGTAAGAAGATGTTCAAAAGTTGTTAGGCATGGTATGTATTGGGGGGAAAATTGAGGAGAGTAGGATAAGATGGCTTAGACATATCAAGTGGAGACCTAAAGCTGCACTTGTAAGAAGGGCTCGTCCTTCGGAGACCAGTCCTTGGAAAGCTGTTGTATGTCTTGCTAATTCTTTCTATCTCTATGTGTGAGTATTTGTAGGGTCTAGGTCTTCTACTCGTTTTTGGCATGATTTATGGTGGGGTCATTCTGTGCCATAGAATTTTCCTCGTGCGTTCTCCTTGAGTTGCCATTCTCACGCCCTAATATCAGAAATATTATCTTCGTCCCCTAATGGTCTGTCTTGGAATCTTTAGTTTCGAAGAGATGTTAGGCCTGCGGAGTTAGATGAGTTAGCCTCTCTTGTCGATCTGTTAAAGGATGTTTGTCTTGTCCCGTCCTTGAGAGATAAAATGGTTTGGGTCCCTTTCCTCGTCAGGTGTTTTTTCTTGTAAATCTTTTTTGTCTTTCTCATCCTGATGGGGCGATCCTTCAGCCCCTTTCCCTGTTTCTCATTTGTGGAAGCCTAAGGTACCCACAAAAATCAGAACTTTCTTATGGATTGTGCTTCTATACATGATCGACACAACTGACTTAATCCAGAGAAGATGGAAGAGTTTAGAACCATCTCCTCATGTATGTGTTCTTTGTACAGAGGCAGTGTCCCTTTGCCAGGTGTATTTGGGTGCAACTACTATGGATGATCGATGTTTCTTATGTGATGGCTAATACTCTTGGGAGGTGGTTTGAGCAGTGGAGAGTGAGGGGCTTAGGGAGGAGGGGTCATGCCATGTATGGGATGCTATTCCATGCTACAATGTGGCACATATGGCTGGAGAGAACTCGTAGAATTTTTGAGGCCAAGCGTTTGTCCTGGATGCAAGTGCTGGAAACTATTATGGCCTTTGTTGCATCATGGGTTTCCATTCGGCTTGAGTTCTAGGGCATAAGTAGCTCAGAGTTGGTGAGAGAGTTGACAGCTTATTGCCTTTCATCCCTTCATTAGCAGAAAAGGACCACTATATGGAAGGTGCCTTTGGAGGGACTACGAAGTTAAATTTTGATGGTGGCTCCTTAGGCAATCCAAGACCTTCAGGCAGTGGAGGAGTATTTAGAGATCATGTGGGACATGTTTCTATTATCTTTAGTGGACTTGTGGGGGTCGGAGATGCCATTCAAGCGGAACTTCTAGCTATTCTATTAAGCCTTTCTAAGGCTAGGCAATTGGGTGTCATAGAGATACTTATGGAGGGGGATTCGGCTACTATTATTGGATGGATGCACGAGGATGATGTTGTCTAATGGAGATTGTCCCATCTCATCAGGAGGGCAAGATCATTGGCATATGATATGAATGTTTCATCTAGTCATGTGTCTAGAGGGGCGAACTCAATAGCAGGTCAACTCTCCAAGTTTGGGACCTCTAGTGATAAGTTATATGTTGGGTCTCCATCAGGGGAGGTGGCAGAGGTGCTAGCAAGTTAGTGGAGTGTTATGGTGTCTTGGGTACGTACTTGTTTTTGTTCCTTGGTGTACTATGATAATCAATTTAGTTATTCAGTCTATGGTATGGCCTAATATTTCTTTTTTTAGGGAGGTGGCTTTGTCTTGCATGCTCACCCCTACTATGTATATTCTTTCTTTTAATTAGTACAATATTCATTATTCATTAGGACAAAAAAAAGAGGTTGCACCTGTGAGAAGGTGTGAGAAGATGTAAATTAAAAGGCATAAGAGATCAAGAGGAAGATCTAAAAAGACATGGATGGAATCAATAAAGGAAGACTTACATAAAGATGAATTAACTGATAATATTATTTTGATAGAGTGGATGGGGAGACAAGATTTGTGTCGCCGACCTTGCTTTGGTGGGAACTGTTTTATGTTGATAATGTTGAAGTTATGATTTCTTTGTGAGCATTTTTTGTTATGATATATAGATTAGAATATTGGTCAATAGAAAAAGTAAAATATGCATAATGAGCGTTGCTGAGATGTAGTTATTGAGACTGATGTGTGGGAAGATGAAGAAAAAATAAAAAAGATGGAAATATTCGAAAGTGTTTAGGTGTTGTCCAAATAAGTGATTGGATAAACAAATAAGTTAAGATGGTTTGCATATGTAAAGCAAAGATTTAGGAAGGCAGTTGTGAGAAGGCTTGAATTTATACTCATTGAATGATTTAATAGGGCAAGGGAAAGACTCAATAGAATGTGTGGAATCAGTTTGAAAGGATTTGAGTACCCATTAGCTGATTGGAAATATGGTTTTTGATAGATTGCAATGTCGGAATAGGAATCATGTTGTCGATCCCAACTAGTAGGGAAAAGGAATTAGGTTAATTATATGAGTAATTTTTTTGTATATGGGACTTCCATGGCTTCACTAGGCTTTGCTATTTTGGGTTTATTGCTTTGATTCAAATCTAGTAGAAAACAGGATGATTATTATCTTATATTTTGTCATTCCTTTGCTTTTGCTTCTCAGCCTGTCTTCTTCTGCATTATCTTGATGTGTTTATATGATGATCTAAAAGGAAGTAGCTTAAGATGATTTGTGCATATAAAGCAAAGACTAGGAAGGTAGCTGTTAGAATGCTGTTAGAATGTGCCCTTGAGAGGGAGGGGGTTGTTCTCCTCATTGAAGGTTCTAAGAGGGCCAGAGGAAGACAAAAAAAAAAAAAACCTGGTGGAGTCAATTTAAAAGCAGAGAAGTACTCATAATTTAATAACAAATATGGTTCTAAAATGATTTGGATGGAGCTATAGGATTCATATTGTCAATTCCAATGAGTTGGGACAAGGTGTTTGTTGATTTTGTACTTGTATAATAAGCAGATGTTCATTGTTGGGAAATATTTTTATTCCATACCTCAATTTAATTTTGGAGTTAATGTTTTTTATGAATTCATATTCACTTGTTACTATTTCCTTTTTAACATAATATGAGTGGTGTGTAGATCTTTCTCGTGAGGAACTAGCAATTTCCAAGCGTTATCCTGCTTGTACAGCTTTATGCATCAGAGATGGTTGGGAGTTTTGCCGCCCAGAGCATGCAGCTGGTAAGATTATGGGGATTTTTATGTCCTGTTATGAATGTTTCTTTTTTCTTTTTGGGGGCGAATTATTTTTTCCTTTTATTTTTGTTATGGGGAGTAGGGAGGAGGGGGGTAGGTTGGGGCCAAGGGTGGTGTCGTCTTGTATAAATCCTTGTGTATTCACATATTTATATATTTGTTTTCATAATTATTAAAATTGAATTTACTTTTGTATTATTGTCTTGTGCAATGAGTGCTGTTGATCAGCACCCATCACTTAAGTGGTCCAACTGATAAGAGGCTCTATGACAATAAAATTCTTAGACTGCCATTTTTCAAATGTGATTTCCATAGTGTTTATTGAACACTTTGTTGAGGGGCCCTACAGTCTTTTAGAGGTATGCCATCAGATGAGATATTATTTGGGGACTGTGATCTAGTGGGATTGGCATTTGGCATTCCCATTTGTAGCTTATCTTTTTAGTTTCTGATGTTTTATTTCTTCTTGTTACCCATTGGTTGAAATTTAATTGTGTGCATTCTATTGTTTTCTTTCAAAAATAATTTTTGTTATTTGTCTAATAGAAAAAACACTATCTGATTTTCATACTACCTTTTAGTACCGCTATGATGATCTTTCATTGTCAAAAGGAACATGATGAAATCTGATGGCTTGAAATATCTTGCCTGGTTGAAATTTAATTGTGTGCATTCTATTGTTTTCTTTCAAAAATAATTTTTGTTATTTGTCTAATAGAAAAAACACTATCTGATTTTCATACTACCTTTTAGTACCGCTATGATGATCTTTCATTGTCAAAAGGAACATGATGAAATCTGATGGCTTGAAATATCTTGCCATGATCATTTTTGGTAGATTCAGCACTTTCGGCTCACAAATGTTGGGCACCAATCTTTTAAAACTTCCGGCAATCGCTGCATGTTATGCTTAAATTTGCCATTGACAAGAGATCTAGATTTGCCTACAATGATATGTTAGGTAGTTACTAATCAAAATTTGAAGGAAAAATCACATTCGGCTACTACCGCTACCTTATTTTCATGACGTACTTCCTGTTTGCCATTTCTGTATTCCAATTAAAGAAGTTACCTCTGAAATTTCTTGTCACCATGGGTACTGGAACCTGGACAACAGATGGTCGGAGTTTGAAAATTTTGATGCCGATTGATCTCTTAGTGTGGGGAGAGTAATGTATAAAATTATTATAACACCTTATATGTATAAAATTATTATAACACCTTATATGTGGAAGTTGTAGGTTTTAACTGCTTGTTATTTTTAACAGATTCCACTTTTCGATTTCTCGTTGAACAATGGAAGGATAATTTGCCGCCTGGCTACCTACTCAAGGAAGCCTATGTTGATCAACCATTTGAAGAAGATGCTTGTCGTTGTCACTTTATTTTTGTCAAAGATTGCGCTCTGAGCACTGACTCAGAATTAGTTTTCAACTACCAATGGTTTATTGGAGAAAAAACTCCTACTAATTTTGTGCCTATTGTTGATGCTGTGGAGGAGGTAAAGAACATCATGGAACATCAATATTATGCTTGAAAAATTTTGTTGTTTGGTGCTGCTTCTTGAGATGTAGTGCTATATTGTGCTGATAACGCTAGTACTTTTCTAGGTTTACTGGCCAAAGCATGAAGATATTGATAAATTTCTTAAGGTTGAATGTACTCCTGTACTGAGAGAGACTCAGTATCCCTCTATTTTTGCTGTGTCTGCACCAGTTTCCCCTGGTATGCTTGCTTTCTCTTCTCTATAGCTATGGTCAATTGCATTATTATTATTATTTTTTGATACATAACGAAGATTTCAATAAAATCAAAAGAGAGGGGTGGGGAGACCCCACAAGATGTGGGATCACCCAGAATACAAAAAAAGCAAAAGAAAGACAGCAACTACAACAAAATAACAACATCAAAATAGAACTTACAGTCAAAAACCATCTACTAAATATGAACAATAGTCAACCAATCCCTAATGATATCTGAAGATGACTGTGTTGTGAAATCTCTTTGCACTGAAGCCCAAGAAGCTGTCAAAGAAATAAGCTGGTCGACCACCCAAGATTCTCTAACTTTCATGTCCTCAATAATTCTCCGGCTGCGAACCAACCATAATTTCCACAATATAGCAAAAAATACTGTAGCCTGCTCAGGCCCTTAAATCTCCAATGAAAGCCAACTTTTGAATGTTAAAAGGTAAGACCCATCTGATATCCCCTAAATTCAAAATGTGCTTCCAAACGAAATCAGCCACAAGACATCTAAGTAGAAAGTGATCCACAGACTTGGTATCCTTCATACACATCGTACAAACCTGGGGAGACAATGGCAAGTAAGGCCACCGATGCTGCAATATATCAGGTATATTAACCTTATAGTGAAAGTTAAAGACAGTCCAGGATAAGAATTTAGCCTTAGATAGGATAGTGGCGTTCCAGAAGAACGAGATAGAAAAAGCAGTGTAATGGGGTAGCAGCATTCCACAAAATGACTTTAACAATAGATGGGATAGCGGCATTTCTCAAAATCTTCTGAGTGGTTCGAAAAAATAGAAGACTGGAAAGTAATGAAAAAGTTATAATTACTGATCCATGACAACTGCATAGTAAGGCGATACTTACCAACTCTGCTTGCTACAGAAAAGAAAACTGGATTTTTCTTTTTCGTGGAACTTTTGATGTTGCATTACACAGGGCAACTTCATATGCATAGGGAATATAAAATATAAGTTCTCATGTGCCAAAACATACTATTGAATAAAAATACAGAATCTAATTGGAATCCTTTGCTCTAAAAAAATTAAAAAAGAAACCTCTTAGGTTTCTGAGGATTGATTGCGAGAAAAAAATGCCCTTGGCACTCAAAATTTAACTCCTTCCTAAGATTGTGGCATTAATTTGTTTAATACAAAATTTTTATTGGCCATAGAAAAAGAAAATATAAATTTTCCACTTCTTTCATATTGGAATCCTTGAATATTCTTGTACTCATTTCATTTTTAGTGCCATAAAACTGAAATTGGTGCATTACATTCTTTGTAAGGTGTTTTCTTGGTTGAAGACTTGGTAGCAAACAGGAAATACTTAAGGCAGAAATATCAGATCTGATATATGAAAAGACATTGGATCAGCAGTGTTTGATGAATTAATGTGAACTGAGTTTGAATGGCATTTAGAAATCAAAAAATTGATACGATAAATTTTGATATGTAGAGTATATTTTTTCATATAATTGGTAAAGGGATTGTATATAGTATATAAGTATGAAAGTCGGAGAGAAAAGTCCAAATTACAGCCAAACAGAACAGGGCAATCAATGTGCTCACATAGTATACATGAATTCATTGTCAGTCTGCAGAAATAATTAATTGTCAGGGTAATCTAACACTTTACAAAAAATCTTGCATAATCCAGAAAAGGTCCCAGTTTTGGAAAAAGTCAAGATTAATAGGATACTGAATTCTGTGAGTACGAATGCCCAATATATAATTGGTAAAGAGATTGTACTGTATGTAAGTATGAAGGGATGGGGGAAAAGATCCAATTTCGGCTAAACGGAACTGGTAAGCAGTGTAGATACATAGAATACTTATGATTTAACTGCCATTGCTGAAAGAAATGAAAATCACATTTTACATTCTGTATTATGTTTTATGTAATACGTAAGGGCCCCAGTCTTGAAAAAGATCAAGTTAAGACATGTTACTGAATTCTGAGAGGACAGATGCCCAATGAAATAAAGTATACACTGACTTTGAGGTAGCACATGCATGGTTGTTTTTGATAAATGATGGAAAATCCATTAAGAAAGAGAATAAAATTACAAGGATGTTCATGAGGGATGGACAGGAGCAGAAAGACAACACATATGACTATAAGAAAAAAAAAGAAAAGAAAAAGAGCACTGGTGTCAATCCCAATCAAGTACAATAGACTGCCCCTTGCTATGTCCAACACTGATATCGATCGAAAGACATCATGAATATACACGCAAGAAGTCACCAAAGACACAACACCTTCTAGTACCTGCTGTTCACTTTCTGAGCAGAAATGTCGTAAAAAAAATACACTTATTACATTTTATCCATTTAGTCAAGGGTTTGACAAAGAAAAAAGAAAACAGCAACTTCTTGCCTTTGCCTGCATGTGGGAACCGCCGTTATTTGGCCGAGTCCTTCAGTTTACCTGGACAAACCCGACTCAGCCCAGTACCTTTCAAAACTGAGCACAATATGAGCCATACAACCTTAACGTGCACCATAAGATGGCCTACAATCTCTCTATGTATGTGGCATAAGATGCATAAATTTGGTGACAGAAGCAGATGCTTGGTTGTTCTCCCATTCAACAGTCCTACTATTCCCTTCCTGATTGTAGAACATGTAGCAAAGGATAGAAGCAGAAATGCCACGTGCAAAGCTGTTGGATTGGGTGAAGGAACACAGGAAAGAGATTGAGTTGAATCTTTTTGTTCTGCCAAACCTCAGCTGCAGAGGAGCCTTATCTTGAGAAAAATAAAATATCCAAAAATTGCCATTATAGAGATTTTAATCCTGAAGCAGAAATGCACCAATGTTCCCAAAGCATTCCTAAAACATTTTTCAATATTCCAAAAACATCTTTTAGTATGTAATGTGGCATGACACATAGGAATATGACAAAACATGGCCCTGTAAAATGTTTGGGACAGAGCCTTAGAAAGATTAGAAAGCAAAATTACAAGATATCACATGCATTAGAAGCAAGTGTGCATACCCATTTGGATGAGCGCTTATCGTCTGCACCCAATTTCTCATACACCGTGCACCCATTCCTTGTGATTGGTGCATTCAATCATTTCAAGAGAGAGAAATGTATTTTTTAAGTGTGATGCACCAATCATAGTTGGCTGGTGCACCACGGGTGTACGATAAATTGGGTGCAGGCAATTTCTGTTCCCATATAGACAGACACCTAAAGAATTGCTGAAATTCTTTTTTTTTTGGGCTGCCAAAGAGAGTTTTAAACCATAATGTTTTTTTTTTTCAATTTTATTTTATTTTCTTTTATTCCTACCTTTTCCTTTTTGCATTGTTAACTTGGTTTTTTCTCATCTGCTACAGCCATTTGGTTTATATAAGATGATTATTTGTAAATAGTTTATCCAGCCAAATAATGGATTGTAGGATTCCAATAACCATGTGTATCTAATTTTTCTGTCTTGCATAGGAACTGGATGTCCAAAAGTTTTGAACCTTGATGTGCGAGGTGAACTTGTGGAGGGAAATACTATTAAGGGATATGCCGAGGTTGCTTGGTGTGGTGGAACTCCAGGAAAGGGTGTTGCTAGGTTAGATTATTTTTGATCTTATCAAGTCATTTTGTGTTAAGTTTTCTCATGCTCTTGAACATATTCACGATGAACATTTCTTAATACAAAATCCTATTTCGCTATTTCCATGAGGTAAATATTGGAAGGAATTTTTTCGTCTCATAATTTCAGTTGGTTGAGGCGAAGATGGAATAGCAGTCCTGTTGTAATTGTTGGAGCTGAAGACGAAGAGTACTGCTTGACAATAGACGATGTTGATTCAAGTTTGGTTTTCATGTACACACCAGTAACCGAAGAAGGTGTGAAAGGTGAACCTCAGTATGCAATGACAGACTTTGTAAAAGCAGGTGGGTTGTAGATCTGATGAATAGTTTTAAGTGCATGTATGTGGCTGCAACTTGAGAATTCTCTTATAATGAGTGAGTGAAAGCTTTGCAAGTTATGATTATCTATTTCCTTAAAATAGCAAGCTCCACTGGAACATGATTATTGAGCAGCACCAATGAAGCATCTAACAGAAGAGAAACACTACATATTGGATTTTATAATCTATCTGGTTTCTTGACTGAAGAATTTAAATTTTATTTGGTTTCTTGACTTCTCTTAGTCTTTTGTCATGATTGTATTTAATGTATAAATTTTAAAGCTGCACTGTGTGATGTTTGGTTTACTTGTTAATCTCAACCTGAACCCGTGCATTTAAGAAATGGTTGAAAACAGAGAATATGAAATCACAGACTTAACCTGCTTGACCTTTTCAATTTCTCTTCTAACATTAGTTCCTACAATAAAAGGTAATGCCAAAATTAATTCAACTATTACAGCTGCTTGAGACCATAGAAACTGTTACGGTGATGAAATTTGTTAGGAATATAAGTAAATATATAAAAGTTCACCCTACTATCAGCTTGAGCTTTTAGTAGGTGTCCTACATGGTATCAAAGCCTTAGGTAATCTTGAGTTCAAACCTCCACTCTACCCGTTGAGAAAAAAATATTCCACGTGTAGGGCCTCCCTAAAATGGGTTTGAGTCCGGCCCACACGTGAGGGGAATGTTAGGAATATAACAAAATATATAAAAGTTCACCCCTACTATTAGCTTGAGCTTTTATTAGGAACGGTGTTCTACAACATTGATGGGTCAGACAGGCCCAGCTTGGACTCTCATTTATTAAGTTTCAAAATTTCTTATCCAAACTGCAACTGGCTCATTGATCTACCATCTTTTTCTGGACCCTCAGGTGCATAAGAATACCCTCTTGCTCTGTATCTTCATTGTGGAAACTAGAATTGCACCCAGACTAAAAGCCTTTAGCTGGGACTAACCATAATAGTATCAATACGTGTGATGCTCTTCTGGAGTGAAGAAAGTTAACCCTTATATCTTTAGGTTTGCATACTTAATGCTAGATATGATGATTAGTGGTTCGCTATTTCTGCACTGGAGAGGGACTTGATGGTCTGTGATTCTTTGTCTGTCTTAATTGGGTTGAATTGGTTGTTCCCACTAAGTATATTCTTGCTACCCGATTAGTGGAGATTCACCAGGTTGGCAAGGCCAGGGGAGATAATATACAGGTCCCTCTTTCATGTGATCTATATGTGGAGAGGAACAAATGGATATTCATGGGTTTATCTTCCTCTCTATTAGGAGTGCTCTTGCCACCTACCTAGGTGTGATAAAGTTGTACTTTGATGGTTTGTCCTTGGGTTATATAGAGCAATTTGGAGTTGGAGGTGTTTTAGGGATTACATTGGCAGTATTTTTCATGGTTCGTCAGGTCCTGTTAGGGAAGTGGAACTTTGTTAGAAATGAGAATTGTGCATTGGTGAGAGAATTGGGAGAGGTGAGATTTGCATAGTTTACAAATTGATAGGGACTCGCATCCACAAGTTGCTTTTTCGTTAGCAATGGTACTGGGAGCTTATTTTTCTTGTTCAACTTGCTAGGTTCTCGAGTTTGAGGTTTAAAAACCCATTTACTCAGGTGCCTGAAGAAGCCAGATAGTTGGGATATAAACTATCTGAGTTGAAGTGGTGAGAGGAGAATTTGTCACTGGTATATACCCCTTGATTAGGTGCATCTAGGAGGGGGATGATCATACTGTAGTTCAAAATATCGTTTTGTATTGTGCGTATTGCATGATACATATCGTGTATCGTGCATCTTGGGACAATACACTGTCTTGTTTCATGAATCTAGTCTTATTGTGAGATTAGGCTAGAAAATCGATTGATACAGTTGATAAGCCAAAAAAAAAAGAACGAAAAAATTAGAGTGATGAAGAATGGAGGTCAGGGACAAAGGAAGAGGATAGAGGTGAGAGAGGAGGGGAGAGGCGGGGGGGAGAGAGAGAGAGAGAGAGAGAGAGAGAGAGAGAGAGAGAGAGAGAGAGAGAGAGAGAGAGAGAGAGAGAGGGGAGAGACGAGAGACTGCAATGCGGTGAAGAGCTTGAGGTGGGGGGAGAGAGAAAGAGAGAGAGGAGAGAGAGAAGAAAAAGCAAGGAATATGTGGGTGGGGTGGCGTACTTGGCACCATTGCAAACCTTGCCGTCGCTCTCATCTGTGGAGCTAGCCAAAGCTTGTTGACGACTTATTTGGTGACGACAAGAAGGATCGTCCCCATATACATATAGATATTATAAAAGTGTTAGCTGTAAAATTTATAAATAGTCATTATATTATATAAAGTATTAGCTGGAAAAAATTATTAATAGTCACTATTCTTATTATTATATATATATAATAATAATAATATATCAGTATTATTACTGTAATATATATTATATATATAATGTAATATATATCTATATATTGAATATAATATTAGCTAATTATACTTGTCCTAAAAGAAATTATAAACAGTTATGATTATAATTTTTATATACATGTGTGTGCATACATATATATATATATATATATTAATAATAGTATATTTTTGTTATGATCAATAATAATATATCATTATTATTACTCTTATATTAGTTTTTTAAAGTTTTCATTAGTTGCACATGTGCCAATTTGTTTTCATATCAATATATATTCTTTTTGTAGGCCTATGATGAGAGAAACATGTTTATTTATCTTATTCTTAGCTTATATTTCTATCCAAATAGGTTTTGTTTTATGCGTCCACCATTTTATAGCATATTCATGTGTATCTGGTACATATCCATTTTTGGATTGGTCGATGCGGCATATCGGCACGATATTTTGGACCATGGATCATTCATCTAGATCTTTTGTTTGCTTCTGCTTGATTCTTGTGGGATTGACCTGTTGTATCCTTTTTCTTATTTTAAATGAATTGCTTTACTCATCATTAAACTAAAATAGACATTCTAGCCAAAACTGCTCACGGTGAGAATTTGATACTAAACTGGTTTTGTTTTTTTTTTTTTTTTGTTACAGTTGGAGGTTAAAATATTTTGGCTAATAATATGCTGCACTAATTCTGATTTCATACACATATCCTGTCTGAAGGTTATGTCTCCATGTTCATACATACATATATATAAATCAGTTGCATTACCTATTTTGTGCGTGCATGTGCCTTATTATTATTATTATTATTTTTGTCTGTTTTCTTCCTCTGTTTAATTTTAAACAATACAATGTTAGATACTAATGAAATTATGTGGCTGTACGATTTCTTGCAGCTCTTCCTTCAGTCAACAATGTGCGTATTATTGGTGATCTTGTTGAAGGGAGTATGGTTAAAGGGGTTGGTGATTACTTTGGAGGAAGAGAAGGTCCTAGCAAATTTGAGTGGTTACGTGAGAACAAGGAAACAGGGTCTGTATTTTTATTAGTTGTTATTGGTCTTTTTTAAAATGGACAATATTTAGGTGAATGGTTCTTCAGGCTGCAGTTTTGTGCATCCATCTCTGCATGTTCATAGTTAGATAATCTTAGTGATGGCCTTTGTCCTTCTGTGTGGTCTCTCGGTTTTTTAGTTCAGGAATCCCAAAATTAGTAAAAAGTTGATGGTTCTTGCAAGACTGCCCCTCCCCCCTTCTCTAGTAGTTTCTTGATCAGCAGAAGGATCCCTCTCTTATTTGTTATCCAGAAGTTATAATAATGGTGCTTCTCATTATTCAGGAGATTTATTTTAGAGATTTTTGTGAATTTTTTGTGTAAATAGTTTGTGGTTTTTTCCTGGACAATCTAATTCTTCTTGTCACCTTTTGCTTATTCTCCTTGCTTATTGCCTTATTCACCTTTGTACTTTGTTGCATGGTTATCTAATTCAACTAACCTAAATAACTGTAATCACAAACCAGTTTTGCTGCATTTGTACTTTTATTAAATTGGCAGAAGAAATGGGAAGTTGATCATGTAGACTGATAAAAAGTGTGAACCTGTTAGAGATATTTTGTTGTTTCATTTATGCATTTGTATTTCATGTACATTCATCTGCTTCAGTTATTAGATTTCTAATCACTTTCCAATAATCAAGTTTGCTAACAAAATCTGTCTTATGAGCTTAGCATAGCCCAACTTGTGGTGTTGATAACAAAGACCTAGTTTCCAGGTGTCTGTAGCCTCAAGCCCGTTTGCCTATAGACCCAAAAAAAAAAAAAACTTTGCTCTTTGGCTAAAGTATGGGAACTGATGCATGAATATTACGGAGTTACATAACTGTAAGAGCTTTTTCCCCTTTTCTTACAGCTTTTCATGAATATGTTGCGAAGTTGTTTTAGACACCTCCAGCCAGCACACATTCCTACTGTATAGTCTTTTCCCTAATGTGTAATATGGACTTCATTTATAGTATTTTGCTTTTATGTTGCAGTTCTACGGGCTGTTAACCAATCGGTGCACTATGCCGAACCATTATTTTTAGAAAGGGGAATATACCAGTAGATGTTAACAAATGTCTCAGTGATAGTCTGTCTCTAAAACAAAATCACTTTCATATACAGTCATATACTTGACTTAGATTTCAAGTCCAGGTTCAAAAGTAATCCACATCCTACAAGCTGAGTCTTGGGTGCTACAGAAACTCTCACCACAACATGTAGGGATGGCCAATAATATATCATGTTGTTGGTGATTGTTGGATCGGACTCTCACACTTTACCCAAGCTATAGTGTTGTTGGTGACTATAGGGTACTAACCCACACACCTCACTCTCATGGGTATAATGCAACATGAATAATAATGATGATGATGATATACTGCAATTCAATATTATAAGTGATGTAAATGGATACCATATATGGTCTTTAACAATAGCCATGCATATGCTTTATCAATTCATGATTCAAACAAGTTGTAGATGACCATTTTTTATACTTGACACGTCGCCCATATATTTATCTATCATGGATTATTTGTCACATGATAGAGATAGCCTATCATGGGTTATTTGTCACCCGACAAAGATAAACCTGTCATGGGTTATTTGTCACCTGACAAAGATAGCCTATCATGGGTTATCTGTCATCTGATATAATTAATAATTAAATATGGCATGCTTTATTTATATTAAATGTGAAACTTATTTGGCATATTGGAGTGGAGATCTCTGTCATGGGCAAGAGCCTGCTTAGGGGGATTATTTGGCGATCCTTAAGGTGTGTTGGACATGGGAGTAGGAATCGTCGGCAGCCAGTGATGAGTCTTGGCATGTCGACCTAGAATGACACAAACGTTGAGTGATTTACAATTTCACATGCTGACATGTGGGAGCCAGTATACTAATTAGAGAGCTCTATTTTTTATTATCATTATCTCTTGTTTATTTTTATCTTGAACCTAGAATTTTATAAGACCAGATCCAAGATAAACATGAAAACATCGTAAAGCCTCATATTGTGACAAGTGTCACAATCTTGGAGACCTATCACTTTCTATAAATATGAGAACCTTCTTCCATTTGAGGGGCCTTGATCTTTGGCTGATTGGAAATCCCTGATTCCTTGATTGTTGAGAGCAATATTTCTCTTATCTTTCTCCGAGTCCACCAAGAATTCTCTAAGTCTATCTTTGGATTTCTCTGTCTTCTACGCGTTCTACAATCGTTAAAGCAGTTCTTTGGCTTGGTATACGTGAAGATCATTTATCTCCCGTTTCTCATTTTAGCCATTGCCTACCTGTCACGCCTTATTGACTCAAATCCCTCTTCTATTCAGTAACGGTGTAGGAATGGCTGTTGAGTTGGTGGTCTAGGCCAACATTGGACGTACCTTTCCTACTCAGAATCGTGAAGACAAGATTAGACACGTGGACGAGGATTCAAAAAAGGCACCTACACAAAAGATTTTATCATGAAGGCAATAAATTCTGAATATAACTAATTAAAGAAGTCTAAGAATCATCATAATTCAACAAACTAACAATTGGTATCATTAGTGCATCAAATTATCTTATGTATAAAATATTCTAACTACGGTTAAAATGTTGTCTTTTGGGTAAATAATTTCTAGAGCTCATATCACTTTTTTTTACCTTCAAACCTTGATTTCTAGTATTTTTCTAATATTAGCCTTTAAACAAAAATAGTAACTCACCAAAAAAGCATTATTGTGTTCGTTATCCTCAAATTACTGAATTTTGACCAAATTGGGCTTATCCAGAAAACTAGATTTTTGGCATAAACCAAAAAGTTGACTTTTTATTGTTAAGAAATTAAGTTCTAGAAAATTGATTCCCAATAGTTGGTAAATCTTATTTGCTTATAAAGAAATAAGTAAATAAAAAATCATGTTTAAAACATTTACTTAAATATCTTTGATGTAAATGAGTATGATGCAGTATAAGTGTAGTATAATGCAGATTATCTGTTCAGAGTGAAACAAAATTCAGAAAGTTACAAGTCATGGCTCGCCGTAGTTAACAAAGAGTGTGCCTGCTGGTATTATGCTTTCAGGTTTTTATGGTACTCTATAGATTCACTTATGGCTCACCGTTAAACACATACAGCACGCTGTAAATAATGTTCAGAATTTTCCTGTGTGATTTTTCTTGATCCCAATCATATTTATTCATGCATATACGCAATTAGATTAATTGAAGATCTAAAGTATGCCATAACATGCATGAAAACACAAAGAACAATCATCTAACATGATCACACACACACAATCATGGGTATTCCAGATTTTACTGATATAGAACCAATGTTACATGTATTCGGGTACGAGTGTCGGGTGCGGTATGTGTCTAGGAGTTGGATCCTTTTAACCCCTAAAACTTAGGATACGGTGGCTTGGTTGAGAAGTGTCAAAAATTTGGATATGAATTTTGGGATTCGCCTGAAATGTCTCCAAATAAATGTTAATAAGGAAAGTTAGAGGCCAAGAATAAGGAAAGTTAAAAGCCAAGCTCTCACTTTGTTAGTTTTTGCTTTTGTTTTTCTTATCTTTTTTTCATTTTTAATTTTTGATTCATTATTTGCAATTTTTGAGTTTGATATATGTTCTCTCTTCATAAAAACTATTATCTTTTTTGATCCATTACTCACAAGCTAATATTTGCTATTTATTTTCTTATTTTTCTTTGATAATGGATTTCAATGTCTGAGAAAACATGTGAAGGATCTAATGCATATCCTGTACCCATACTCATGTCGTGTTGTATTGACATAGGTACTTTGGGCTTGTGTCAATTGTTCGTGTGATATAATGTAAAACACATATAATCATACTAACATAGATTCCATAAATTTCTTCCTATTTAACTATCATCTCCCAATATTAAACCATGATCTCATAATTTTACACGTCTAGATAAAGTCATCATACATCAATCTATCCATTAATAACATGATTAAAACTTCAATTGTTTTTGATAAGTGATGAAATTTCATTCAAAATAAGAGAAGAAGTAGCAAGATAAGAAAAAACTAGCCATTGGGTACAAACAGGTGCCAAAAAGGAGGCACCCTCCCACATCTACGACAATCTAAACATCCATACATGATGACAGCTCTCCAAAGACTAAAGCATCACTAGTAGCTCCAGCCTTAGCTAATCTATCCGCCACTTCATTTTTAGCCCTTGATGCATGTTTGAATGAAACGTTCAAACCCCGCACCAAGGACCTAGCCAGTCTAATCATCTCCAAATTCCTCCATGGTCCCGAGTCCTCTCTAATCATCCATCCCAGAATATTAGCAGCATCTCCCTCAATGAAAATCTCCCTAAGCTCCATAGAATGAATGAAATGGATACCGGTGATAAGTGCCATTAACTCATCCCTAGTAGGGTCCGCCACTCCAATGGGTCCACGAAAAGCAGACAATACATGACCCTGATGATTTCTAAAAACTACTCCAACACCCGCTACTCCGGGATTACCAAGTGAACATCCATCAAAATTCATCTTAATGATTCCTTCTGAAGGTGGTGTCCAAACAGCACGAGGAGCAACCACCATTGGTGAAGAGAAGCAAACTATAGCCCAACTCCTCACTGTATCACTACCCAAAATACAACGAAACTGAGAGTACCTGGTAGCCCATAGTGCAACTGAAGATTTGATGGATTCAACCACATAGCTTCTAGAAGATTTCTTATCATGAAAGATTCTGCTATTTCTTTCCTTCCAAATAAACCACAAGACTGCATGAAACAATAATTTGTACACAATCTTTCCCCTCTTTGAGCTTTGGTTTTAGGAGGTTTTTGGTGTGGTTTTTATATATGGTTTTGTTATGTACAGTGGTTCCACAGGTTTTTTGATTTCTGGTATACTGGAGGGTGGTGAGATCTTTGTATAGTGATATTTTGGGTTACGGTTGTATACACTATACTCCACATCTTATACTCTTTACTCTTCTCACATAATATATATACTCACCTTCATTATTCATCAAAAAAAAAAAAAAAAAAATCTTTCCCCCCTTTCCGATACCAGGAAATTTCCACTGAAACAGCAAGTCAATGACTTTCTGTGGCATAGCCCAATCCACACCAATCTCCCTGAGAAAACAGCTCCAAATCTCTCTAGCAAACACACAATGTATAAATAAATGGTCAATAGTCTCTCCCTGCCGCATACATAAAATACAGATATTAGGCGATAAAGATAACCGTTTCCTTCTATTTTGGAGGTGATCCGCAGTATTTATTTTATAGAGTAGAGCAGTCCAAACAAATGCTTTGATCTTAGGGGGACTCAACAGTTTCCAAATAGCGGGATAGGGGAAAGGACAAGAAGAGATAGGGGAGTCATCTCTACACAAATCAAAGAAGGATCTACAAGAAAAAAATACCCGAAGCCTCGGGACACCAAATATGAGTATCATGGTACGCGGAATCAACGACCACCTCGTTGAGGGCTTCCCCCAAGGATGAAAATTCTACTGACTCAGATTCACGCAATTCATTTCTAAAAGGGAGATGCCAATTTGGACTAGACGAAGAAGGGGAAAGAACATCACAAATTAAAGCATCTGGGGATGAAACCACTCGAAAAAGATTGGGATGTAGAAAGGATAAAGCCGAAGGGCCCCACCAGAGATCATGCCAAAAGAAAATGGAGGTACCAGACCCAACAAAAAACGAACATGGGACTGGAAAACAGCCTCTAATGGTGCAACATTCTTCCAGATACTGGAAGCAAAAGTGCAGGATCTTCTACCAACTTATGCAGAAATCACAATTCAACAATACTTATGCAGAAATCGTGAATACACACATATATACATATAAATCACAATCAGCATATTTCACTGAGAATCATGTTTTGAATGTGTCATTCTATATCTTGTAATTCCTATTGGAAAGAAGACCATAGATCCACCTACTTGAATCACTAAATATTTTTTTTTCGACAAGTTTAGTTTTTCAAATTTTCGATAAACCTTTCCTTCTTTCCTTCTCATCATTCAGCATGGTCTCCTCCAATCTCCAATCTCCAATGTTTAACTCTTTTCTTTTCTCGTACGTCCAGCGACCTCTACATTCAATTTTCTCTCTCTATGGTTGATTTTGTCATTATTAAATCATACTTTTTTTTTTGATTAATAATGAGATTTATGTATATTAAAACTTGAAAACAGCCCAGGCTATAAAAGAAAATAACCCATGAGGTATCAGTTACAACAATCTGAACCCGAAAACCTATGAACCAGAACAAACAGAAAACAAAAGTTCAGATATAAATACAGATTACTCCACAAGAGCTATAGATGTCCAAATGTCCAATCCCTTTGAATATCGCTTGACGGTGTATTTTATTATTAAATCATAATTACATCACATATATATTTGGCCTTTGGGTTTTTCTAGTCCAATCTAGATTAAGAGTATACCCTTTACCTAAGACTTCTAATGGCTACACTATTTTCAATTTTCGTCCAAATATTAGTCCCTAATTTAAACATGACCTAATTACCTTATTTCTTTAATTATTATCCGACTTAAGACAAGTATTATTACTAAAACAGGTTTTTTTTTCACCTAATGGGCTGCAAATCTAGATATTTATATGCAAATTGAGCTCAAAATTAAGTCCTACTGAGTTTTCAGGCCCAATAGTTATTCAATTAATCAATTAATCGCTTAGGATAATTAGGGAAAAAACTAAACTATCCTTTGGTAACTTTTTATGTCGTTACGCAGCTTGTAAGATGTAGAGCCTGGATTTGAGGTTTAGTTAGGCAATGATATTAGATGAGATTGTGCTGTGTTTTGGAGTTAGACCATTAAAGGGTTGTGACTATCAAAGAGATGTCTGGAACATTAGTGGGTGTAATTGCCTTTTTAAAAGTAGTAGTTTGGCATTGTGAGACAATCAGTTGAAAGCCCGTAGGGCTGTGATGTAATATAGAATATATAATATGAGTCTGTTTTGGTGGGGGGAGGACCTTATGGTCAGAATTTTGCTGTCTGATGTAATCCAATGTCTCATCACATGTATGGCATATTTCATATGTTGCACATATATTTATTTGTTTTTCATTGTATGACATTTTAGAAGATATTGCTTAGCGCATGTATGTGACATAGGTTTGCATTAATTGCATGAAAAACATTTGCATTATTTGCATGATATAAATTTCTACTATTGAATGTTTGATTTTACTTGGTTGAATTATACATGTCTAAGGTTTCTAGTTGGAAATTTGGAATTAGATCTATAGAAGTAATGCTTACAAAGTTTTGCTCACTCCTACTTTTAATAACTATAGGTACAAATGAGGATTGGGATTTAGGACAGTAGACTGTACCAGGATTGACATTTTGAGACATTGTGACGTGTCTATTTAGAGCAGATAGGGTTTAATTTTGACTTGTAGGAGTTTATTGGATTTTTTTTTTTTTTAAAATTTTAGTTCAGTTGCAGTATCGGTGCGTTTTATTTATTATTTAAATTTGAATATATTGTGATTTAATTACCTTATTTTATTGGTTGGCTTCCACAGGTTAAAAAATTTTTGTACTCTGATTGGCCTTTTGTGTGTCTAGTCTCAGGTTTTATTTAAATCGAACTAATCTTTGCATTTTAAATTGATTAAGCTAGTGTAGATTAACATGGTTGCTAAATTTTCATATGTGGTGGGAATTGAAATTACGCTTTGATTCCAACGGAATGGCATTATTTATTATATTTTATTACACTGGATTTTAGGTGTGATGAGGTATTTGATTATTGATTGATTGATTAATTATTCCATCTGATGCGTCTTAAAAACCTCAGCTCCAATCATATCTGTAAGAACTTTGTCCATGTTGATATTTAAATCATGAAGATGCCTTATTCCCTTGCAGTTTATCTTTTCCTTCATGCTAAAGATTGTACCACTCATTGATATTAAGCTTTCTAGTCACTGAAGGAGAGTTATTAACTACATCATAGGGGACAGAGGGGAGAAGGTTGTGAAGATATCCTTGTTATCCACACCTCTGGTCTGATGGGTGTAGGACCAACCAGGCATCTGTCTCTATTGTATGGAGCCCAGTGGAATAATTCTAATTAAAATATTAGGCAGGAGTTTCAACAATCTCACCTTGACGCCCAGCTGTTCTTAGTATTTATATAATTTGCAACATAGCTCCATTCTGAAACTATTAACTGCATCATTAAGAACTCTACTCCTTGGGCTGACTTCCATTATGAGTAGGGCAATTTGGTCCTAAGGAAGTCAAATTTTCCTCTTCTCTCAGTCTTTCAATATATACTCAAATGAAATCTGGCAGGGAGTTTAAATTCTGCAGACCCTCGGGTGCAGAATTTTCCCAAAGCATGTTTAATCAGAGTTTCCCTCCAGATGAAAGAAGCTTAACCAGCCATCCATCCAGTCCATCTTGTGGCTTTCTCAGAAAAACCATGAATAATGTTTTTGGTTTAATATCGTTTTAAATAGGAGCTTCCAAGTGATTGGGAATTTTGTCCAACAAAGACCATTGGCTCTGAGTTGATGCTCTTTTACTAGGATAAACCTTGCCTGACATAGAAAAACAGTTCTTGCTTTCATTTATCTGTTTCCTTGTAGCTTTTCATATTTTTTAATATGCCCCAGAATTATTAGGAGAACTTTTCATTCTACTTGTAAATTTAATAGTACCATATGCAAAAAAGGTGTGTGAAACAAATGGGAAAATTTTGTACATCTCGAGTTGGACTGCTAATTTTGCCCTGTAAAAAAGTTGGGGAAATTGGTTTTTAGTGATATTTTTTCAAAACAATTCAGATTCAGTTGCCCCATTCTAAGTAATTGAGAATTAGTGGTACTTTTTTAAAATAATTGAGAAACAGTGTCATTTTATTGCTCATAAAAAATTTCTTCCGAAAATGCCCTCCAAAGACTTTGAAATCCTTTTTATTCATTTTGTTATAGCTAAAGCTTTCAAGTCTTTTGAGGGTATTTTCGGAAGAAATTTTTTATGAGCAGTAAAATGACACTGTTTCTCAATTATTTTAAGAAAGTATTACTAATTCTTAATTACCTAGAATTGGACGACTGAATCTGAATTACTTTAAAAAAGTATCACTAAAAACCAATTTTCCCTGTAAAGTTCAGCTTATACTATTTTGGTAAAGGGTTATACGTGAAAATGAGGCAAGATGAGGAAAGTGGGTCCATCTGATAAATTTCCATTAAAAAAAAGGGACTTTTGTACATTAAAATGACTAAGAATCTGGAATTTTGGATGCATTTGTTCACCTTCATTGAGTACTTGGAGAAACCGCCAGTCTGTGAAAGTGCTTACCATGTCTACGATCAAAATGAGATTTCTGTCATCAAAACATTAAAATGAGATTTGTACTGGAGCATTTATATCCAAGATTGGCATCATATCCCAAAAGCTTTTCATTGGTTACTTATAATTACTACTATTATTTTTATTTATAAATAGATTTATTTGATTTCATTTACTGTGATTCTAATAATTTGATCTTTCTTGAATGTTGTTCCTTATCCTTCTTGTGGATTGTGTAGTAGAGTTATTGTATTAGCAGTACAGTAATGGTATTAGCATCAACTGGAATTTCCTAGTATGCATGGCATTTTATTTCAGTCACAGTATTTACATGAATTGTTATTCAATCTTAATAAATATTATTCCTTATCCTTCTTGTGAATCATGTGGCAGGGATTTTGGATTAATGTCAACTGGAACTGCTGAGTATACCTTGACAAAAGAAGATGTGGGTCGGCGATTGGCTTTTGTGTATATACCCATCAACTTTGAGGGTCTGCCTTTATCCTTATGGTCCTTGAAAAATCAATATTAATTTTTGAAGTAATGTTAATGTTGCTGATATGTTATTGTATGGTGATTCTTCATCTTTTTAGGGCAGGAAGGAAAATCTGCATCAATTGTGACTCAGATAATAAAGCCAGGTAATTTAACATAATGTAATATCCACAATTGAGGGCTTATGCTTTGACTTTTATAATCAAAGTTGTTACTATTGAAAAATATGCTCTATACTGATAATTGTATTTACATAAAGTACTTGTAGCCCTTTTTCTGCATGGGTATCAGAAGTTATTTTCATCTGTTAACAGACAATGAAATCCAAAGTCTTACCTACTTTTTAATAATACATTGCAGTTAGTTGCTTTTGGTTGGAGTGTTTGTGGGAAAACATTGTAATATTGTATGCCTTGCACCAACAGGAGACAAATGTCACCCTTCATTGAGCAAATGGCATTCTTGATGTGACCTTCAACCATTAATGGTATAAGAATTGGCTCTTCCAACGTATTAGAGGCATTTGGGAGAGCTTCTACATACGTGTCATCTTGGTTCCACAAGACATTTTACAGCATTTGGATGTTAATCATAGCATATAGTCATACTCAAAACTAATTAATTTTTTGCTGCAAGTGTTTGATAAAAAGACCATAAAATCTGGGTTTCCTTCAATCAGATTGACAAAAGCTTTCAAAACTAATTAATTTTTTACTGTTTATAGGAGTGTGTTTTGGTTGAAACAGCAATTCTATGGAACTTCTTTTGAAAATGAGACAAGAATGGATCAGAGGAGATATATTCATCATTATCATAGTGAAAAAATGAAATATTTTCATCACTTCCAATAAGCTCCTATCAAAGTCTGAATCTTTGACCATATATTGGAATATTTTACATATAGGTTTGGGTAGCCTTGGGAAAAAGAGAATGTAACTTTTTCATGAAGAGAATTTTGGAAACCTTCTGAGTTTAAAATGGCAAAAAATCATAGTAGCACACCTTCCTCTAAGACCGTCTGAAGAAGCCCATAAAAATGTTATCATGCTTGATCCCAAAAGCAATAATAAAGGTGGAATCCTATTTAAAATGAGCTTATTCCATCCCTAGCACTTTCGTAATGGAAATTGGGATCTGTTACTGTTGCTGTAATGAAGAACTAGTTACCTAAATCTGAAAGTTCTTATGCATAGGCAGAACTGGAGAAAAGTTGTCTTCCACTACCACTTACCTCAAATAGAGTTGCTAAGGGTGTCATCAGATTCCTTTATATCCTTATAGGTTTCGTCGTTATACGTCGTTATACACATTCGACTTCCAAGTAATGACACAGGGAAGGATCAGTAAATCCTCCCTCTTGCTCTTTTACTTGTAGACATGCAAAGTTTCTCCTTCCACGGTGCATGAGTTTTGTGGATGGCATGTTCACAAAAGTTTGAGAATGCATTTGAGAACAAGGTTGCACTTTTGACTCTCATCTCCTTGGAGGTTGCATCACTTGGTGGTATGAAGGTTTCATCATTTATATAGGTGATTATTAAGCTGGATGTTGCTCAATATTCCATATAACTGGGGGATGCTTTTTCATGGTTTTACCTGGATTTAGCCTTTATTTGTTCCTATAATTTCTCTTTCAATATGAGTATCTTTGGTACGTTCTTCTCTACTATCATCTGTTTTTGTTTTCAATTCAAATACTTTTCTATCTGTATCTGTATCTAATCAATTTGGGTTAATTTTGTAGCTTATATTAATTCTGGTTTTATCTTTTTCCAATTCCAGCACCACCAAAAGTAACTAACCTGAAGATAATTGGAGATTTGAGGGAGGGCAGTAAGGTGACTGTAACTGCTGTTGTAACTGGGGGAACTGAGGGATCTAGTAGAGTTCAGTGGTTTAAAACAAGTTCTTCAGAGTTGGTTGGTGAAAGTAGTCTTGAAGCTGTAAGCACATCCAAAATTGCAAAGGTCAGAAAAGTTTCAACTCTTATTAGATGTATGGCAATATTTGAAGAATTATTGCTGCTTGATTTATATCCATATATCTTAAATGGGAATTCATGTTTGTGTAGGCATTTCGCATACCTTTAGGCGCTGTTGGTTACTACATTGTTGTGAAATTTACTCCTATGGCTCCAGATGGTGAATCTGGTGATCCAGCATATATTATTTCTGAAAAAGCTGTTGAGAGTAAGTTCATATCTTGTCTATTTTTGGTAACTCATAGACTCATACTGGTCTTAATTAGTTGATGATTCATGCTTTCATATCTGTTACTCTAAATTAAAATGTATCAAGGCATTAAAGTTATCATGCTTCTAGCTTGTGTGTATCTGATACTCAAAGTTAATATCATGGCCTTAAAATTTGTCAAGAAACAACGGGAACGTATCCAAAAACATGGGAAAAATTTTAAATACTGTATTTTTATATTCTTCAATTTTTTGCATGCTTGAACATATCTTTTTTTATTTATTAGAAACTCCAAAGCCCTCAGACACTGCAACTGTGGGAAGGGTTGAGGTGGACCCCGAGCTGTAGATTAATTATTTCAAAGAAAGAAGTATGCCTACCTTGAGGTGGACCCCGAGCTGTAGATTAATTATTTCAAAGAAAGAAGTATACCTACCTTTGGGGAATATTTACATGCATTTTACATCTATTCTACAAAGATAACAATTTCCAAACTGGAATTTTTCAGCATGCCGTGACTGAACAATTATCTCAGAATCATACTCTACGAGCAAAGAAGACATGGGTTTTTTTGATCTGTCTTACCAACTCTTCTTTTACTTAGCTAAGTGAGACATGGGTTTTCTGCCACTAGGCAAAACGATGTCGCCAATTTTGAACAAGGGTTTATGTTTCAAATTTGCCTGATGTTTTGTTTGTTAAATTTGGAAAATATAAAGAAATCATGCCTAAATGATTGAATTATAGTGTGAAATTTTATAGAGGTCTGAATAGGAGACAATAGCAAGTAAATATTCTAAAATATGATAACATTAATTTATATAGCATATATCTAGGTTGATAAATCTAGACTTAAAAAAATGTCAATTAAAGGGAGATATGATTTTTGATAAAGCCGTCCCCACTTTGGTGGGAACTGGCTTATGCTGATGATGATGGGATGGAGAGACAGGATTTGTGTCGCTGACACCACTTTGGTGAGAACTTGCTTCTGATGATGATGATGATATATAGGTCAATCCTTATCTTTTGATGATTTTTCAAATCCCCGAAATAAATTCAGAAGTGCTCTAGATTCATAAAACAATCATAAATGGGTATTTTCTGAGATCGGGTCGGTCTGATGGCCAAAGAAATGAAGTAGCACATTTGGGGAAACGTCCGGTATCGTTTCCCTTGAAATTATCCTTAAATGGCAATTTTGAGTGGGAGCATAAAATCTCCACCTACCTTTGAACTTGTTTCTCTGCAAACCATCTTTTGGATGAGGCTTCATCTAAAAAGGCCACGTGGACAACACTTCTGCCTGAATAAGCCCATTAAGACATGAATAGAAGATTTGGTCACATTTAGCAGTAGTCTCAAATTGTTTAAAATATTGTTTCTTTTGCACAATTATTTTAATTTTGGGTATAATCTTTTCTCCATATGGGAAATGTATTTGGGATATTGATACCTAATCTGGGCCATGTAAGTGCCTGTGGACATGTAGTGTTTGCTAGATAAGGCGGCAACCGTGAAATATCTGTTCCACTAGGTTTCTGAAGTGCATTGTCTAGCTGGTCAGCATGTATTCATTTTCACACACATAGACATTTATAAATCTGAATATACATGAGAAAGACAGAAACATACACATATAAATACGTACGTAATTACGTATTTATGTTCCTTCTTTTCTTTTCCCCACAATTTTCTATTTTTGTTCATTTTTTATGGCTTTCTGTTCTTTTCTCATGTCCTGAAGTAGAAGGGATTCTCTCTATGACCTTCTGATCATTTTTTTACCACAAAAATTTTTAAGTGCTTAAGTTTCCCTTAGATGATCCCAAGACATATTCTTACTCTTTCTGCATGATATTGGCAGAATAATTATGTTTATTTCTTCTGTATTGTGAATAGTTATAATGATTGATTTATATCTTGCCTAATGTCAAGGTTGTTCGTTGACATCTCTTATTGATAGACACATTCTTATCTAAATACACAAGCTGCTTTATTATTTTTCTTATTTTAACCTGGAAACAATATTCTTCAAGTGGTTGTTCCATTTGGCTGTTATTTATATTTTGTTAAATCTTTGTTTAAGATTTTTTTCTTATGTATGTGTCTGCATATACAAGGTCTGTGCTTTTGGAACTCCTAGTTTTTAAATAGTTTCCAGTATCGAACCTGCAGTATTACATAATTATGCCCTTTTTTTATGGGTCTTTGCATTCATTTATATAATTCTTTAGTGACATGAATGTGTACTCATGATCTTTGCAGCTCTACCCCCTAGCATAAATTTCCTATCAGTTACTGGAAATTATTCTGAAGGGGAAATACTCACAGCATCATATGGGTACATAGGTGGTCATGAAGGCAAAAGTGTCTATAATTGGTATCTTCATGAGGTACTAGCCATTACTTCTTGAACCAACTATAGTGCGACCCTGCTAGTTGAACATTTTTTAGTTGTAGCTTGCTTGCCTATTTGTTATATTTCTAAACTTTTGTATATTCAGGATGAAAATGATGTAGGTACTCCAATACCTGAGGCATCAGGGCTTCTTCAATATCGTGTTACGAAAGATGCAATTGGCAAGTTTGTCTCTTTCAAATGCACTCCGGTACGGGATGATGGGGTTATGGGTGAGACAAGAACTTGCTTGGGACAGGAGGGGATTTATCCTGGTGATTATCTTAGCCCTGAATTTTATATAAATCCTAGATTATTTCTGTGTTGTATTCTGTGTGTGCTTGTGGAAGTATGAAGCAAATGGGATGACATTCAATGTGAAGCAACTAAGATGGACTTTTAGTCGGACTGATTAAAGCCAATATAAATGTTGATCCTAATTAGAAAATGTTAGATTACGAAGTACATTATTGGGATAATTGTTGTTTTTGGATGCTTTATTAAAGTTAGATCCATGAAGGAAAGACAACATTATGTTCAGCATACATTTTCGTTGGAAACATAATTGCTTAATGGAATATTGTGTTGACCGTGCTGCTGATTTTTCTGGAATTTTGAAAGAGTGTTTCCATTGGCAGCAACATTTGTAGACCGATTCTCTGTTTTCAATGATCTGGCATCTTTTGGTCCAGTTGCTCTGGAACTTGTTTTCTTAAGCTCACCTGAAATTTCAGCCCTTTATTTTTTTACTTTTACCCACGTATTGCCGACTTTCTGTATGGTGATTTAAAGGGAAGGGCAGGAGTTGGTGCTTACCACGGGACTTTTTGCTGCTGTTGTTTAGCACCTGTCCACCTATACAAAAATTACCTCATATATACCTTATGATTTCCTTACAATCTGCTTTCCTGATGATTCTGAGTTGATGTTCTACGAGTCCTCTCTGCGCGAGTAGTTGGTAGTTCAAAGACTAATGGCTTCTATGTGTCTGATTGTTCTTTTTTTCCTTCTTTTCTTTCCTTTTATCTTCATTTTATTTCTTTACTTTTTTCTAATATATGTTTAATGTGGCTTGATAAACAGGAAGCCCTAGACTGATTTCTCTGCAAATACTTGGAAGGCCTGTTGAAGGAAAAACATTGATCGCGGACAAACAGTATTGGGGCGGCAAGGAAGGGAATTCAGTTTTTCGTTGGTTTCTGGTATGTTGATTTAGCTCTGCTAACTGCCATATCCTGCATATATGTATAAAACCCATGATGTTAATGTTCGAGTTTTTTTTTCATTGTCCATTTACTGCTTGTTATTAAAGGAATTATAATTACAAGTAATGACTTGTAATGGATCATAAGACAGCTGCAGTGTGTAATATTTTCTGTTGAACTCTTTGTGAATAGAAGTTAATTGATGTTTTTTTTTTATTAATTTCTTATGTTCTGTGCTACGGCAGGGATGCAATTACTGTGATGGCTTAATAACAGATTTTTTCTGCAGACTAGTTTGGATGGAACTCAAAGAGAAATTAAAGACGCCACCAGTGCATCATACACACTATCAAGTGGTGATATTGGCTCCTTTATTTCTGTTTCGTGTGAACCTATTAGAAGTGACTGGGCCCGTGGTCCTATTGTTGTTTCTGAACAACTTGGACCAGTAGTACCTGGTATGGAGCTTTCTTATGGTTCTTCTTTCTCTGGACTTTTTGTTCAAATAAATCTCGGGATTTTTAACTCTTTCCTTATAAGTGCACTGCCACGTACAGCATTAACATTACTCTTCTTATCTTCATATATCATTGTTGAAGGTTTTATGAAAAGAACAGGTAACTGTACATTGTCATAAATTGATTCAGGACCAATGAATTGTTTATTGGGGTTTAGTGATTTTCAGAGTGGGGATGTATTTCTGGTCTCTCTTGTATTTGGGAGATGGTATATATTGTCCGGGCACATCCCGAATCTCCATATTACTCATGTACATTTTATCTTTTTGACTTAATATAATATTTCATTATCCATTAAAAAAAAAAAATTTGATGCAGGACCACCAACTTGTGAATCTCTTCAGTTTCTTGGATCGATGATGGAAGGACAACGTGTAAGCTTTGTGGCTAATTATTGTGGAGGGTGAGATATTTTGCTTGACACAAACTGCTTCTAGAATTCAGCTATAGATTGTAATTTCTTTGTTTACTGATGACAGTGAAATTGACTAATGTTTTTGATCCAGGGAGAAAGGAAATTGCTCCCATGAGTGGTTTCGAGTAAAAAGTAAAGGTGTTAAAGAAAAACTAAGCGTTGATGGTGAGTTGATTAAATTTGATGACATTCACTATCGTAGAATCACCAATTTTTAAGGTTGAATTACCATTTAAATTATTCTCTTTGCAGACTTTCTAGATTTGACCCTTGAGGATGTGGGTAAATGCATTGAGCTTGTTTACACTCCTATAAGGAAGGATGGAATGAGTGGGAGTCAAAGAACTGTAGTATCTGATGCGGTTGTTCCTGGTAAGTGATTTTTTACCAACAAGAAATGTAAAAATATTATATACTGATTGATTTGTCCTAGCTTCAAATAACAATCAGACACTGTGGCCTATTGGAACATCTGAAATTTGCCTTTAATTGTCTACACTCTCATTTTTGATAAATAATTGCATTTCTTGGAAGAAATTAACAGAATAAGTACTAAAAGAACTGATCCAAGAAAATGGAGGGAAAAACGTGCATAGAATCCTTAAGAACTTGTAAATGTAGAGAAGGATCATATTCTTTTAGATATTGGATTATGTTATTAAGGTACTCCTAGAAGGCAGGCTGAGTAAGGGTTTAATTTCTGAAGATTGTACTGATGAAGAAATGAAAAAGATCCTCAGTATTGACCAACAGTGGCTTTTGATAGGCTGGAAGGCAGGATATGAAGCATGTTACTGTCTTAGTTAATAAATGCCTCATGCTTCTTTTTTTTTTTCTTGCTTTTAAAGTGATTGTGGATAAAATATTACTTCTTAAATCAGTAACATTTCAATTCTATATACACTATTGTCTCCTAAAATTGTCAATAACTATTCCTATTTAAATTTTTTTCTCTCATTGGATGGTTATTGTATTGGATTTGTTGTTTTTATTTACTTATTCACCTAATTGATGTGCATCCTTCAAACTTGTGAATTCTTCCTCATGATTACCAAAACGATAGAATATATGTTTAAGGGGAATAGAGATTATGGATTAGTTCATTTTATTATCTTACCTGAATCCACACTTATTTTGGGTTAATACACAAATGTACATGTGCATGTACATGATTTCTAATCTATCTTTCGCTGCCCCATCCTCTAAATTTATCTGTTCCTTCTTTTCCTTTTCTTCATATTTTTGTTTATTATTAATTCTATGTATGTCATGTTTTTGGTGACAGCGGATCCTATGGGTGTGGAGCTGAAAATTCCTGACTGCTGTGAGGACAAGGAAGTTGTTCCTCAGAAATCATACTATGGAGGTATGGAAGGAGATGGAGCATATATTTGGTATAGATCAGAAAACAAGTTGGAGGGATCAGATTTGATGAATATATCTGATACTTGTCAAGATACTCTTATTTGTGGAAAGTCATTGTGAGTTCCAAGCGATATTATATTATATGTTCCAAATACTCAGATATTGTGTATTGTTTGCAGAATATTTTCTCAGTTAATGATTTATTTCTGTGGTAGGATGTATACCCCATCATTGGAAGACGTGGGGTCCTATTTGGCCTTACATTGGGTTCCCACACGTTCGGACGGTAAACAGGGGAATCCATTGGTTGCTATTAGCAGTGAACCAGTTGCCCCAGGTACAAACTTTTAGGTTTTATTTTCTATTTTATTTATATTCTTGGTGGATATTTAGTATATATCTTCTGCGATGGTAGGATAATTGACTAGCATCCTACTTCTATATGGGGCACATGTGGTGTTGAGTATATGCCCATGACAGAGCCAGGAATTCATTCTTTGAGGTTGGGGGGAGACCAAGCTGCTTTATCTACACAAATATATACAGATGGGATAATGATTAGTTGAATCCAAACTGCATACTTTAATCAACTGCACTTCATGTCAAGTTTCAAGTCCAAGTACTTCATTCACATGGAAAAACAGCTTGCATTGAAATTTGACTGTAACCTCTTTCGAGTAGAAACCCATAAAAAATAAAATGTATGTCATGCATGGGTGGATGGTCTAGATTTGCAAAATGCAATATATGTGTAACCTCTTTTTCCTTGAATGTCACACTTATGCCTTGATTTCCATGTCATATATAAACATTGGATAATTTTGAATAATCCCATTTTTTCTGGCATGTAGCAGTTTTTTTTTGAATGAATAATGTAGATGTGTGTATATATATGTGTGTATGAAAAGTGAATAGTAACAAGTATACAATCAGAAGCACAAAAAGCTCTCTACAAAAACCTCACAATCCCCATAAGCCCCAAAAAGCAACAACAAAAGACTATGACAATCCACAGTACAACGGATATCCACAAGTGGCGCGCGCCCCCCCCCCCCCCCCCCCCCCCCCCCCCCCCCCCAAAGAGACCTTAATCCAAAGCTGAACAAGCCATTCAGCTCTCACTTCCAATCTCCTAAATCATGTGAGGGGCCTCTCCTCACATCATGCCAACCTCAAAAATAGACGAGAAACACCATTTTTTCCATTCCTTCACAATTTCTGTAGGCCATAACCCCCGGAATTCAGGAAGAACCAAAGCCCATGATGCTACAGCAATCACTATGGAATCAAACACTTGGTCAACCGATAACCGTGTGTCCCTGAAAATCCTATTGTTTCGTTCCAACCATATGAACCAAGCGACTGCATGGAATAACGTATCATACAGGAATTTGCCCCTCTTCCCCAAGCCCTTAACTCGCCACTGATTGAACCAAGCCTTTAAAGTATCTAGTATCACCCAAGAGACCCCTACCATTTCAAGCAACCACGTCCAAATAATAGTGGCAAAACGAAAATGGACAAAAAGATGATCTATGCTCTCTCCAGACTCCATACTCATAACGCAAACATGCGGGGACAAGGTATTCCTTTTCCATCTCCTTTGGATTAGATCAGCCGTATTTATCCTGTATAATATGGCAGTCCATAAGAAGGTTTTAATCTTAAGAGGGACCTTAGGCTTCCAAAGTTGAAAAGACGAAAATGATGCCGAAGGAATTGAGGAAACCTGTAGCACGGAGTTGAAAAAGGATTTGCAGGAAAACATTCTATTGGATGAAAGGGACCAAGATGTCTTATTAGAACCAAGGGGATCAAGAATCACATCCTTTAGGCTGTCAATGAGCGAATATATCTCTTCCAATTCAGAAGGACGAAGATTCCTTCGAAATGGAAGATTCCAAGAATAGCCAGAAGGAGACCAGTGTAGAGTATCAGCCACAGAAGCAAAAGGAAGGAGAGCAAGGGAGAATAATTGAGGAAACTGGATGGATAATGGTTGATTGCCCCACCATAAATCATGCCAAAATCGAGTCGATGAGCCAGATTCAATACTCATCTTAATATGAGGATAAAACAAAGGTGCGATTTTCATAATGGCCTTCCACGGGCAGTTTCTTGGAGGTTGTGCCCTCAAGTTAATGGACCACCTATTATCATCACATCCATATTTACTTGTAATTACTTGGTGCCACAAGCTTTCCTTTTCTGTGCTGAAACGCCACAACCATTTTGTTAGAAGAGAGGAATTTTGATAGGCTATCATACCCACCCCAATACCACCATTTTCCTTTGCCAAACACACCTTATCCCACCTTACTAAGTGAATCTTCCTTTTTCCCCCACCCTCTCAAAGAAAGTCCCTTTGGGCTTTCTCAATGATGGCCACAACTCTTTTAGGCATCCTAAACAATGACATAAAATAAACCGGAAGATTAGCAAGCATAGCCTTGATAAGGATTATCCTTCCCCCCAAAGACAAATAATTCCTTTTCCAAAGCGCCAATCTCTTCTCCACTCTCTCAATGACTGGCTCCCAAAACTGACATTACGAGGGGATGCCCCAAGAGGGAGACCTAGATACGACATCGGCCACGACCCACCTGACACCCTAAGATCCGACTAAGAGATAATGACTCATCCTCCGCTAAATTCAAACCTACAATGGAGCTCTTCTCCCAATTAACTTTCAAACCTAAAATCATATGGACAGTATGCAATATGTTCTTCAACTAGATCATTTGGTCCTTAGAGGCTTCCAAGAAAACCAAGGTATCATCCGCAAACTGGAGGTGGGATATTGTTACCTCATCTCTTCCGACTTTAAAGCCTTTGATCAAATCCCGTCTTCTACCATTCATGAAGAAGCTATGCAAAACCTCAGCTACCAAAGTGAATAAAAAGGGGAACAATGGATCCTCCTAGAAGAAGGAAAAAACCCTTTCACCCTTCCATTTACCAAGATAGAGAAATGGACATTCTTTAAGCACCCATGAATCCACTTTCTCCACCTTTCACCAAAGCCTTTCCATTTCAAAATTGAGTCTATGAATGCCCACTCCACTTTGTCATACGCCTTTTCAATGTCCAATTTACACACTACTCTAGGCTCCCTATTTCTTCCGACTTTCCGCACATTCATTTGCAATTAAAGCAGAATCCATGATTTGGCGACCCTCCACGAAGGCACTTTGATTTAATGAAATGATCTCTGGCAACACCTTCTTCAGCCTAACCGACAAAACCTTTGCTATGATCTTATAAACACTAGTGGTCAAACTTATAGGCTTGAAATCCTTGACCCCAATTGCCCCAACTTTCTTAGGAATTAGAACAAGGAATGTCGCATTTGTGGCCTTATGAATAATGCCATTCGTGAAGAATTCCTGAAACACCTTAAACAAATCATCCTTGACAATCTCCCAATTATATTTGAAAAATTCAATTGTAAATCCATCAGGCCCGGGAGCCTTATCCCCTTCCGTCTCCCACAATGCTTCCTTGATTTCCTCCAACACAAACTCTCTTTCAATCCACTCTTTCATCTCCTCACACACCTTTGATTGATCACTCTGCTTTAATCTGAACCAGAATTCTTGCTCCGACTTATAAAGCTTAGCATAATAATGACAAAGAGCCTGACCAATGTCCTCATTATCCCCAATACTTCCTCCATCCACCTCCAATCTCAAGATTGTATTTTTTATTCTTCTCCCATTTGCTATTCTATGGAAAAAAGCTGTATTCCCATCTCCCTCCTTTGACCATCTTATTCTTGACTTCTGTCTCCAATGAATTTCCTCATATTTCAGAATCCTTTCCAAAGTCACTTTGATCTCCAATCTTCTTCCCCTATCTTGGGGCCCCCAATCCTCAGTTCCTTCCTTAAGATCCAACTCGGCTATTTCATCCAGAGCCGCCTTTTTCTGAATCTCTACCCTTCCAAAAGTTTCCTTATTCCACCCCTCAATTTGATTCTTGACCTCTCAAAGACAACCCATAAACCTAAAGCTAGCCCATCCTAGAGAAGCATTCCTTCCTTCTGCCCACCACCCCAGCATAAGATTTTGAAAAGACGGATGGGAGAGCCACATATTTTCAAAACGAAATGGAGAAGGACCAGCTAGTAAGGGCTTGTTAGACAAGAATACAGGAGAATGATCAGAGACTGGTCTGGGGAGAACCAGGCATGTAGTAGTTAAAAGGGTGAAGGTAAAAAAATTCATGAGTTTGAAACCTTAATCTCTTTTGATGATGCGAATTTCTGTCCAATCAAACAATTTAAACTGTAAAAAAAAAAAAATCGAACTTTTCCACACTTTTTATACATACAACATGAGATTTTCAATAACTTTCGTTAATCATCAAAGCTAACAATTACCTGGTATAGGCATGGTTCCAAATATCGTATCGTATCGCGCGATACGTATTGTGTATCATGCCTAACGGCACGATACACGCTCCTGTTTCGTGAAACAGGTCAAATCGACCTGTATCCACCATGTATCGACCATATCGAGTCGATACAGTCGATAATTGACTGTGTTGACTCGATACAGTCAATAATCGACTGAAAAAAAATGTAAAAGTAGAGAGCGAGAGGGAGCAAGACAGTGAGCGAGGGAAAGAGAGCGAGAGAAAGAGAAGAGCGAGAGAGAGCGAGAGATGGAGAGCGACTGAGCGAGAGAGAGAGAGCGAGTGTGAGCGAGAGAAATGGAACGAGAGAGAGTGAGAGACAGAGAGGGAGAGAGCGAGAGACAGGGAACGAGAGAGAGAGAGAGAGAGCGAGCGAGAGCGAGGGAAAGGGAACGACAGACAGCGAGAGACAGAGAGGGAGAGAATGAGAACGACAGCGAGAGAGTGCGAAAGAAAGAGAGCGAGATAGAGCGGAAGAGGGAGAGAGTGAGCGTGAGAGAAGGAGAGAGAGGGGTGGGTGGCGTACTTGGTTCTGCCGTCGCTGCCTCCTAATTTCTCCTCGAAGCTCCTCGTTTCTCCTTGAATCAAAGTCGCCACTTCCTCCTTGGCTTGAAGTCGACTGAAGAAAGGTTATAATGTTGATTTTATATATATAAAAGCAAAAAAGAGTTTTCTTTTATAATTATTATATAAATATAATAATAGAATATGAATACAGATAAATGCGATAAAATTAATTATAAATATATATAAAATAATTGAAAAATTATAAATATGTATGTATTTGTATATATATATATATATATATATATATATATAATATTAGAAAATTATATTTTACATACAAAAAAAATATTTGAATGGTAAAAAGTTATAAAAATTTTATTCTTATGTACACACATATATAATATAGTATTAGATAATTATATTTAATCTACATACATAATTGTAAAAAATATTTTTTTATTATTTACAAACACGTATATATAGATTTATTATTAATAATATATTTCTTGAAATAATAATAATAATATATCATAATTATTACTTTAATATTAAATTGGTATGCACAATAACCTTTCTTACTCTATTTATTTGTTTATTTAGCATATTATGGCTTTTATTTATTTTTTATTAAATTTCCTAAAGTCTTTTTGCATATATGTTGATTTGTTTCCATAATACATAAATATTATGTGTAGACTTATGATGTCAGAAACATGTTTATTTGTCATATTTTTGACTTATCTTTCTATCTAGATATGTTTTGTTTCATGTATCCACCATCTTTTATGCGTATCCATCATTTTAGTGTGTATCCGTGCGTATCCTCGATACGTTTCCATTTTTGGATCGTCCGATACGGCACGTCGATACGATACTTTGAACCATGGGTATAGGGCTTCTGTAAGAAAAGGATACTATATGGGTATTTGATTGAAGTACTTATCTACCATTGATCGGTTTAGATCAATCATGATGTCCCTCTAAATTAGAAAAACTATAACCTTGTTGCTAATTTAATGAGTGGTATAGAAGGGTATTTTGTAATTTTATAAATTGTCTATATAATGAAGTTTTAGAAGGATCCTACCTGAAATCTTAGCTAATATATTAAGGACCGATGTTTTAATGTAAAGAGAAGTTTACAATTGGGGATTTCTAACCACATGGTGGGCCTATAGTTTTAACATTCTATTATATATTTAATGCTTAACTAGATACAATAAAAATATCAATAAATGGGTGATTTCGACTTAAAATGCTCAAATTGAGCGAAATTTATCCCAATTCAGGTGAAATTTTTTATGAAGAGCTCTCTTCCTCCCTATTTGGACGAAAATTATGAACATTTATAGCTTAAAATCATCCATTTGCTTGGGATAAGTAAGTGAGTTTACATAATAAAAGTCATAAATTTTCGACCAAATAGGGGAAGAATAGAGCTCTTCGTGTGAAATTTCGTCCAAATTGGGTTAGATTTCGCATGATTTAATCATTTTAAGTCTAAATCACCCATTTTTGGTGTGTTTTCCATAATTTCGTCTACCCCCACATTTTGATCGCTGGGAGGGGGTGGAAGCAAAATTTCTGAGGCGTCGCTGAAATGGCAATCCATGATTATTATACTCCATAATAATAATATAAATCTACAAATTGGAGCGTGACTGAAATTCTTACCTCATGTGAGCATTAAGCTGTGCATATGTCCTCCTCTAGTGAAATAAATTTAAACACAATTCAGTAATTCGAATTTAAATATGAGACTAGGTACAAATTAAAATCAATCGGAGTATGATATGAAATAAATAAAATGGTTGAAACGATTCTTTAATAACGAAATATGTAATTCAATAAAATTCAAACCGTGAATAAATAAATAACCTATGAATCAACATAGCAAAAACTAAATTGAAATTTCAATCATCCTTCCATATGAAATAAATAAATCCTAACTACTTTAATAGACTTAGTTTGATGTCTCAGTATGTGGATCCAAAAAATGTTTACTGAAATTCAGTCCTGATTCGTAGTATTGTATGTGGTAAAGATAACTAAATGAGCTATGCTCATTAGATGGTATTCTACACTGTTAGTTTCCTTTAGAAACTCTAGACATGTAGAATGACAAAAAGGAGAAACGCATGTGCACACATGCACAAGTAGAGATTAAAGTCATGCAATAATGCAGTGATATTTTAATGCAATTTCATGGAGTCCTAGAATGCATGCATGTATTAAGAAAGGCTTTCTAAAATGCCATGCCATGCAGAGTAAGTAAAGGTATGCACAACAAAAATGCTGTATGCCAATGCAATGTGAAGTATATTGGACATATTAGACAGCATACATTCCTATTTTAGATCCCATTTTTGACCTATTGGTACATCTGTAGCACTCTTATGTGTACATATTTCTATGGGCTTCCAATCAATTTGATCATAATGCTCAGCCATTATTTTTGGAAAGGGGTAATTTATTGCAGACATCCCAGACTTTCCTTTGACACCTGCCTCCAATATCTAATACGGTCTCAATCTAAAATGATTGCTTGACCCAATACTAGGACTTGGTACTCGTCATGATTTGCTATAAATTGGATTGTAAGACTCTACAGAAGTCCTCATTATCTTTCATAGGAATATCTGAAAATATTTGTTGGTGTTGGATCCTAGATTCTCTCAATAGACCCTCGCTATAAAGTGTTGTGACTGTTGAGTCCTGTATTCTTGCACCCCACTCTTGCTAATAGAATTGTTGTTGGCTTTTGGGTTCTAAACTCTCATACCTCACTCTAATTTTGTATGTCGTTTATGCAATTTTCATTAAGACATCCATTTGTTTTTGAATAATCATTTATAATCATGTATAATTCTACAAGTTTCCTAAGTAAATTACAAGAATGTCTTAAATGTATTTGAATTCACTGAGAAAATGTACAAGAATTTAATGTCAACAATCATTCAACAATAAATTCAGATCAATCATAATTTCGTTGCAGGCTTACTAATTTAATCAGTTTGAACAATTTATATTAAACTTTAATGATTTATTGACAATATATTCAATGAAATAACTTGAATAAAAATTGTTCAGTTTCTGTATTTATTATACCTATTTAGAATTCTGCATCTAATAAGTTTCAACGATATTAAGTTTTTTAATTGGGCTGATTGCCTATGACAATGTAATGTCATATATTTAAATTTTATCCTATATTATCGGGCTGTCATTAAGCTTGTAATCTTGGAAAATAAGTGATTCAATAATTTGTTTAATACATTTATGAATAGTCTTTAGAGACTAATTAAAATTTTTGTGTTCAAGAATTTTATGCAAATTAGGTCTACAACTCTTACAGAAATACATAATTTTGTTTAGAAAATCAACTGCTAGTATAAGCCTATAGATTGGGACTGATTTCTGTAGAATTTTACAGGTTTTGAACTGTAAAATATCATCGAGACAAAGCTGTGTATGGGTTCTAAACCCTCTTATAAGTCTGTTGATTTGAGGCTAATTTCTTTGAATTTTTGTGGGTTTTCAATCTGTGAACCCTCTTATAAATCTCTGGGTCTAGAACTGTTTGCTTCGAGGTTTTTGTTGGGTCTTATAATATTGAAATTTCTTCTTAGCAGAACCTGTCAACAGGGCAGAAATTCCTTAAAATTAGAAGTTTTCTTTTCTGATTTTTAATCATTCAAGTCAAGGGCTGTTGACCGATCAAACCCTATAAATTATTATCAGTTTCAATGATCAAATTCACTCGTTCATGAAACTGCCGAGAAGTTTATTTCTGCTGTTTTTGTGTCACTAAATTTACGCAATTATACTTCCATCGGTCATATTTTTTGATTTTTACACATTTCAGATTCTAAAATCAAGATTCATATCTACTATAACCCATTTCTAAATTTTATTTAATCATCATCTTGCGTACACAAACATTGTAAGTATGCTGATCTGAATTATGAGAACACGGTATTATATTCAGCAACTAATTTGAAACATAAAAAAAGTACAGTTGTCTTCAAGAATTTAATCAAAATGATCAGACATACTATGGAATTATCAATAACAGTTTTAAATCATCCAGAAAGGACAATAATATCAAAAATTCGGATTTAGAGTCATCAAGGAATATTACCATCGTAAAAAATGATCTAGAAATCAAGAATGCAGCAATTATATCAAGAAAATGATTTTGATCATCAAGAATAAATTGTCTAAGGTTTCTTCCATTAATCTAAAATCCCCCAAAAGGATTCTAAACAGATGAAATCCACCTACTTTTATGTGAATTTTCTGCAGTATAATTATCTCTGAAACCAGAATTTGCTTCCTAGATTATCTATGGGTTGTGTGTGTGGGTTTTTCTCTTTTTCTTTCTTGGTTGCTTAGTTCAGAAAAATATAAAGAAATAAAGAGTTTTTTAAGTCTTTAATCACTTGTATGTCTTTAGGGTTTCCTTTAATTATACATCCTTATTCTTTGCAAAAATAATTCTAACTTAAAATTTATTTTAAATCTCGAATTAAATCTAACTTAGAAGATTATTTTAACCCTCTTCATTAAGTGCTTTATTTAAAATACCTGTCTTCTTAGTTCCAACCATGCAGTCCTATTTCTAGTCAAGTAAAAAAAATTTTTTTTAACTAAATTTAATAATGAAAGAAGTCCTACTTATATCAGAAATTGGATTCTAACTTACTGATTTCACTAAAACACGCTTATTTTTAATGATCTGCGCTTCCTGTAAATCATTTAATTTACTGATTAATAACGAATTAGTTAACCTTATTTGTTCTTGGCTATTAAATCGATCCCATAATATCCTGATAGCACTTCTCTAACTAAGCCATCTTAAATCCAACTCTCTCTCTCTCTCTCTCTCTCTCTCTATATATATATATATATAAATATACATATATATCATCCTCATCAGTAGCTAGTAGCTTCCTCTCTACAAATAATTGACAGAAAGAAAAAAAAAAACAAAAAGAAAATTGATTGCTTTGGGAAATTGATAGATTCTCGATTTTTATCTTTGCTTTACCTCTATTACTATTTGTGGTAAAGTTGCCCTTCATGTACTTCGTCTTAGTTTAAATTAATTTAAAACCTTTTGATTCCAACTGCATCACAAGGCTTGGAATAAGTATTAGGAGAATCACGTGGTAGTATTCTATCTCATAGAGAAGCTTGGTTGTGTAGTGATGTTGTCCAAGAAGCTGTTAAAGAGAAAGACTATTTTAAAACTTGACAAAAAGAGTAAAACCCAAGAAAACTTATAAAGATATAAAAATGTTAAAAAGTAAACCAAGAAGAAAATTACTGAGGCTAGAAAACGTGCTTATGACAACTTGTGTGATAAGTTAGGTACTGAAGAAGGGAAATCATAAACTAGCAAGATTTAGAGGAGGGAAACTAGATACTTAGATCAGGTTAAATATATTGGAAGTGAAGAATCAACAGTTTTAGTAAAAGATGAGGTGATTGAAGAAAGGTGGTGAGAATATTTTATGAAATTATTAAATGTGTAGGGTACTTAGAGATCTAGATTATGTGTGCATGATAGCATTAATGGAACTAAAGAACAAATTTATATTTGTAGGTTTGAGTTGTAGAAGTTAAAGATTCTCTAGTCAAAATCAAAATAGGAAGAGCCTTTGGCCCAAATGCCATCTTTATATAGAAGCATGGAAATGTGTGGGAGATATTGAATTATCTTGGTTAACTATTTAATGAAATTTTAAGGATAGAGAAAATTCCAAATGCATGGAGGCTTAGTACAGTAATACCTATATAAGGAATAAGGGAGATGTGCATGAACGCTGTAGAATTATACTTATGAATCACAATATGAACATAGATTAACAAAAAGCAAATGTATGCAAAGGTGAACATATGAAATATATTGATGCAATTAAAATATATTAGAAACGGTTTACGAAGGAAATATGTTTATTTGGTGCATTTTATATAAAGAAGGTGTACAAATGAAATATATTTGTGCAATTAAGAATATGTATGAAGGAGTCTTAATTGAAGTAAAAACTATTGGCATTGAGACAATTGAGTTTTTTGCTAAGATAAATTTGCATTAAGGGTCAACTATTACCCCTTATCCATTTGCTTTAGTTATGGGTGAGTTGGTGAGTCATATTCATGATGAGATGCCTTACTATATGTTATTTGTAGATGTTCATAGGTCACACTAGGGAAGAAGTAAATGTTAAGTTAAAATTATGGAGATATACCTTAGAATCAAAGGGTTTTAAAATAAGTTGTGTGAAAATTGAATATATGGTATGCCCTTTTAATATATATAACATTATAACTAATGAAACCATTAGAACTGTCAATCATGATATCCATTTTTTTTTTTGATGAATAATGAAAGTGTATATATATATAAGAAAACAAAGTATAGACTGTACAAGAACCGAAGCCTAAACCAACAAAAACCTTAGCATACAACCGTCTGCTAAGAACCCGTCAAAAGACAACAATATTGACAGCGACAAACACGCTAGTCACCTTCACATTCCTTCCCCATGCGCAAACCTGTACAACAATAACCAATCCCCCATAGCGGTCCTTGGAAAGAAGATGAACAAGCTGTTCACCTTTGTACCAAGGAACACCACACCCCCTAATCTTACCCATCTTTCCCATCATCTGTGATATCCATTTAAGCAATAAATTCATATCTTGGATCAGTAGTACAAAGATATAGGATGAAGATGTAGCACGTAGCATTAGAGTTAGTTGGCTTAGGTAGAAGGGTGCTTTTAGGGCACAGTGTGATAAGCTTGTTCCACTTAACTAGGGATAAAATATAGGAGAGCATGTTAAAGTTTTTTGGAGATGTAAAGCAGAGACCTAGTGATGTACTAGTATGATGTGAAAGAGATCAAGTAGGAGATATAAAAAGATACGGATAGAGTTAATAAAACATGACTTATATAAATATATATTAACTGAAGATATGATTTTTAATAGAACAGGATGAAGACTTAATATTCTTGTTGCCGTCCCCACTTTGGTGGGAACTAGCTTATATTGATGATGATTATATATGTTGGTTGTCTAAAAAACAATTTTTTTTTAAATTATAGTATGTGGGCTCCCTTGAAATATGTTTCTGTTCTCACATTGGGCTACAGCTCTCATCCTAGTTAATGCTTCTTCGTACATAAATTTAATAGCTTAAATATATATTAGGTACTTCTTATTTCTACCCAAAGCTCAAGAAATTAAATATCTTTGGGATTCTCTCTGCCACGCCCGTATCCAGTACTAATAATAATGTCAATCATCTAATTGGATTGTGATTTCAATTCTTATGTCGTGCGAGAATTAAGCTATGCATGTGCCCTATTTTATTGTAATCATTATAAACTTAAAACAGTATTTCAAAGTTAAATGAACTGAGTCTAGGCACAATAAAAACAATTATATTATGATATTAAATGAATAAATTGTGGAAACGGTTCATTAATAACAAAATATGTAATTACAATTATATGGTGTGGAGAGGCTAATCTAAAGGACTCCTATCCCTTGATTTACAACTTGTGCACCAACAAACAAGCTGTAGTAAGCGATTATATGTCTATATCGGAAGCTGGTACAGTTTGGAGCATTGATCTGAGACGAAACTTGTTGGATTGGGAGATGGATAGCTATGAGTCTTTATTAGCTGTATTGTACAGCAAGGTAGTAGGGGAAGGAGAAGATTCTAGAAGATGGTTACATGGCAAATCTGGTTCTTTTACAGTCAAAGAGGCATTTGATCACCTCCAAAATTCAGACTCAGAACAAGCAGTGTTTAAGCATATCTGGTCTACCATATTCCCAAGCAAAGTGGCCTTTTTTATGTGGATGGCAGCCCTTGACAAGATTTTAACGGTGGACCATTTGAAGAGTAGGGGTTGGCAAATGGTCAACAGATGCAGCATTTGCAAAGAAGAGGAAGAAAATGTTGCCCACCTCCTATTGCATTGTAGAGGCACTTCGAGGCTCTGGGGATCTATTTTCCAAAGGTTGAAGGTAGCCTGGGTCCATCCAAAGGAATTTAAACCAGCATTAGAAGCATGGGGTTGGAAGAAAGGAAAATCATGTGAAGAGATCAGTTGGAACATAGCCCCTGCAGCTATAGCATGGGTAATATGGGGTGAAAGGAATAGAAGGATATTTAAGAACTTGGAGAGAAATGATCATGCGCTAGAGAGAGCTGTTTTGTCATTGATGCACAGTTGGTTGATTGGGCAAGGTGCAGGTGCTAACATATCTATCGAGGAATTTTTGTTTTGTAATGATTTCTATGAGCTGGGAGGGGGACGTCTTGGGTGACGCAAGAGTTCTCATCGGATCGTGACCTAATCATTTATGTAGTAGTAAGTTGACTTAAGGGACGGGTACACTCTTTGTGTACCCGTGGATGAGGCTTGTATGTTTCTATTTCTATCTTATATAATATATCCATCATTTACTGATCAAAAAAAAAAAAAAATAGCGAAATATGTAATTTAGTAAAATTCAACCTATGGGTGAATGAATAACCTATGAATGAACATAGGAATAAAACAATTGCAATCATTATCTCCTATAAAAAATAAATCCTAACTATCCTCATTTACTTAGCTCGATATTTCAGTGTGCAAATCCTAGAAAAGTCTACTGAATTCAGTCCTGATCCTCTTGTGTAATACTTGCATGTGGTTAAAAAAAAATAGAGTGAGATACGCTTCGTACTTAGTATTCTACACATTTAGTTTCCGTTGGAAATTTTAGACATTTAGAATAACTTAAAAGAAAACAAACATAAGCAAAGGTAGAGATTAAAGTCATGGAAAAATGTAGTTTTACGTTTATGCAATTTCATATAATCCTAAGATGCATCCATGTCTTGAGCAAAATATTTTAAAATGCCATGCCATGCAAAACAAGTGAAAGCATGCATGACAAAAATACTGTATGTCAATGTGATATGAAGTTTATTGGATACATTGAACATCACACATTCCCGCTGTAGATTCTAGGTCCTAACCTCTTGGCAGTACATCACAGTTCTACGGGCTTTAAACCGATCGGATCATAATGCTGAGCCAAATTTTTGGCAAAGGATAATAAACTCGTAAATGTTTCAGAGGTCCTTATAATAGTCTCCTTCCAATAGCAAACACGGTCTCAGTCTGAAATCATTGCCTAACCAATCTTTGGTCTAAGCGCTCAAGTCATAATTTCTATAAATTGGATCGTAGGTCCATGCAGAGATCCCCATCATATCTCATAGGAGTAACTGAAAAGAGTTGTTGGTGATTGTTGGATTTTAGACCCTCACACCTCATTCTTGCTATAAAGAGTTGTTAGTGCTGTCGAGTCTAAGACTCTTACACCTCACTCTTCCTAATTGAGTTGTTGGTGGCTTTTAGATTATAAGCTTCACAACTCTCTATAATTGGGTATTCATTAATGCATTTTTCATATGATTTAATCATTTATAATTCCACAAGTTCTTATATGGATTTCACAAGAAGTAAAATATCCCACATGCATTCAAGAACAATGAATAAAAACACGTAAGATTTAATATCAATAATCACTTAATAATGAATTCAGATTAACCATAATTTCATTGTATAACTTATTAATTTAAATCAGTCTTAATAGTCTGTCTTAAACTTTAATGCTATATTAACAATTTATTTAATGTAATAATTAGAATAAGATATGTCGAGTGGCTATACTTGTACCTATTTTTGAATTTTGCAACTAATAAGTTTTCTACCATATTAAGTATGTTAATTGGGCTGAATGCCTATGACAATCTAATGTTGTATACTTCAACTATCCTGTATTATGGGGTTATGATTACATCTGTATTCCTAATTAAACACGTGATTCAGTAAATTAATTAATACACGTAGGCATGCAGTCATTAGAGTTTGGTAGTTTAACTTTTCCATGTTCAATAATTTTGAGTCAAATTAGGCCTATAACCATAAACAGAAAACCAACTTTTTTTTTAGCAAAGCTACTTTTATCATAAGCCTATAAGTTGGAACTGTGTTAAATTATCAGGTTTTTCATCTGTAAATCTCATCTAAACTGGTATTGTGATTAGGGTTATAAACCCTCTCATTCTTGGAAAATTTTCAAATCTTTAAACCTACAATTCAAAAGCTGTCGACATGGTATATGTTATGAACTATTTATCAGAATGTGCCACTTTTAAATTGCTATTTATTTAAATTTAATATCACAGCAGAAACCCATAACAGATTTTATCAATCTGAAAATTAACTACAACAGAAATCCTAATAGATTCTTTTAACCTGAATTTTTAATCACAGAAAAACCCCAAGTGATTCTTTCAATCTGATTTTTTAACCACAGTAAGATTTCTACCAATCTGAATTTTTAAACATAGTAGAAACTCTAAGAAGTTTATCAATCTGAATTTTCAATCACAGCGGAAACCCTAATCTATCAATCTGAATTCTTAAGCGCAGTAGAAACCCTATCTGATTCTATCAATCTGACTTTTTAATCATAACTGAAACCCTAAGAGATTCTATCAATCTGAATTTTTAATCACAGCAAAAACCCTAACAGATTTTTATCAATCTGAGTTCTTGGCCACAATAGAAATCCTAGGAGATTATATTATTTTGACAGGAGAAAATATGATTATGCTTCTAGGTATAATCTTCTAATCTAGGATCTCCAAAAGTAACTAAGAATGAAGAAAACCTTCTACCTCAACTGCTGGAACTGATTTTCTGCAGTGGAATCTCAAAGATAGAAAAAAAAAAAAAAATCAAATCTTCTTCTTTAGGGCTGGCTTGAGTTCCTTTTTCTCTTTTCTCTTCCAATCGTTTATGTTACAAAAATAAACATAACAGAATCTTTCAGTCTTTAACCACTTATTTGTCTTTATGGTTTTCTTTAGGTTTACAAATATACTCTTAATAACTTAGATGTATACCTTTATTGTGTATACCTTTATTCCTTGCCAAATTAAATCTAGCTTAAAAGTTTATTAAACTTTAAATTAATTTTAACTTAAACGACTATTTTAATCTTCATATTAGTTCTAAGTTAAAGGCCTATTCCAGCTGTACAATCCTATTTCTAGTCAATTATGATTTTACTGAATCTGATAATAAAAGAAAGCGTACTTGCATTAGAAATTGAATTCTAACTTGCTATTTTTTACTGAAATACCATGTTTTTTAATGATCTTCTTGTCCACTAAATCAATTAATTTACAATCCATAATAATTGGTTTGAAATTTTATCAAATAATTTTTGCCAACCACTGCATACCAGTCTTGTCCATTCACTTCTGTACCTCAATTAGCATACCATTTGGTTCTAAGGCCTTATATATTTCTCATCTGTACTTGAGATAAAACATTCCATACTTCAACCATTTAGTGATTTTTGAATTTATTATATCCACCTCTTTGATTTTCTCACTCTTTAATAATGATTTCATATCTTTGCTTGTAGTATGTCTAACTTGATCTAAATAGCGTGGATCACTTGGGTAAATTATGCTAAAAAGTCATCCCATGAGGATGCTGTAGACCATCTTGATCTTCCCACATGGTTCTTTATATTACATAATGATCTCAAGAATTGAGGTGGTTAATATCGATGACATCTTGTTTTGTAGCTGCCTATGAGACTCTAAATAGGGGGACTTTCAGGCTTTCTGCCCAATGCACTTGTGTCATTCACTATGGATTGGTGATTCTTGTTGACTATGTTTTTACTCTGGTCAACGGATTCTTTATGTTTTATACTTTCCCTGGCTTCCGAACTTAAATTTTGGATGCTTACAAAAGTGCAATAATCTGGCAGCTTTTCCAGTAGTTTCGAATGTTCGTGTTAAGGAGTTGTCCTCGGGTAGTTATTCTGGAAAAGGTGACTATTATGGTGGATATGAGGGAGCAAGCTTATACAGCTGGTATAGAGAAACTATTGAGGGAACTATCATGCTTATTAATGGTGCTAATTCTGCCACCTATGAAGTTACAGATTCAGATTACAATTGCCGTTTGCTGTTTGGGTAAGTACTCTTGTTCATTCTCTTTCTGTTTCAATATTTCGAGTAAGTTTTGAATACACGGGACTAAATATTTTTTGACTTGTAGAGACAAATGTCAAAACGCCAGTGAAAGTGTTTATCAATTCTGACTTGACTATTTAGTTGGCTGCAATTTCCTTTTTTTATTGTGTTATTATTTAATAAATGAAGGAGAATAGAGATTATTCAGAATATTTATAAAAAAATTTACATCTTTTATTTGACCGTTCTAACACGTTATTAACATATCTTAAATGAAATAAATCAATTAAGAGTTTTTTTTGGTTTACTTTGTCATTTTGGACAAAAACAGTCATGGCTTAATATTTTGGCTGAAGCCAAGAAATTTCAGCCAAAATGATTCTGCTCTGGGTTAACCGAAAAAAGCTCAACAATGTAAGTGGTTTGGTTGAAACCCTGAAAATTTTTTGTCAGTCTTGGATGTTTCAGCTGTAACAGGAAAGAAAAATTAAATGCCTTTTTTGCTCTCTTTTGCTTATGCATCCGGTGATAAGTAAATGTAATGGCTGTGGCTGCACTGTTTGTTTTCCTGCTTGTTTTATAAATCTTTTTCTTTGAAGTTTGGAGCTGATTTGAGCACCAAAATTTCCCACTTCTTCTACGTAACCCCTATTCATTTTTGTGACTAGATCCATGCATTTAATATCCGAAATTAAATTTTCTGGAGATTAAAGTGGATTGAAACATGAAGAATCAGCTTTGATGTTTTTTAATCCAACTTATTTTTCTTATTTTTTCCATGTAGATACAAAATCTGCGGATACAAACTATTATACTGCTTTGGTACTTGCACATAATTTAACGTTCTTTTAGCCTTTGGTTTCTGCATTTTTTTGGGGAATTAAATCAGCAATAATATTTATAGTTCTCTTAATATGGGTTCCTCAAAACTTTGATGCCCAAGGCAAACCTGAAACTTTGAACCTTGATTATGATCCTTTAGAGGAACAAATGTCCTACCCAAGTTGAGTTCAAAAAACCCCGCTCAAACATTTAGAGCGACAAATGTCCTACAGTATTTATGTTTATACCAGGAATTCTTTAATTTCCTTGAACATTTTACATTAATCCCATAGTCTTTCTTTACCAGTTAATGACCTACTGATCAGAGACAGTAAAGCCAGAGTTCAAGACCATGAGAATATAAGTTCTGTGCTTTAATAGAAATTGTTTTATATCATTATGAAGATTGAGCTTTCTTAGTTCTCATGTACGAGGACGGCAAATAAGATTAATGTTATTCATATACATGTGTGATTTAAATTAATCTTTTCTAGGACGTTATTTGGATATCATTGATCTATTCTTTGATCATGATTTTTAAACTTCTTGAATTTGAAACTTGAAATCCTGTTCAGATTCTGACAATTGTACCCAAAGTTAGACTTTTAGGTGCCACCTGGCGTTTTGCCATGGGCACAAAATGAAATTTCGGTGGCATGCCACCCAAAATTTTGTTGGAACACCTTCTTTGGCGAAAATCAGCAAAATCGGTGGTACGACGTCCAGGTTCACCGAAATGCATTAAAAACGCCCTAAAAATTAGGTAAAAGGCCTTAAAAATTAGGAAAAACATATTAAGAACAATAATGCAATATAATGACAATAGAAGTGAAATAAGTCACAATTATGCATGATAAATTTCACAAATTGACCATTTAATATGAAATCCACCAGTCAAGAAGCAAAGAAGCATAGGTCCACACATAAATACTAGACAACAATTAAGTATTAACTAATGATTGTACAAAGTGCAACAAACTACAAACTATGAACTACATGGTATAAAGTGAAGGATAGTAGGACACGACTGTGTGACAATGATACATAATATGAAGTGGAATTGCTAGGAGGCTAGAAGGAGTTCCGCCGCTGCTTTCATCTCTCAATAGACATATGAATATATTGCCTTCATGACATGCACCCTAAGTACCGATCTCTGTATTCCCACACCACCTCTTTGTACTGATCCTGATATAAATATATGGTAAAACCCATAGGAGGAAAATCTTCATAATACTCCATAATAATGATATCCTCCTCCTCAGGGTCGTTGGGATCATCTGCTGTGGTGGTGGTGGAGGATAGTAGCCATACAAGACTGGGACTGGGACATACTCGTATCCATATGCAATTGGATATGGAGTAGGTAGAGGTGGAACTAGATAGGAACTAACCGGAAAGAACCGATAGGTGTCAGATGTTTGCAACTGCACTGGATATGGAGTTGGAATTGTAGGATATGGATATGCATAGTCGGACTGATGCTGTACTCCATCTTGATCCCATAACTATGCGAAGATGTACTGATAGATCCCCCTACGTCCGTAGTCCTGAGAGACTGAGACATCTCCTCCTCCTAGGTATCAATCCTTTCCTTCCCCTTACCATGCCTTTGAAAAGTACGTGTCCCTGACTGACTCTGATCCCCATAATCCCTCCTGTGTGCCCCATGGTCATAGTCCTATGTCGCATGTGTGAACTCTGCTCCCTAGTAAAAAGACTGAACCTTGGCCCCAGTGACACCACCGGTGGCACCACCTTCACCTCCTTGATCATCATCAGCAGCTCCTCCACCACTCCCACCATCGCCGTCTCCATCATCATCGTCATCGTCCTCCTTGGACTTACCATTGCCACCTGATTGACCTGAGGCCGGGGCTAAGGATGTCGTTGCTGCTGCCAAAATTGAAGGGGTAACAACTCTAGTATCTCTGTCCAAGGAGTCAATGACGCATTTTCTCTTCCTAGATTGCCCTCATTCTATAATATGTAATTAAATTAACAGTATTTTTAATTAGTTTATAAAGCCCGTCAGTTTTATAACATTTGTAAGAAGGCAGTCAAAGTATTATGTGGATAGTACATACTTTAAATAAAATTTTTAACTTTTTTATTTTAAATGTTTTTTTATATTAAATAAATAATTAAATAATCTGTTAGCATAAAAATAAAATTACCGACACCCATAAATAGATCGGGTGTCCGTACTCCATATATTAACCCATACCTTCTACTATTTTTTGCATATTTTAATACAATTTTTCTTAATTTTCGAGTTAAATAAACAAATAATAATTAGAATTCTCAAAATCAATCAAACTCATAAGATCTCTTGATATATTGTTTCTCTAAAATTATAGTAATTATTACATTATTTTTGGGCATATAAGATTAATTTTAGTTATTTTGTCATAATTTTAAATGAGTTTTTAACTAATTAGTTCTAAAAATTCTTTTTCTTGTAAAAAAATTCGTAACAACACCCATTGATAGGTTGAGTGTTGTTAAATAACATGGCAAAAATTGTTGTAATTCTATGCTGACTAGAACCCTAAACACATGAAAAAATGTTCTTTTACCTTGATTTCAAAACCTTCAAAGCCCCCAAGTGCTCAAATGTGACTAAGGAAGTCTAAATTAGTTTCCACCTGCTACCATTGGTCACCAACACCAGAGAAAACAGGAAAAGAAGGAGCCAAGCATACCTCTGATTGAACATATTTTACAGCACCAGCCAGAACCAATTAAAACAAGACATCCAACTATACTAAGACAAATTCTAAGGTCCAACTCTAGAACACCACAGTATCATCCTCAAAGCCTATGAACCGATATGATAAAAGATAAACCATAAATGCCATATAAATCCCAAATAAATCATATAAATTTCAATAAATTCCTCAAAAATCACTAAAAATTACTGGAAATTATAATAATCAATTTTGAGAAATCTTACATCTAAATACTGGTCAGATAAATGCCTAACAATCCAAAAAATTAAGATCCTTAATTATCACAATTTCAATGAATAACAACATAGTTAACAGAAAATCTCATAGTTAATCCAAAACATTTAATTTGTAAAATTTGGGATGTTACAATTGATATCTTTTGAGTCTGAAATTTATTGTTTAATTTATCTTTCTTATTTGCATTTGATCCAAATTCCAACTAATTATGAAGATCCCATATCAGCTTTCGGATCTTTTGAGTGGAAGAAAACCTGCATTTAAGTTGAATTTGAAATCATTTTTGAATGACATAAACAGGAATTTAACTTCTGATTGATTGGTTATTAGCACAATATGTAACAATCAAAGCTATTATCAGATATAGCTGGTTCAACTAAGTGTAAACTTGATTCAACTGGATTATAATAAAATATGTTTATGGGACATTTCTGTCTGATATATCTGCTGAAGTATTTACGCCTGGCATAGCTGCTGAAGTGAATTCATATTTGGATTCGGCTTGAACCCTAATCGTATCATTGATAGACCTTGAAAACAGGTCTAGTAATCACATTAAATATATATTTATTTGCTCATCTGTGACTGAAGTCATCGACTTATTAACTCATGAATATTTTTTATATTATTTAACTGCTAGCCCAGATTTACCAACATCTCTATTTATAGTTACAAAGTTGTTCAAATGCCTCTTGCAGATACACACCAGTTCGCTCAGATTCAGTTGTTGGTGAACTCAGACTTTCTGAGCCCACTGGCATTATTCTTCCAGGTGAGCTACACTCCTGTGACTGCAAACCCAACCAGGAAACCTTGATTCTGTTGTTCACTATTTTAATTCTATCACATCATGTTTTAAAGTATTGGCTGACACCAATACCACTTTCATGAGCTCTTTCTGCTTTGAGGCTGGCTGCCATTAACCATTTGTTGTAGGTATTTCTGATAGTCAATTGCTTCTATTTTTAATGATTTCATCTGATATCTGATACATATCAGCCAATATGTACTGGTACTTATTGTTTATAGGGTGGCCAATACCTGATCTGAAACCAATACTCTAAACCATGCATTACATGATATTATGGACTCAAATAAAATTTTTATGCCCATCATTTTATGTACTTGAATTAAAGTTAGAGTCCTTTAATACCTCGTGAGTTTATTCTTAACTCAAAATTCACGTGATTGAAAGTGTTGAGGTGGCTGAAGTTCTTGTCAAAGCATTTGTTGAATATCATGGTGTCCATGTCTCATATTAGGGCATCCTTATGCCAAATTGGCAACCTTAGGAAAATGATACAGCAAGTTGCCTTGTACGATTTATGTGATGTGAAAAGAAAGAAAATGATCTTCAATGTTGTTAAAGTGCCTAGGTGAACCTATGGGAGGGACCTTTCTATTGTCTAGGCAGTCACGTAAGCAGTAACTTGGTTGCTGTGGCGATGAGCTCTAAAAGTTTGTTTTCATAATTCTGAGAACCAAAAATGAATTTTTATCCACATCTTATGTAATGTTTTCTGAAAAACATGATAAACTTACCACTAGAGTTTAGTGCAATGATGAATAATATATTAAATTTGTGGAACTTGGAATGAAATTCATCAGACATAAGAATCAGGTGGAGAAATTACAAAATGAGAAGATTTGGTGAATAAATTATGTAACAGCCAGTGAGTATTAAAGATTTCTTGCATGCCAAGTTAAAGATGATGCATGTGATTTTAGTCTTACAAGTGATAAGAATGTATTAGTGAATATATTATATTGATTTGTTGAGTTCCGATACGGCCATTTGGTCGCCCCTTCCCTTTAGGTTCTTTTTTTCGTAAATCTTTTTTTACTATCTCTTGTATAGGCCAGTCCTCTTGGTTATGAAAGCATAGATTATCTTCAAAACCCAAGGCATTTCTCTGGACCAAGTTTCTTTATAGGATTAACAATGCTGATCGTGTTCAGAAGAGGTGGAAGAGGCTAGCTTTATCTCCACATGCTTGCTTTCTGTTTATAGAGGCAGGGGAGAGCATTGACCTTATGTTCTCTCAATGTCATGCAAGGGTTATTTTGGTGATTATTATGGATGATTGGGGTCTCAGGGTCATGCCAGATTCTTTCGCAGAGTGGTTCGATCAGTGGCAAGTCAGGGGCTTGGGGAAGAGAACTTGCATCATTTACAGCTTCTTGTTTCATGTGGTGGTGTCGCACATCTAGTTAGAGAGGAACTGCAGGATTTTCCAGGATAGTCTGTCCAGCATTGAGCATGCGTTTGAGTCTATGTTGATAGCAGTTACCTCATGGGTCTCATTCGAATCATAAGGTCGGGGTTGGGCATATCAGAGATGATTAGTAACTGGTAGGGGTGCTGCTTCTGATCCCTCTTACAGGAGTTAGGATGGGCTAGTTGGAGGGAGCCAGAGGCTGTTACCGTAAAGGTCAACTTTTATAGGTTTTCTTTAGGTAACTTGGGACTTCCAGGTATAGGAGTGTTTCAGGACCACTCTGGTGTGGTGTCTACTATATCCTTTGGCTCAGTGGGGATTGGTGATTCCATTTGGTTTGAGCTCCTAGCATTATTGGTTGGAATTTCCGATACATGACTGATGTGCATTAGGGATTTGGTGGTGGAACATGATGTGGGTACCATCATCTGGTGGATTAAGAATGATGTCATGGGCTCTTGGAGTCTTTCTCATGTTATTAGTCGAGCTAGATCTCTAGTATGTAAGCTGAATGCCTCGTTTAGCATCTGGTGGATTAAGAATGATGTCATGGGCTCTTGGAGTCTTTCTCATGTTATTGGTCGAGCTAGATCTCTAGTATGTAAGCTGAATGCCTCATTTAGTTATGTGTTGAGAGAGGCTAACGAGGTGGCAGATCAATTGGTCAGAGCTGGGACAATAAGAAATGATATATTTTGTTGATTTCCTTGTGCAGATCTGGTGGAGCTGTTGAGGTTCTAGTGTTTTTATGGGGTGTATATTGTTTGTTACTATACGTCTATAGTGTAGTTAGGATATTGGGGTATACGTTTGTTTTATTTGCAGGTGTGGGGGATGGGGTGTAGAGTGCTATTCCCATTGCTGTATAATTTTTTTTATCTTCCATATATTTTGATTTAATATATTGCTCATTATACATAAAAATAAATTAAATTATATCATATTACAAGAAAGCTTGAATGGAACTGACTTTAAGCAACAGAATTAAAAAGTGCAAAATCCGTTGTCATAAAACAAAAATAAAAAGAGGTTGAACTTAGTGAATTGAAGGTTGGAGATTTAACCATTTATATACATATAAAAAGTGGAAAAAAATGAAAAGAAGTGAATAAGAGACTCTGGAATGAGAGGTAGGCGAATCAATACTTGAAAAGCTAAAAATCACCACATCAAGATCCAACTAGAAGGGCTTAAATTGGAAATCTATATTTGCCATTTAAATAGATTGGAAATAAAAGTCCAGTGTCTTTTTGTTTCCTTTTTTTTATTCAGTTCTAGTTAACTCTTAATTTGGTGATTTCACTTTTCAAGAAAAATTGTTCAATGTAATAATGTGTTATAGTTAATAAGTAATTATTTGTTATTAATTATTTAATTTGCCATTACTTTTTAAAGCAAGTTATGAATTTAATGACTAAAATAGGCACTTAAAATTATTCAATTAACTAGTTTAGCGTTCTCTCTCTCTCTCTCTCTCTCTCTCACTCTCTTTGCATATACATATATATATGTACTGGGATTTTAATGGAGTGGTTTAATTCAAGAAAAAGGTAAAACTCAATAGTAATTTATAAATGTGCGAATAAAGTAATAATTCCTTACCAATGACTTCATTCGCTATGGGTTATACAGTAAATTATGAATTTAATGACTAAAATGAAAATTTTAAGTTGTTTACTTAATTAGTTTAGGTGGTTGTATATCCCACAATAATGCCTAAGCATTGTTCTGATCGCGTGCCCACCTAGGTGACTGCCTTTAACAACACTAATGACCATCTATGCTTAATTCATTGCAAAAATGTTTTCATAAATGACAAAAGGAAATATTGTATCCAGGCTCAAATTCCATTCTTTATCATGTTGTTACTTGATTTTCCTAGGTTTGTTAATGATTAGGAGATCTAAAAGCAGTAGAGAGGAGATTATAAATTTTATTCCCATACGTCAATCTATGTTATCCATTTCATAGGTCTACATCAAACAACCCAAAAAAGGAAGGAAAAAAAATTCGTTACTTAAATAATATTACTTGTTACCAGTGGAAGTTCATTTTGATTTTATGAGGTGCTCAACATTGGTATTGTTGGTATATTGTCTTGGTCAAGTTGTAGTATATTTCATGGTTTCTTGTGTTGCTTTTCACTGTATTAGTTATTGGAAAATACCTTTTCAATGTTCTGTAGAGCCTTTACATTTTATTCTGGCTTTTGCTTTTCTATGATGAATTTTTTAGTTTTAGCAATTTGGCTAGAGGTTGTTAATATGATTTTGTGATATTCGACATGATTACTGCTCATTCATGCACAACTTTTGCAATCATATTTCTTACGGTTTTCTTCAATCATACTTAAGTTGTACTTTGAATAGTTGTAATCAACGAAGATGATTAACTTTTCATGTTTAATTGATTGCTGTATAAGTACTGTTGCTCTTGTAATAAGCTTCCATTACATTGCTGACCTAATTGTTTCCTCTAACCCTTCATAAAAAAAATTAAACTTAGTGAGTACTCTTTTAATGAATATCAAAATCATATTGCCCTTCAGAGCTTCCAGAAATCCAGATGCTTACTCTCACAGGAAAGGCAGTAGAAGGTGAAACACTTACTGCTGTTGAAGTAATTCCAAAGAGTGAGATACAGCAACATGTTTGGGAGAAGTACAGAAAAGAAGTCCAATATCAATGGTATGGTGCTATTTTCCAATTCATCATATCTTGGTTACAAAATATGCTTCAGGAATCTTACAGTTAACTGTTAAATTTACAGGAGATAATAATTAGGTACCTTTTTTAAATGCAAAATGAGTTGGACAACCACATTGTTAATTTTGTCATGGAACAAAAAACTAAGTTTTGTATGTGAAGCAGTAGTATTATTTGGATTTGTCCCTCCTAGTAGTGGTAATTAAAAATAAAACTTGTCCATCCATGAGAACCCCACACCTGTTATCTACCCATAAGTTTGGGTTTTATGAAACTTGGCTTTTTAATGAATTTATTTTAAGGGTCACTTTGGGCATAACAATGGCATCACCAAATGTTGTTTCCCATATTTGCCCATAATTTACATGTATATCCAAATATGCCCTAAATATTTCTTTTTTCAAGTGTATCAAAAAAAATTAAGGAACTTTTGTCGTTATTAGAGATAAATGTGACTGAAGTTCTTGATCACTGCAATGACTTGCACAAGGATGGTGCAGGTTCTATTCATCTGAGATGGGGGATAATAAGTCATTTGAGCCATTGCCATCTCAGCGTTCCTCGGCATACAAGTTGCGGTTGGAGGATATTGGGCGATGCCTGAGATGTGAATGCATTGTGACAGATGTATTTGGAAGGTCGAGCGACCCTGCTTCTGCAGAAACAGCTTCCATTTTGCCAGGTGTTTTCTTTGACCAAACACAATCACTTGAAGAATTTTTGACATACAACCATCTTTTTCTATTTTTTTGTTTTTATCTTTATCTTTTCCAGTTCATTCATATGTTATTTCTAATGAGTGGAAGCATTGACTAGGCAAGAACGTATGCAAGAGACTGTCTAGTGTTTAAACTAGGGGATTGGATTGGGTTCTTTTCCAGCCGATCTTGGTTTGGATCTGAAATCAGTATCTGGATCAGATCAATTACTTAAAACTAATAAAAAATAAATTAATTATAGGCTGTTTGGTAACATTTCTAAAAACAGTTTATTCTGTTTTCAACAATGGGGACCCAAAATTTTTTTTTGGTAAGGACACTTTTCAAATTGATTTTAAAACAAACAATTCAGAGAGGTCCTATTTTTAGAATCTGAAAATTTCAGCTTTTATAGTCAGAAATATTTTTCTGATTTTTTTGATGATATTTTTGTCATTTCTTGTTAATTAAATAAATCACTGATACCCCCTAATTCCGATATAATAATAATAAAAAAATATTTGGACTTGAAGTGCAACTACAATTCTCACCTCAAGTGAAAATTAAGCAAGCTGAACCTGTACTACCGTAATCAATTTAAAATGTAAAGAATTATTCAACTTAAATAAAAATGAAATTACACACATGAAAAGTCAATAAGACTGCAAATATTTAGATAAAACCCTGTGGAAGCCAATCAATAAAATATGGTAATTAAATATTACAAAATTCAAATTTTATAAATGAATCTCACTGATATTTAAAACAGAACTGAACAAAAAAAAAAAAAAAAAAAATCTAACAAACTTTAATCATTCAGATCTACTCTAGTAAACTTATTTGGAAACCTTAACATGTCGATTTTGGTAGTTTGATAATCCCATCCCTAATCTTGATATATGCCTGCATATAATAAATTAATTTATGAGCAAAGCCCAGTAGATAGTATTTAACATACTTAGTTTTCATTGAAAAATTTAGTCATGTAAAATTCAGCTAAGTAAAATCTATCGCATGCAATAAAAAGGTTTATATCATGGAAATAATGAAATTGTGTTTTTATGCAATTAATATAAACTTAGGATGCATAGATGTTTTAAACAATACCTTCTAAGGTGTTTAGCCATATAGAGCAATTTAATAATGCGCAACCATGTATCATTATGTGAAGTAATAGTAGCCCTCATATGTAATTAGTGTTTTATGAATACCCAAAAAATAGTCTTTTACTATGATCTAAATACCAAAATAATTTACTAATTAATATAATAAAACTTTGCAAACTTAAGGTCTGTCAATTGGACAAAACCCTTTGATGATCATAATTCTTGTAAAATAATTATTCTCCATGAGATTTAAACTGTTGATTAGATCAAATATTTAAATGATGTACAGTTTTCATTTTTTTTGGAAGGTAAGTAAGTACGTATTGATGTTTAAGAACACGTACAAAGCAATTACATTCTAAAGCTGAAGCTTAATAAGAAGGAAGACCAACTCTAAACCACCAGAAATCTGGCTACTTTTGCAGCACCCCAATCATAAGTACTGCAGGCAACACAAGCATAGCAGAAACTTCTAGAAGGATACAAAATTTGGGCTTAATCCCCAACTTTCATATAATTTCCTGTTCTGAGCCGTGTCCTTGAGTACCTCCTTAGAGGTGAAAAATGTAGCCCTAGTGTCTATTTTAATATGCTTTGGAACTTCCAAGGCAATGGTGCTTTTACATTTGAACACTCGATTGTTCCTCTCCCTCCAGATATAATATACTGTTGGAGCAATTACCACTTTCTTCATCTTAGCACAAAGATCAGTTCCCCTACAATGCAAGGTCAGCGATTCAATTTCACTTTGCTAGTTCCCACTAGAATGATTGAGGCACAAAAGCCTTCGAACCTGCTTCCAAATGCTACGGGTCCATGACTATATGTACATTGAAAGAACAGGTGTTCTGTACTTTCTTGTGCAGCAAGACAGAGAGAGAATTTGACATTAAGAATAAAACCAAACTTGGATAACCTGTATTAGGTAAGAAGCTTTCGTCAAATTGCCAACCAAAAGATGAACGCATGTCTCAGCACCTGTTGATTTTCCTAATAAACAGCACCTGTTTATTGATTAAAGCATAATATTTTTAAGATCTTTGAATTGTCAATGCTATACTCAAAGGGTACATGGACCAGATTTAAACCCTGAAATTACTAACAATTTCAGTCATCAAATTACCTCATTCAAGAAGCTATAGATATGCGTATTTTCACAATTGCATATCAGAAAATTTACACAACCTTAATCCTATTGATTAGAAACTTCTGCACCTGAAAACAACACTCGTAATAATCAGATTTGCATGCTTTTATAATTAAAATAATCAAGAACACCACATGATTGTCAAGAACAGATTTAGCACATTAAGATTTTGATATAAACTTCCAAGATTTATCATAGTTTTTCTGAAATTTTTGATCTTGCATGCGGTTTACAACTCTCTTCATAACAAGAATCAAACATTCATAGAGATAAGATGTACAGCAACCAAGGTTTACAGTGCCGAGCGAAACGGAAAAAAAATTATTTTTTATTGGCGAAATGGGGTGGTGTGCTGGCGAAATTTCCCCAGAATCCCAAAAAACCCAATATTCCATATTTAAGATCATTAAGAAACCCTGAAACCTCATGAAGAGTCAGTCTTGGATTCATCTAATAGTCTAAAACACCAAAAGAACCAAAGTAGGTAGAATCCACCTACCTCTTACTTGCTGAAATTTTTCTGCACTTTGATCTCCACCAAGATAGAGAATTTTCTTTTTCACCAATTCTCCGAGGCTGCACATGTGACTCTCCCTTTTTTTTCCCTAATATTTGCCTATTTTTGTATTTTGTAATAAAGCAACACCAAATTGTATTAGTTATTTAAATACTACTTAAATTAGGATTTATTAATCAATTATTATTACCAAGACATCCTTTATTCCCTTAAGGGGCTGCACACCTAGATATTTGGATCCAACATAGGTCCAACTTAATTCCAATTGGGTTCTTAAGCCCAAGAAGGGTAATCAATTGCAATTAGTAAAGACACAATTAACCCTGTAGAAAGTAATTTTGTAATCTATCTGCCACTCTCATAAGGATGTAACCTTGCAATTAAGTTATTTAATATTCTATTTGCCACTCTCCAACGTCCAAGGCTTCCCAATAACAATAATACTAATAGCAAATAATAATAAGAAGACTTATATTAGGATTAATGGTTCTGTTATTTAGAATCCTTTTACTTCAATATCGCTCAGCTTCATATGTTCAAAACTCTCTGATTTCCCATACGTCTAGACATCTTTTAAAAAATTGTTTACACAAAGAAATATCAATAATAAACTTATAATTGTATGTAAATTCTAAATTATGAACAACATCCCCATAACCCTAGGTGAGACACTAAGGATTTATTTCCTACCACCACTAGCAGCACCAGCATCGTCACAATCCTTACCACACCACTACCACCACCACCATAGTACCACCATCATCAATACTACCACCATAACCACGCCACTACCACCACCACAATTAATACCACCACTACCACGTAGCTATACCACCACGTGATGACTATCACCATCACCACGACACAATCACTGCTACCACCATCGTTTTAAAACTCAGCCAAGACCGATAAGTATTGGCCAAGTTGACTTGGTATTAGCTCGAGGCGAGCTGATGAAGACGGCTGAGTCTTGCCAACTATGAGACGACTCGAGCATTACTGAGGCATCTTGTCCGAGGCATCTTGGGCTTACTAGGGAGAGGCTTTAAAAGCACGAGACGGCTTTTGGTTTTCAAATAATTTTTTTAAAAATGTTTCTAAACAGCCTCTTATTTGTCTCAGTCAATCTGGTTCTACTTGTCAAGTTGGATTTGATATGGACACGCTTGGCAAAATATATGTCTCATATCTTAAGAGGGGTTCAATCCTATGTTGGACTTGAAAATGAAACTTGGATACTTTATGCCGTGGTTGTCCATACTTGCACTATTCCTGTGTTTGAGCCCAAGACGAAGCACTATCCAAAATATATGTCTCATTTCTTAGTAGGGGTTCAATCCCTTGTTGGACGTGAAAATAAAACTTGTCTCATATCTGACTGCCTGTGTCAGTCGCTTTTGCTTGGTCTGGGCCCGAGACCAAGCACTATCCCTCTGTGGTTTTTTGGTTCAGTGTGTAGTGTAATACATATTGGATTAGTACTTGCTTACTAGAGTGCTCTGGTTTCCAAGTGTCTACCATGAATGTGAGCTAAATTGGGTGCCTTAAAATATATTCAATTGCAAGGCGAATAATCCCTGAAATGACATTTTATTTCTATTCCTGTCACATTATTTTGTAATATCTTTTTTATTAATGGAAATTATTTTAGATTCGTTCTATATATGCATTTATGCAGTTGTATTTTTTTTTTCTAATTATGTTCCATTTACCCTTGACTATTTTATTTTTTGTGGATGGCTAACATATTACCTTAAAATCTGGAACTGTTAGCCTAAGTGCATGACTTTTTTGCGTATTCTTCCAATGGGCCTAAGAGTGGAAGTGGAGAAAACTAGAATTTATTTCCAATTTGTCTAATTAACAATGCCATTACTTCAGTTTGGCAGCAGCATTTGTTGTTGTGGTTCATTCTATTCATCATCCTCCCTTTTTTTTTTCACAGGGACTCCCAGAATAGATAAACTGGAGATCGAGGGGAGGGGTTTTCACACCAATTTGTATGCTGTTCGAGGAATTTATAGTGGTGGAAAGGAAGGGAAAAGTAGAATTCAGTGGCTTAGATCAATGGTTGGAAGTCCAGATCTTATTTCGATACCTGGTATAATAGATTTGCATTTTGTCTTTGTAAAATAGTTACGGAAAAAGTTCTTTGAACTATGAATACTAATGGTTAACTGTTAATACTAGTGTTGGTAATTCAGATCCTATTTTCGTACTTGTTACTTTGGTAATACTTGGTTCTGCCTTTGCACTTTGTCCTGATATTTCATGTTGCTCTACAGCAGCTATAGTATCAAAAGCATTTCTTACAGAAAGAGACATGCAATATGTTTGTATCATGCTGGATATTGTTTTTGATTTGGCAGACATGGATGTGTGTCAGAAGTATGACAATGTTAGGGTGAGTCAAAAGTTTTCCTTTTGAGGCAATTATAGTCCTCCTGTCATGATCCATTTGAAAGATTTGGTCATCAATCTATCAATCAATTAGTAACCAGATTCCTTATCCCAACTAGCTAGGGTTAGCAACATGAATCCTTTTCTTTTATATCAGTTTGTGAAGAACCTATCTTCAGTCAGCCTATAAGTCTTCAAGTCCTTTTTAGCCTACTTTATTGATGTTATTTTTGGTCATCTCTTTGCTTTCTGAGATAATTCTGTAAGTGCTTTTTCATAGTTGACTCCCTAGGTCTTCTCTTTATGTGCCCAGAACCAATTAACCTGCTTTCTTTCATCTTACCACTACTATGGGCAATTTGTCACCACTGGCAAAAATGCTCATTTTTATCTAATCTTTCCTAGTTTTCCTACACATATATTTCAAAATTCTCATCTCTGTAGTGTTCATCCTATTCATATATTACTTTTTTTGTTGCTCAACATTATAATCCATGCAAAATTGGCCTAATGGGTATTTAGTAAAATTTTCCATTTAGTTTGTGTGGGATACTCCTATTAGATTACACTTTAGGCACTCCTTAACACTTCAGCCATCCGTTTCTAGTTGTGTGCAATATCCTCATCAATATATATATCTATATATATATATATATATATATATATATATATATATATTTTGATTGGTAATAATATTATATTAAAATATTAAAAAGAAAAGAAAAGGTGCACAAATCGTGTACCAACATAAGCCACAAAAATACCAATCCCACAAAGATAAGTGGATATTGAGAGAACGAAAGCAAAGTCCCGACACTTCTGAAAATAAATTACATGACAGGAAATCCTCCAGCTTAACATTGAGAAATGAAGGTATCTGAGAAGACCACCAATATCCTCATCAATATTATTCTCCTTATCAATAATTGACCTAATGTAATGAGAGTGATTACCGTTGGAAATCTCTTGATTCTTATTCTTACTGTTGCTTCACCGAAACCTTCATTTTTACTTAAGTTATACTATATATATTCAGTCTTAGTTTGATCTATTTTAAAACCTTTTGATTCCAAAGTATCCCTCCATAACTCTAATTCGCATTTAGTCCCTCATTCGTTTGGTGTCTTGCCCCAAATCCGGTATAATAAAATATAATAAATATTTTAATACCCTTGAATTCGAAGTGTAACTGCAATTTTCACTTCATATTAAAATTAAGCAAGCACATGAACCTAACACTATTGCGGTCATTTTAAAATGCAAAGAATAATTCAATCTGAATAAAACTGAGATTAATAACAATAAGAAAATCAATTAGTGCATAAAAATATGTAAATAAAACTTTTGGAAGCTAGCCAAGTATATATGGTATTTATTTCCTACGAAAAGTCAACTCAAATAATAAATAAAAACCTTCCTAAAAATTTAAACAACTGAAAAACAAAGCAATAAATTCCAACAGACTCCTATCATTTAAAAGTAGCCATTATGTACTCTTAAGTAAACTTATCTCAACACCTTAGCAAGTAAACTTTGAAATAATCTATTATTCCCATTTTTGATGCTGATCTGTAACTACATATATTGAATTAATTTTAATTAGCAAATTTCAGAAAATAGTATTCTCAGTAGTATGTACTTAGCTCTTATTGGACTGATTTATTATCTAGTTCTTACCAAATTAACCAGCTAATCCCCAATGAATATGCCTATATAATTAGATCTTTTAATTAACAATTTCCAGTTGTGAAGGGCCTATAATTATTCAACATTTTTAATCAATGATACCATCTGTTTAGGTTGCAAGGTATTTCGAGTGGTCCCCTTTGGTTTTTTTTTTCTTTTTGGAAAGGGGATGGGATAGGGGAAATGATACATACTTATAACTACTTTGTAATCTTTTCTCTTAGTCAATATCATTATCATTACTTAATAAAAAAAAATATAATAATTAACCAACTTCCAGCAGAATATGATCTTCAATTGCTATTTGAGCCCTATATTAAATTAATGTTTTAAAATTTAATAACTCTCAGTTATTTAGGACCTATCAATCAGAAAAGTAGCTCTATGGTAAATTTTTCTATTATCAGTTACTAACTGAATTGACTTTCATTAGAAATAAGATTTCTTAATAACTACCTTTGTTAATTATATAATTAATTAAATAACTAACTATCAACTAATTATCATAAATAGGATCTTCTGGTACTTTCATATTTATTATAGGTGCAATGTCATGTTACAATTAGTAGTGATTTACTATTTATCACTATCTAAGTTAATTATAATTCTTAACTCCAATTCCAATTCATTGAGCCCATAGGATCCTAAAATCTTGAAGAAATAATAGAGTTGGAATTAAAGTCTAGATCTTTTATGTGATCTCTATTCTCTTTTTATATTAAGTTGGTTTCCAAAAAATCTTGTTAATATTTATTAATATTCTTTTTAGTTAGCTTACACCCTACATTTAAGTCCAGATCTTTAATCTTTTCCTAAAAACCTTCAATATTGATTAATAAATGATCCGAAATAAAATTTTTGTTTATTAATTTTGTTGGGCTAAATAATATTTTGTCCTGTAGAGGATTGGGTTTGGGGGATGTGTACACCCTTGGTGCACAGCTATGTAACTGATTTTAGCTTTTAAATTAATATAATCTTTATTACCGATCAAAAAATATTTCCTTGTTTATATAGAGCTGATTGCAGTGAATTATGTTATTCGCCATGAGAAATTTTTTTGGGAGTAAATTGCAGATTTATTCTCTTTGTTAAATATTAGTTTTTTTTTTCCTATTTTAATTGTTTTTTTTTGAAATAATTGTCGACAGTAAGGAAGGATTAGCTGGATGCCTACCATCATCGTTAATAAGTAAAAAAATTCCCACTCTTGGAGAGGGGTATGGTTAATAAAGTGCTAGCTCTTGAGAAAATCTATTCATCCATGTTCACAAACATGAAAATTTACTTTGCTTAACGACTTATATGTTGTTAATTTGAATAGACGGAGGTGGAAATATTCTGTCACTTAACCTGAATTCACTGATTGTCGGCGTCTGATTTTTTTAGGTACTTCGTTTATTTTTTAGGTTTCTATACAATATAGAAAAAGGTTATTATATTTTGAAGGAATTAAAGACATCTTTTTATCCATCCACACATGCATATTGACATGTGAGCTGATCTCTCTGGTGCTTAATGTTTGTACTTTGGTCAAAACCCAGTAGGATTTGATCATCTCTATATGATAGTAAGAAATAATCCTCTTAGCTGATACCATTTTCATGTCTCCATTGTGCAAGTACTCCAATATCTATCAACAGAAGCTGCAATCTGCAGAATATTTGTAAACTTATTTGATATCAAAGATACATGCATTGACAGGTGAGATGGGCAGGATGTATGAAGCTAATGTTGATGACGTGGGGTACAGGCTTGTAGCAGTTTATACACCAGTAAGGGAGGATGGAGTTGAAGGGCAGCCTGTTTCTGCATCAACAGAGCCCATTGCTGTTGGTAAGTTATGAACCACATAGCTTGTTTTTGTAACATAATCTCCTTAGTCTTTAAACTGTTTTCCTAATTCAGACATCATATTGCACAACTATTTTTTCTTCCTCTGATTGTTTACATTAAGCTATGCTAGTCAGCGAAAGCATATTGATGACCAGCATTCCCCTTTGTGCCAAGCCTGTAATACTTGAGGTTAAACCCTTGTTGTTACTCTCTGATTGCCATTATATAGGTTGGATTGCTAGTGAGGTACTTTTGAATGAGGGGAAGAAAAAGTTTATATTTGGTGGAATACATTTCCAGAATAATGGCATGCATGGCTTACTTTTGGTTGGGAACATGCATACACAATTTTGAAACTAGATGTTGCCTTGTCCAACTGAAATAGGTATAAGAAGACCAAATTAATCATGGTGCGCTTTCTTTCATTATTAAGGGCTAGTCCAGTGCATGAGGCTCCTGCCACTGCATGGGGTTTGGGGAGGGTTTGATATACACAGCCTTACCCCCACAAGCGGAGAGGCTGTTTCCTATGACTTGAACCTGCGACCTTTCGTTTCATTATGATTATATATATATATATATATATATATATGTATGTATGTGTTTTTCATTTTGGCCTTCTTCTTTCTTCACTTTATTTTTTTGCACTTTTGTTTTGTTGAGAGAAGTAGCAGTGGGGGGGTTGTGTGCCAGATTGATAGTCATCATTTATTTGTTAGCAACCCTTTTCTTCAGTTTTTTAATTTCTACTTTGCTTGCTGTGCTTATTAGATTGATCATTTATCTTGTTTGCAGAGCCCGATGTTCATAAAGAAGTGAAGCAAAAACTTGATCTTGGATCAGTGAAATTTGAGGTCTGATTTCTATTTTTGTTGCGAATCGATTTTTCTGTTTTCATTTTCATTTTCATTTTCTGACTAGACAGTGGAATATCAGTATATCATTCTCAAAATAAGGAATAATCAGTACGACTAAAGAAAAGTGTGGGGAAAGTTTCAGCACTTCTGTAAAAAGGTTCATTGTTTGGAAGTTGATAAATCTCATACTACTGATAAAAAATTGATATGATAATTAATACTGGGCCTGATGTTGAGCTTGAGAATAGATACTTAATGCAAGTATTGATCTCCTTTTTCTGTTTTGTTAGAAGGATTTCACTTTACATATCAAAAACCAACTTCCATGACCCAGAGACCACAAAATGGACTGTTCTCCAAGTGCTGCAAGACAGAAGATTGTCTAACCAGAAAATGGACTGTTCTTCACTTTATTTTTTTACGGATTGTGTTGCGTTACTTCCCAAAGAAGGTTACGTTATATTCTTTTGAAATACTTATCGAGGGAAGGGTGAAATTGAAACCAACTTTTTTTTTTCTGTAACAAACTCAAGCTTCTGGCATATATTTTATTTTAACTCTTAAAATGTAAAGGGAGAATCTGAAGTCATATATATGCTTTAAAGGTTCTTATACAAAATTTCCCAAAAAAATTTTGGATAAATGTAGGGTGTAAATCTAAGTACTCTTGGTTTTTATATGAAGTATGTGAACAAAGAAGGAAAAGCCGTACAAGTTCAATAATCATGATACATATAGCACAAGCATAATTACAACATTTGTTCAACACAACACCTAAGATAGGTAAGATGTTGAGCCTGTTGGTTTCTTTTTCCTCTTCTATGGATATAGGGATTGGCATTTTTTTTTCTTTTAGTGGTTTGGGCATTTCAGAGATTGTTAGGGATTGGCATAATTGTTGTTTCTCATCTCTTCAATAGTTGTAGGATCACTAGTGCACCCATTTCTCATGGGTCCACTACTTTAGATTGTATTCTCTCTATGCTTAATTTATAATATATACTTCATTATTCATCAAAAAAATATATATATGTATATAACATGGAATTAATTGGTTTCAAATTTTCAAGTTTATCAAATATAATATTGCAAAACTGCGGGGAACCTTGATGTGAAAAATAACTACTGACAGGAACAAGTTGAAACTTTTAGAATGTCCTTTGGATAGCTAACTTTGATGGATGTGGAAACAAAATTTTATAGAATATAAAACTTAGCCTTAAAAGCAAAGATCCATCTCACTTTTTGTTGCCTTTTTTGGAAGCAGGTGTTGTGTGACAGGGACCGGTCTCCAAAGAAGGTAGTTGTTTTGCTTGTGTTTCCAATTCATCCTGTGTTGTTACTTTCTAACTCTTTTCATCCTTAATGCCATATCAGGTTCCAGGATTGGGAAGTCTTGAAAGAAGAATTCTAGAAGTTAATAGAAAGAGAGTCAAGGTAGTGAAGCCTGGTTCAAAAACTTCTTTTCCGGCTACTGAAATCCGCGGAAGTTATGCTCCTCCCTTTCATGTAAGTTTTTCACTGAACTCAGGATAACTTCAAACTAGTAGTCGAGCATTTCATTCCCAGAATGCCTTATTGTCTCTGCCATAATCAATCGATCAATCAATAGCCAAATGCCTTGGAAAAATGCACATTCTTCTGTCTGAAAGATTTGAATTATCTGCCATTCACATGTTAAGAAATCCCCCCTCTCTTGTAAAAACACTATATACTTCTTTTTGTCTTGATATATATATATATATTCTTATGTTCAATGTAGTGGTAACATGTCTGATTTGTCAAGAGTAACAGCATAGTTTTTCTGATTTTGCAACCACAAATTTTTGAGCATGCAACATGCATGTGAGAATTCCGCGTCATTTACTTGATTCTTTCAACTAGGAGGTCCCTAACCTTACCAGAAGAAACAATACTAATCATCGAGTACTGGGTTTCTTCCATGCCATCTTTTCCTTGTTTTCTTTGACCATCCAAAAAAACTCATTTGATAAGTTTATTGCAAATTATGATCACCATCCAAGTGAACTGAAACATACATATTAAAAAAAAAAAAAATCTTTATGAACATGAGAACATCGAAGTGATATGATCATCAAATGTGATGTTTCCAAAACATGTCAGATGAGGTATAAAGAATTACCATTATTAACAACATAAAAATACCATAGCATTTCATGTGATGCTCATTTAGTCATGCATTTGGATTGTGCAGGTCCAGCTTTTCAGAAATGATCAACATCGTCTTAGGATTGTAGTGGACAGTGAGAATGAAGTAGACCTAATGGTGCAGACACGGCACATGCGGGACGTAATTGTCCTTGTAATCCGAGGCCTTGCACAGCGATTTAATAGTACATCCCTCAATTCCCTGCTCAAAGTAGAGACGTAGAAACTGGTAAAAACTTAGAGATTATACTTGGGAAAAGCTGTCCATTCAGAGGCCGAGTATGGATGTCTTTCTCCTATTGCCTACATCATTGCAATGATAGAACTGTTCGACAAGGGGAATTTTCTTCAGTGGATAGATATTGTCTTAATTTTTTACTTTGAAGGGTGTATATGCATTTTTCTCCCCATCTTAATTTAGCTTTGCACCTTACCGACGTCATTGTCATGGTTATTTTTTTTTGTAATTTGTAATTATGAAATGTTGTGCAATCTTTTTATGGGTTCTGGGTCTAGAAATTGTTGTAAATTATTTGTGCTATCTTGAAACAATGATTCACACTGCTTGAATGCTGTTGATGTTGCTATATATTTTTATTTTTGTTTGAAAATTTGGTATTTCTGATCTGCATCTGTAAATGTGGTTTCCACACACATACATTATTTGATTATTATACCTTTACCCAATACACTAATACACACGTATGCAGATATCTATTTTTCTATACAGAACTGATTGAGACATTACATTCCCTAAAAGGTTGCTAGGGCTCATTCCCATTTGCTTTGAATTTTATTTGTGTGCCTAAATTCAAAGGATAGCAACAGGCTTCCATCCATTTTCTTCAAACAAAACCTTTCAACCAACACATAACACCCAAATTCCCTCCACCCATTAATCCCTCCAAACTCTTCTACTCTCTTCACCCTCACTTGCCTTTCTATCCCCTCAACACACCCCACCCTTTCTTGTTCCCATTTCATTCTCCTCACAACTGCCATACTCAAGCCCACCCTGTAGCTTCCTGCTCCATTTCCAGAAGAGCTGAACCACATCACTCCATCAACCACATTTCTGTCTTCCACCACCTCCTTCCCTGAAAGAGACACAGATTCTCTCTGAACGAACACATCCACATTTACCGTGTTACTCCCTCCAGTGCCCGAATTCTGGCAAGAATAGATCTGTTGCCACTGTTGCTCAAGTGTCATCTCATAAAACATGGAATCTTTCATCTGATCTTTCAGCTTTCCTTCCTCCTTAACAAACATGAATGGACAGTACCACTTCCCTACCACAACAGGCTGGGAAATCTTACGAGATATTGGGAAGTCTAGTTGTTGTGGAAGACGTGCCCGGAGAGAGGCATCAAGCCCTGGGGCCTCCCCTAACTGGTAAAGATGCGGATTTGATGTGTAAACACTCCATCCTTTTCTCCTCAAAAATTGAGGAGGGAACCCATCTTGAGCAATAGATTTGGCAGAAAAACTAGTTGAGCGACAGCAATCAATCTCCTGAATGATCTCGGCCTGTTGATATATGTCCTCATGATCCAAAGCTCTTGGTTTTACATCTTTAACACAGTTGCAGAAACAGCAGCTCACCATATCTTCTTCCCTAGAGCTCGTGGATGCCTCCCTGCAAAATCAGTACAGCATGTTTAGACTTAAAAGAAATACCACAGGAAGAGACGTCCTTCGATATATATAATATAAAGATACTACTTTATACCCTTTATGTCTTCCATGAGCTTTTATCACGTAATATCGGTTAGAGGACAAGGGACGATCAAGAACTGGGATAAAGAAGACCTTGTGCGTCTCAATAACCTTGGTTTCTCCGGCCTCCACCCTGTACTCCACCGTTAGAGCCTTGTTTTGAGGGAAGGGAAGTTCTTGAATATTCCTATCTTTACACAATCCAAAGCAGCTGGTATCCACGGACTCTTCATCTTGAATTATCAGATACCCAGAACTGGGACCTTCAGGTGGAGGTATTGAGAGAGAGTTAGGGAACTTTCTGTAGTGCGACAGAGGCCTTGTGACATACATGTTCCCAGATCACTTGCCTCCTTTCTCTCGGTATTTGTCACAGATCTTTGTATGTATGATAAATGAGCTGAAACACCACAGGTGTGATTATTCCGGGAAGATATGGTGAGCTGGTAGTTGAATGAATGAAACATCCACCGACGCTTTCCGGGAAGTTACATCCATCGAAGAAGGAATAAAGTATGGAGTTCAAAGTAATGCTTTCAATGATGGATGGGATTGGTTGCCACTTTGGTTTGGTTGGTAAATGGGTGAGATTGGTTGCCACTTTGGTTTGGTTGGTAAATGGGTGAGATTGGTTGCCACTTTGGTTTGGTTAGTAAATGTGAAGCGGTATAAAAACCCAGTCTTAACCGTGGAAAGATAGGTTTTTCCTTGTGTGATTGATGAGAGGAAGAGGTTAGAAGGGAAGGGCCAAAAGGGTTGAAATCGTTTGCCATTGTTTTACTACAGTGATTCATTCAGCTGAAGTGAGATGCTGCCACATGGAGGTTAGAATTCTTTCAAGTGGACCTCATTGAAACATTTAAAACAAGGGAAAAACAATAACCGTTACATGCTTCACATGGCAACATTTCACACTAACAGCAAAAACAATTCATGAAAAAATTTGTAGGTGATTTTAACTCGTCTAAGGCCAAGAAGCCTATTTTTACCAAGAGATGCAAGGAATAATGAGTCAAATAAGGAGGCCAATCTAAAAAGGTTCGCAGGATAGAGTAGTGCAAGTCTTCCATGACCAGTAGGGCTCAAGGAATAATGAGTCAAATAAGGAGGCCAATCTAAAAAAGTTCATAGGATAGAGTAGAGCAAGTCTTCCATGTCCAGTTGGGTTCAAGGGCTCCATGTTAAACAACCAAAGTTCCTAAAAGCTTAAGTTGAAAGGTAAAATTCGAATTATATATATGTATATATATAACAAAGGGTCTCAATACGATATCTCAACATTTCCCGCCATGTGGGGTTTCATAAGAGAAAATACGTGGAGAAGACAAACACAGGGTATTTACATTGTGGATACGAATAAATGTCAAAGCAAACTTGCCCCATTAACATATCATTGCATGTAATGGAGGTGGTGCTATGCCATATGGCTTAGTGATGGTGTGATGTTAATAGTACTCTCATTAATTTTAATTTCCCATAAAATTATAGTAGTAGGGGTGCATGTGCAGTAGTACATGGAGAGAAGAGAAGCGGGGGAACAATTACAAGCTGGCTGGGTTTTGAACGAAATTGTTGAGTTTAGACGGGTATAGCCCTGAAATTATTGAGATCCCAAAGGGATGTGCATTTCGAGAAGATGTTAATTATTCTAGGCATGCTTCCCAAGGAGATTTCTCGCATTTAATGTAGTATAGTTGTATGATTGAAAGTTGCCATTTTTCAGAATATTGATTTTTGGAAAACTTACCAAAAAAAAAAAAAAAGATTATTTTTTGAAAAATGAAATACAATTTTATATAGTTTTACATTAAATTAAACTCTTGTAAATAAAAATTCCACTAAAATATTTTTCTGCATCCTGTTTAAAATTAAAACAAAATTAAAACAAATAGAGACTTAGTTCATGCTACAATAATTTAGTGAGTAAATAAGCAGCATGGCATTTGTACTTCTGCATAGGACTAGTTGTGAATTTGCTTAAGTTTTAAGAGGATCGGATCCAGAAGAAACCGACTTGCTTTTTGATGGTTTCGTACAAATAGTTATTACTTGACTATCGAAACCAAGTGATTACTCCACACTGGTAGTTCCTTCTCCATTCTCAGAAGAGTTGAACCACATAACTTCATCAATCTCATTTCTGTCTCCCCCCACCTCCTTTCCAGAAAGAAACACCGATTCTCTTTCGACAAACATATCCACGGCTACCGTGTTACCCCTGCCATGGCTTGATAATTTGTGTGTGTGTCTAAATTACGCAAGAAGTTAAGCAATTACTTGGAGAGTTCATTAATCAAAGATAAGATCTTATTATTGGATAAGAATTCTGCTGCGACTAATTATCAATCATTCACATTTGACATTAATGTGGTGTTTTCAGAACTGGATGAGCGAGTTAAACTGCTGAGACACCAACTGAACAACTAATAGTCTGGCTTGACTGTCACCTTGGTTTGGTTATTAAATGGCTGTGATTGTATGTATGGGACAAACAATTCGTCATGTGGAGCAGCAAAAACTCAATGTAAACTGTACTCAACCTGTAAATTGGATTGAACAAGATTGATCTCTTTTTAATGGTATATGATCGTGGGTGGTGTGGGCACCTCGGTTTTTGGGTCAAGAGTTGTGAGACCCTAAACAATCAAGTTGGAATGAAGCCCCTATCCATTAAGGTGTTTAAACCATTTAACAGAACCATGATTATATAGAAGTATTGGTTGCATTAAACCCAATTACTGATTTCTCTGACTCAATCATGTTATTTTTGTCTCTTTAATGCATAAAAATAAGCAAGAAACCCGAAAATCAACTCATCCAACTGAACATCCGAAAGTGGCAAGGTGTCAACAGCACCTTTGACATCACTTACCGACTTGAGATCACAATGGCAGCATTACAAGTCAACAACATATCAGGCTTTCATGAAAATCCAACTTCTCACAAAAGCAAATCTACAATTCTCACTGAATACCTGTATGTGGGGCATAGCTACCATTTCTCTTACCAATTTTGGGAATCAGAATTTTTCAGAAGTTAGGAGGAGGGAAAAACTATTCTTTAAAATGGATTTAAATGAAGCAAAAATGGGAGCAGATGTGACTACAGATTCTTCTGATAAGTAAAACAAAATTGATGGTTCCGAAACAAAATGCCTCCGGGCCCCTTTCTAAAACAACATGACAGAAGCAAAGGCCCTCTTGTGATGTAAATGCCTTCGAGAGAAGATAAATGAGTGATGAGGATGATTAGACAGTTGCTTGCTTGGAGAAAACATTCTCTGGATCTAGTAATTGGAGACATCATCATCATAATATAATAGTCAAATTGCATCTCAAATCAAGGAGTTCTACTACATGCATCTAAAAGTTTGGATGCACTAATTTACATGTTAGACAATTTAGGTAAATAGGAAAATTTCGGGAGAATACCGAAAAGGAATATTTCGATGCAGTAGAAAAATTCAAAATGAAGACAGAAATAATGATAAACCCACTTGGGATTCTGAAAGAAAGGAACCTAGGAATCATTTAACCATTATGCTATTAAGACTACTGAGTCAAAACATTACTCTTTGATAAACAGATTCAGTTTTATGTAACACATATAACCAAAGCCCATGAACAAGAAGTTAGCAACACCATCTGTTTCCTTAAAACAGGGAAATCAAAAAAGAGATCACCTGCGGTCCAGGCTGCGGACAGGCCAAGAAATGCCAAGCTGGTGCCTTTCCGTGGTATCAACTCACGACCACCTTTATTAAATTTGGTTGATCCATGGCATTGTTCAAGCGTGCCTACTCTCGTAAGTCCCAACAAATCAAGTATGGCAGCTAAGTTATAAGTTCGATTAAGACATTGTGCTGATGCTTTGAATGGCTATTTGAACAGCAGGGGGTAGAGGGGATGCTATGAAGGGTTTGGCTGAAGAAGACAGAGAAAATGGAACGGTGTTTAGGTGAGGCAGGTAGGAAAGTAAGGGTGGCACGGTTGACACAAATGGGAAATGGAGAAGTATAGAGAGCCAAAAATGGAGGGGTAAGTGGAGGTTGCAGTGAAGGTTGATTGGGAGAGTGGGGTAGAGGAGACAGCAGAGAATGAGAAAGAGAAGTGCAAATAGGAGTAAGGAAGAGAGAGTGTCGGTCTGTGAGAGGGTAAATGTTGAATGGCGAGAGTTGTACGTAATGGGGAAGAAAGTAGTCGGGAACTTGTGTGAGAGGAGCTTTGCTATGAAAAATGAGGAGATAGAATTTCAGTGAATGTAGGGATTGGGAGATATCTGTGTTAAATTTGGGGTTTTTCTGTGTCACGAGTGAGGATCGAGTAAGAATAAGGGGAGGAGAGAACGGGAGAATGAGATTGGAGATGAGAGAGGTTGTCTGTTTAGAGAGTTCGAAGATGAGAAGGGGATGAGCTGAAGATTGAATGCGTAGGGGTAGGTGGGAAAAGGGGGGGAAAGCGAGAGAAGCGAGAATTCGTGGGAAATGGCAGTCGGGTGTCTCACTCAGGACGGAAAAAAACAAAAGAACAAAAGAAAAAACACACCAAAGATATGTGGGGTGTTTGTGCCGCAACAGAAGAAGCCGAGGGAGAGTTGTTTTGTGAGAAGGTCAATGGTGAAAGAGACGCGCATGAGATGCTGGAGATCTGACCACTGAGTCGAGCAGTGATGCATTCTTTGTTCATGACCACTGGGCGCATTTTCTGGGTCCGTTTCATACCGACGCGTGGAGAGCAAATGGTTTTTATTCTTCTTTCACGATTTTCTGGTTCTGTCGATTGCAATGCGCGCGGATCCTCTGTGAAGCGCATCGCCTGTGAAGCAAAGGCATCCTCTGTGAAGCGCAATCCAACGGACCAGAATAAGCGAAGGTTATAATAGTAATTTTGATCCAAACGCTTAAAAAACTATTAAAACTCTCCTCGGCTCTCTCCTCGGCAAGACGAAAACGCGCGAAACATTTATATTATTTAACTTATAATCTTGTCCACGTCCGAACTTTCTCTGTTCTTACTCAGACATTTCTGTGTTTACTCCGACATTGGCGGGAAAGGTGCTGTCTTTACTCTCACTTCGAAGAAAAGGAAGGCAGCTACCACAGTTCCACTTCCAAGTGTTAAAGAAGAAGGGACCACCACTCACTCCACCATTATGGGTTTCTATTTAAGACTCCAACAACCAATGTAAACCAGGTACATAAACAGATTTTTGGCCTTTTCCATTAATGTCAACCCCCGAAGATGGTGGAACCTTAAATAAATTGAAATGATGGTCGGGCGAACAATGCCGCGCCGCCACACATCGACAGGGTACGCCCAGGAATAAACAGCTGTCAAATAAGCCATTACCACCCCCGAACAAGCCTTAGGTACCCACCGAAAAAATGTGAGGTTCACCACAATTAAGCCTTAGGTACACACCATAAGAACCTGTAGGTACCCACCAAAAAACCGCCAATAATGCCCTAGGTACCCCCAATTAAGCCAAAATAAGGCATAGGTACCCAAGAAATTGTCGTAGGTATCCCAAATCGTCTGGCACCGATTAATCCTGGGATTTAATCGTGATGAAACAGAGACTTCATGTTCTCTGGAGAGTTAATCGGGACAGTCGCGATTAATCTTGAGATTAATCGCGGGACCTAATCTTGACTGGGCGATTAGTCGTGGATGCTAATCGCGGATCTCACGATTAATCTTTGGGCTAATCGCGCGGACATGTTTTGTCTTTTTTTTGACTTTATTTGTTGTCGGTATATTCTATCTTATTTTAACCAAACCTATGGGAATGAAGAAGGTCCAAAACTTATGTACCACCTTCGTACCCTTGGCGTACCGTAAAAATTATTCGTAGGTACCATGTGTGTAGGTACTAAGAAATTATTCCGACGTACTCAAGTTTTGTAATAAGCCGTCAAAATACACCAACTTGGCACATGGTTGAAGAGAATGGTTACCCTGTGATGTTCATGGGTACTATATATTGTTATTAGTATGATATTCTAAGTGGAATATCTGTTTTATGTTGTAGGGACAAATGGAGCAAGTCATTTGTACAAGTGGGAGTGAGCAATTAAGTGGAGATGAGGTTAGTGATGATATAGCGGATATAAATACAGTGCCTAGAGTTGTAAGAGCACTAAGGTTCGATGACGGCGAAGGGCATACTCAAAATTTTAGGCCATCCGTGGGAATGGAGTTCCCATCTACCGATGAAGCGTATAGATTTTACAATGCTTATGCAGCACAGAAGGGCTTCAGTATTCGAAAGAGTACGAGCTGGAAAAGTCGGAAAGATGGTAAGGAGTTGTGTAGGAAGTTTTGTTGCTATAAAGAAGGGAAGAAGGGAATAGACAAACGGGATAAAGATGTGAAGAACCCTAGAAAGGAAACACGTACGGGTTGTTTGGCACACATGAGTGTGAAAGCTCAAGACAATGGCATGTATTTTGTAGCGAGCTTTGAGGACGAGCATAATCATGAGGTTGTTACCCCAAGTAAGGTCCACATGCTACCTTCACAGAGGAAAGTTACAGAGGCGCAATTAGCAGAAATTGTATTAGCAGAAAGCAGTGGCATACGACCAAAGCATGCTTTTGAGTTCATGGGTAGAGAAGCCGGCGGAAGAGAGAATTTGGGCTTCCTACCTATTGACCATAAGAACCAGATTCGTGACAGACGGAGAGCAATGAAAGTAGGAGACGGATCAAGGTTATTAATTTATTTTGAAGGACAACTGATTGACGATCCGTCTTTCTTTTATGCTGTACAAGTTGATGAGAACAATGAAATAACAAACTTTTTCTGGGCTGATCGGAAGATGCAAGAAGACTACAATAATTTTGGAGATGTTGTTTGTTTTGATACAACTTATAGGACAAACGAAGCTCAAAGGCCATTTGCACCATTGGTTGGAGTCAACCATCACAGACGAATGGTAGTGTTCGGAGCCGCAATGCTTTATGATGAGACGAAGGCATCCTTTGTTTGGTTGTTTGAAACATTTATAAAGGCAATGAATGGGAAAGGGCCAGTTACCATCTTGACAGACCAAGATGCAGCTATGTCAGCTGCAATTGCTTTTGTTTTGCCGAACACGTATCATCGGTTATGTGTATGGCATTTGCACCAAAATTCATTGAAGCATCTCGGTCACATATTCCAAACGAGAACCTCCTTTTCATCTGATTTCAATCGGTGTATATATGATTACGAGGAAGAGGCTGAGTTCTTGGAAGCGTGGGATGCAATGATTCAAAAATACGATCTCCAAGACAATGAGTGGCTGAGGGGCATATTTAAGATAAAGGAGAAATGGGCCCTTGTATATGGAAGAACTACATTTTGTGCTGACATGAAGAGCACCCAACTGAGTGAAAGCTTCAACAGCCGGTTAAAGAAATACACGAAGTACAACATGGAAGTCTCGTGTTTTTTCCAGCATTTTGCAAGGCTTTTGGATGATATCCGTTACAAGGAACAGGAAGACAATTATAATATGAGCCAGCGTATTCCAAGAATGATGGCGGAAATCATCATATTAAAGCATGCAAGGGAGGTATACACACCGAAGCTGTTTGAGATTTTTCAATCGGAATATGCAAAAGCTCAGAATCTTGTTGTTAATGAGACTTCACATACTGAGACATCCAAAATCTATAAAGTTAGCTTATTTGATAATCCTCGAGGGCATGTTGTTACAGTTAACACTGAGGATGATATGTTGAAATGCAGTTGCCGTAAGTTTGAATTTGTTGGGATTTTGTGTAGCCATGCACTCAAAGTACTTGACATGCGAAATATTAAGAGGATCCCAAGTCAATACATATTAAAGCGGTGGACAAAGGATGCAAAGGGTTGCAGCCCAAGTTATAGTCGTATGTCAGATGAGGAAGTGGCAAAGCTGTCCTTGGTTAAACGGTACAGAGAACTTTGCCATAATGCCGTTAAATTATCAGCAATTGCTGCCGAAACTTTCGAGGCATATGAATGTGCTGCGAATGGGCTGGCCATTTTAATGACTGAAGTTGGAAATGTGCTGAAGAACAAGCCTCCGAGCACAGTGGATGTGAATGAAGGAGAGAATTTATCTGAAAATATCCAAATCACCGTTGCTGGACTGAAGAGGAAGCCGGGTCGAGGTCGTAGTGGATGTCGACCAAAACATTTTTCAGAAAGGGCTCCAAAGAGCAAGAGGAACCATGACAGACCAACTCAAACGGCAAATACAATTCAGACTCAAACTCCACCACAAACACAATATGCAAGTCAAAGCTCTGGATGGAGTGAGACAATGGTATAATACTTACATCATACTAATGTATTTGTTTTATCATATCATGATTATGGTTTTATGGGGGATTTCTTATTTTTTATGAATTTTATGTATTCCATAGGCCTCTCATCAGTTTCGAACAGATGGAGTGGCGACGGGAATGCAATCGAGAACATATCCTATGGCTGAATATGCAATTTTGTCTCCATTCCAACAACCTGGTACTTACACACAGCTACTGCGGGTATATTTTCTAGAAGATCCTACTCTTCAATACTTTTTGAAGACTTTCAATGCTTTGCAATGACATTCCATTAATGACAGGAATCAATGAGTCCAAACATATTCCAAGAATCCAACTCAAGCAATACTGTTGGCCAGAATCAATTTGGCTCCTGTTCAAGCTCTACTGTAGGGAGATCTCCAGGAGTTTATAGTCGAGATGGGAGCGTATATCGTCAAGAAGGAGATTTAGATCATTTCCCTCTAGATTTGTGATTCTTTTGTATATTGGTACGACAAGAAAGGGGGAGTGAATTGTGTGTATTGAATGTGTTGACAGTGTTAGTCCTGTAATTATATTGTTCTTGTAGTGCAATGTAAGTGTTCATTTTTTCTAATTGTACAAGGATGTGTATGTACCAAATGTATACTTCCAGTGGAATGAGAATCGCAATTTTGAGTTAAGTATTTAGTTCTGGTAATTGGTTAATATTTTCAGAGCTTCTTGCTGTTCCTCTTGCAAGTACATCCCAAATAAAAATAAGGTTCCCCCATTAATAACACAGGTACATCCAACATCAACCCTTAGGCGCCACCCATAATGGCTCCCAAAACCCCCCAATATATAAATTTTGTACACCCCAACTGAAGAGTTAAGGTATCCCCTCAAACAACAATAAGAACCCACCCTTCTGGACCTTAGGTACCGTAGATTACGCGTTAGGTACCCACAATCATGCTTTAGGTACCCCACAAATAAGCGCAAGGTACCCTCTGCACAAATAGCATGACGTGCGTACCTGGGATATCAACGCCCGAACGTTGCAGTACGAATTGGTGATTGAGATTTCAACGCGCGAATGTTGGTTCGTAACGTCCGCGCGTTATAAGGAAATTCTTCCTACTTCCTAACGTACCACTTTGTTCCCTGTAATTATGCCCTTGTCCTCAAGGAATCCCCCCAATGATGCCTTAGGTAGCCCCCAAATGAGGCCTACAGTGCACCGCCAATCATCTTTTCAAAGAAGGAACTGATTCGGAGTAGATTGATGGACAAAGTTATATCAAATGGAAACAACAGAGGATTATGATGTTGTAATTACGAATACTTTTACTATGGGAAATGAGTACATTCTACACATCTGAGTTGCGTTGAGATAAAGACATTTATATCCAAAACATAGAAGTACGTCTAAAATCAGCACACTATGGTGCAATGTCATCGTCATCAGACCCGGGAAGTGGTGGGAGGGATGGAGTCTGCTGAGTGGAGCAAGTGAAGAGATGAGTCACTATCTTCACGGCTTTCTTGACCAGCTTCTTTAGTCCACCAACTTCATGAGTGATAGATTCCTGAAACATTCCAAAATCACGTCGTAGACTGCCAAAATCCTCTCGAATCTCTCCAACGTCTTGGCTAAGCCTACGAAAGGCTTCTGACGACGGTCCACGTCGTGAATATGTCTTGAAAGAGCTGGGTTGAGAAGTGGGTGGACGAGGATGTGATGACGAAGGTTGTGCTGGCTCTGCTTCCTCTCTTTGTTGTGGCTGCTGTTGGTGCGCCATTGGTTCTTCGGATCTCTGAGCCGCGTGACAGTGGTGGTGCAAAGGTGCAAGTTGCATTTGATTTAGATTCATCTGTGAAAATTGCCTTGAAATAACCATGGAATCAGGAGGTCCACGTAAACCAAACCTCATCCCAATCCTGGTCATAAGATAGGCAAACGGAAGGGCTCTGGGACGAGATGAATGGACAACTTGACATATATGTCTGCAAATGAATGTGGGCAGACAAAGGCGCGTCCGAGTAATGAGACGGTAGAGAAGGAAGACCATGGGCTTGGTCAGCTCGAACTTATTACCGCACCTAGGATAGACATTGAATGTGAAGATGAGATGGAGTATTCTATACGCAGGGAAGAGCTGATTAGCTTGAAGCACAGTCTTTTTCCATGGTGCATCAATCCCACACAGACATTGAGTGGCCTCAGCAAGTTCCTCTTGCGTTGGTGGGTTCAGGAAACGGATCTCTGATCTAGGTATACCCATTAGATCACTTATCAAGTCAGGTGTGACAGTATATGTAGAGTCTGCCACTTTGATCTCAAATGCAGGCTCACGAAAAGGAGGGGTGGACAAGTTACGGGATCTGGCATAAAGTTGAGCAACAGTCAAGGAGTTGGCAGCATCCCCCCAATCTAGAATGCCGGACCAACCAACAGCTTCCAGAATCTGTACAATACCATATGGTTCTAAACATGATCTAAGAACCGGTTTCTTAACAATCAAGGGTCGCTGCCGAATCTGCTCGGCTTCAGAAGGTGCAGACGACGAATTATCAGGAGAATAAGGCTCCCTGTGGATGGTAGACTGAGAGGGATTGGGTTCCTCTGTCTCAGAAGGGCTGTAATGAGAGCCGGAAGATAATGAGGGACTTGCAGGTGCAGGAGTCCTATCCCTTCTCCTCTTATGGCGCATGCTAGAATTCTTTGTTCGAGGCATGATTTGAGAAAATGACAGAGAACAAAACAATGTTCGACACAACTCACAGTGGAAACTTGGTGGAGCCAAACCGTAAACCCCGTATATTTGGCCTTGAGTTGGAGAGTATACAGACTTGGAGAACCCTGGAAGAAACAGGAAGTGCGTATACCGTAGATTAATCGTGATTTGGAGGCGAGAGGCAGCAGGAGAACAGTGGAATAAGGGGACCCGGGCGTAGGAAACCCTAGATTACTCGTGAGTACGAAGTGGAGCGAAACCCTCTATTTATACACCCAAACATAAACCCTCGCTTGTGCGCATACAAATAATACATACGGCCGCACGATTAGTCGTACAAATCAATAGATTAATCGCATGCTTAATCGCCATGTTCCGATTACGCATGGGACCTAACCCTGATGAAACAGCGACTTGCTGTATGAAAATATTATATTTTTATGATATAATAATGTGTCTAGAAATCATGGGAAAGGTATTGAATGATGTGAGAGTTTATAACATTCATGTCACGTTATGAATGTGACTCATGTAAGCTATGTGCACGTATTTTTGAACCTTCAATACATACAAATCTGAGTACCCCCTAAAGAAGGCCATGCTACCCCAGACTTAAGCCCAAGGTACTGTGCAAAGTTTTCCAAAACGTGACCCCATGAAGAGAGAACCAATAGCACAGAGTTGTAGCGAGGTAACCCAAGAAATACGACCACGGCACCCCTCAAAAAATTCTAAGGTACATCAGGAAAAAAGCCAAAAGTGCCCCCCAATAATGCCTTACGGTTGCCACAATTAAGAAGCCAGGTACTGTATGGGTACCCCACATAAAACGCAGGTACCCAAAAAAACATATGAAGGTACCCCATACTAAGAAAAGTTAACGCGCGGACGTTAAATTTAAACGCGCGAGCGTTAAAGCTAATAAAGCGGCAACGATCTTCTTCGGCCAGAACGTTCGCGCGTTGAAGACCAACGTCCGCGCGTTGACTTCTGTTCCCCTCACCCTCTACCGGGTACCTTCGTTTTGAAACCGGGGTACCTTCGTATTATATAGTGCAGTACCTTAGTTTTAATTGGGGGTACCAGGGTGCAACCATAATATACGCGTCTATGCATGTACATACATGTGTACACATACATACAAGCAAGCCGGTACACACCAAACAATGTACTTACATGTGTGCAAACAAGAACACACATGTACCCAGGTCTGTACATGTGTACACATGTACATGATATATGTGTACACAAGTACATGTTCTTTAACGTGTACATGTACGGACATGTGTGCACATGTACACACATGTCTACATCCGTTCAAATGCATGTAAATGTACATGTATGTGTACAAATGTACACACATGTACATGTGTGCTCATATTGACATGTGTAAGCGTGTACACATGCACACACATGGGCACATGTGTGTACACACACGCACATGTGTGTGCGTGTACATATGTGTAAATGTGTACACAGATGACAATGTCCATGTGTACATTTGTAAGGTACATCGGCAAACAAGCCAGAGGTGCCCCCAAATGATAACTTACGGTAGGGACAATTACGAAAACAAGTACGTCATAGGTACCCCACATAAAACGAAGGTACCCAAACAATAACATGACGGTACCCCATACTGATGGCGAAGGTACCATATATAAGGAATTACTAGGAAACATCAACGCGCGGACGTTAAGGTCCAACGCGCGCGCGTTAATAGCTATTAATGCGCGTCCGACAGCCGTCTTCTTCGGCAGGAACGTTCGCGCGTTCATGACCAACGTCCGCGCGTTGACGTCTCTTCCACTTTCCTTCTACAGGGTACCTTCGCTTTTAAAACAGGGGTACCTTCGTATTATATCCTTGGGTACCCCCCTTATATTTGGGGTACCTGTGTCCTACACTAATTTACGCTCCTGTGCTTGTACATACATGTGTACAAATACATGAAAGCAGCCGATACACATCAAAAAATGTACTAACACGTGTGCACAGATGACAATGTCACAGGAACCCCAACTAATACGTGGGTACCCAAGGATAGGGAATGAAGCTACCCCACACGTAAGGCGAAGGTACCCAATATGAGGAATTACTAGGAAACGTTAACGCGCGGACGTTAATGTCGAACGCGCGAGCGTGAAAGTTATTATTGCGCGTGCGACAGCTCTCTTCTTCGGCCAGAACGTTCGCGCGTTAGAGACCAACGTCCGCGCGTTAACGTCTGTAGCCCTTTCCTTCTACTCGGGTACCTTCGTTTTAACACCGGGGTACCTTCGTATTATATCTTGTGCTACCTTAGGTTTAAGTGGGGTACCGGTGGGCTACCCTAATATATGCTTCGGTACATGTGTTTACATGTGTACAAATACATACAAGCAAGCCTATACACATCAAAGAATGTTCTTACATTTGTGCACACAAGTATACATTTTCCTGTGTGCGTGGGTACACGTACATGTACACAAGTACATGTTCTTGTTCGTGTTTACATGTACAGAAATGTTAGACATGTACACACATGTCTGTACATATGTAAACATGTATGTACATGTACATGTGTACACACATTTACCTGTACCTGTGCACACACATGTAGATGTTTACAAATATACACACATGGGCACATGTTTATACACATATACATGTGTAAACATTGGTACATGTCTACTCATATATAAATGCACATGTTTACACGTATACACAGAGAATAAGCAAAAGGTCACCACCACCACCACCACCACCACCACCCCCCCCAATGATGCCTTGCCGTAGCCACAATTAAGACGCCAGGAATTGTATTGGTACCCCAAATATAACGCAGGTACCCAACAAATAATATGAAGGTACCCCATAGGAAAGGCGAAGGTACCCGAAAGAGGAATAACAAAGAAACATTAACGCGCGGAAGTTATTGTTCAAGGCACGAACGTTTAAGCTATAAGGGAAGTTAACGCGCGAGCGTTTAGAAGAACGTCCGCGCGTTAATGTTCTTTACGCAGAGCATATCCTGAGGTACCTTCGGTGTAATGCGGTGTACACCAATATTTCTTGGGGAGTACCTGAATTTTACAGGGGTAGCCATATCGGATTTTTTAAATTTTTTCCTTTGGAACAACTAAAGGCATGTATGGGGGGTACCCATACAATTCCTGGCTTCTTAATTGTTGCCACCGTAAGGCAATATTGGGGCGCACCTTTGGCTTATTCTCTGATGTACCTTAGAGTTCTTCAAGGCGGCGCGCCCTGGTCGTAATTCTTGGGTCCCTGAGCCATGTACACGTGTTCATGTACGTTTGTTTACATATGTACAAAGTGTATATGTGTACACATGTGTATATGTGTAAACATGTAGATGTATATATGAGTAGACATGTTCACATGTGTATATGTGCACACATGTATATGTGTGTAAACATGTTCCCATGTGTGTACAGGTATAAACATGTACATGTATGTACAAAGGTAAAGGTACATGTGTGTACACATGTACATGTACATACATGTTTACACATGTACACATGTATGGACATGCACAGAAGCGTATATTAGGGTTGGCCACAGGTACCCCAATTAAAACAAAGGTACCTCAATATATAATACGAAGGTATCCCGGCTTCAAAACGAAGGTACCCAGTAGAGGGTAAGGGGAACCGACGTCAAGGCGCGGACGTTGGTCTCTAACGCGCGAACGTTTCGGCCGAAGAAGACCGTTGTCGCTTTATTAGCTTTAACGCTCGCGCGTTTGACTTTAACGTCCGCGCGTTAACTTTTCTTAGTAATTCCTCATATTGGGTACCTTCGCCTTACGCATGGGGTACCTTCATTCCCTATGCTTGGGTACCAACGTAGTAGTTGGGGTTCCTATGACGTACTTTTCTTCGTAACTGTGCCTAACCATACATTTGTACACATACATGTACATTTATATGCATTTGAACAGATGTAGACATGTGTGTACATGTGTACACATACATGTGTACTCATATATGTGTAAACATGTACATTTATATATGAATAGACATGTACCAATGTGCACACATGTAGATGTGTGTAAACATGTGCCCATGTGTGTACATTTGTAAACATGTACATATGTGTACTCAGGTACAGGTACATGTGTGTACACATGTACATGTACATACATGTTTACACATGTACACATGTGTACATGTACACACATGTACACATGTGTACATGTACACACATGTCTGTACATGTCTACAAATTGCTGTACCTGTAAACATGTACTTGTGTACATGTACGTATACCCACGCACACACATGTGTGTAATTGTGTACACACATGTAAGTACATTCTTTGATGTGTATAGGCTTGGTTGTATGTATGTGTACACAAGTAGACACATGTACCGAAGCGTATATTAGGGTAGGCCACAGGTACCCCCACTTAAACCTAAGGTACCACAAAATAGAATACGAAGGTACCCCTGTTTTAAAAGCGAAGGTACCCTGTAGAAGGAAAATGGAAGAGACGTCAACGCGCGGACGTTGGTCATTAAAGCGCGAACGTTCCTGCCGAAGAAGACGGCTGTCGGACGCGCATTAATAGCTATTAACGCGCGCGCGTTGGACCTTAACGTCAGCGCGTTGATGTTTCCTAGTAATTCCTTATATATGGTACCTTCGCCATCAGTATGGGGTAGCTTCAATCCCTATCCTTGGGTACCCACGTATTAGTTGGGGTTCCTATGACATTGTCATCTGTGCACACGTGTTAGTACATTTTTTGATGTGTATCGGCTGCTTTCATGTATTTGTACACATGTATGTACAAGCACAGGAGCGTAAATTAGTGTAGGACACAGGTACCCCCAAATATAAGGGGGGTACCCACGGATATAATACGAAGGTACCCCTGTTTTAAAAGCGAAGGTACCCTGTAGAAGGAAAGTGGAAGAGACGTCAACGCGCGGACGTTGGTCATGAACGCGCGAACGTTCCTGCCGAAGAAGACGGCTGTCGGACGCGCATTAATAGCTATTAACGCGCGCGCGTTGGACCTTAACGTCCGCGCGTTGATGTTTCCTAGTAATTCCTTATATATGGTACCTTCGCCATCAGTATGGGGTACCGTCATGTTATTGTTTGGGTACCTTCGTTTTATGTGGGGTACCTATGACGTACTTGTTTTCGTAATTGTCCCTACCGTAAGTTATCATTTGGGGGCACCTCTGGCTTGTTTGCCGATGTACCTTACAAATGTACACATGGACATTGTCATCTGTGTACACATTTACACATATGTACACGCACACACATGTGCGTGTGTGTACACACATGTGCCCATGTGTGTGCATGTGTACACGCTTACACATGTCAATATGAGCACACATGTACATGTGTGTACATTTGTACACATACATGTACATTTACATGCATTTGAACGGATGTAAACATGTGTGTACATGTGCACACATGTCCGTACATGTACACGTTAAAGAACATGTACTTGTGTACACATATATCATGTACATGTGTACACATGTACAGACCTGGGTACATGTGTACACATATATACATGTACATGTGTACACATGTACACACATGTGTACAATCATGTGTACACACATATACAAATGTACATACATGAACGCTCGGACGTTCTCGTGAACAAAACCCGTTGGGACACTTTAAAAAAGTTAAGAGGCTCTGGGGACGACACATATTTAATATCAACGCGCGCACGTTCTCGTGAACGCTCGGACGTTCGCTTCGGGTTTGGGTACCGCCACGTTTTTGCATGAGGTATCCCCACATTTTGCCTTTGGTACCCCAATCATAAACCGAAGGTACCCTTTGAAGAATTCCTTATGTTTTGGCACATATTTAATATCAACGCGCGCACGTGCTGGGCGCGTGCGTTCGGGCGTTTGCCTATATTTACAAAGAAACAGGTCTGGGGCGTTATTTCGTCCATGCGAATCAAAGCCATCCGAAGCGCTTCATCTTCATTGCGATAAAGTCTTCTCAGGGTGGGTACCACTTCTCTTCTGGAAGAGTTCCAAAGCCTATATTTCTGGTTCGTAGGACTTACGAGATGCTTTACGAACTTTACTGCTTTGATTTTATATGTTACGATTAGGGTATTAATTTGTTCATTTAGGGTTTCCGATCTATGTGTTTATTCTAATGTCTTGAAGAGGTACATTTTGGTTTATCTTCGTCGGAATGGTTTATATTATCGGTTGCAATCAAGTTACTATTCACTTTTCCTATAAGCCTTTGACAAGTACACATCCCTATTGTTATCTCCCTGACGCGTGAATAACGCCTGCACTTTTTCCTCAAGTGTTGGGGTTTTTTTTTTATGTATATAGGGAGTGGGTTTTTTCCACACAATTATTCATATTATTCACATTCTATATTATTTGCATTCGGTAGCACTCATCTTTTCTGTGTCTAACATTATCGTTTGCTATGTGTTGTTTTGTGCATATTTATTTTTCTTCCTCTCTTCTTCTGAAATCTTAGATGGCCCCTAAGACCAGAGCCTCATCTTCTAAACCTAAGAAATCCTCCAGGACAGCCAATAAGAAACGCAGGATTGATTCATTTGATAATTCAATCTTCATCGATCGGCAGGCCAAGAAGCTGTACGAGAATGATGTCAGCCACAGACAAATCTTGCTTGAAAGAGGGGTTATTCTAGAAGACTTCCCCGAGTCTATTAGTGCAGCATTTACCGGGAGGGGATGGGATAACCTCTTCACCAACTTCGTGCTCCCATCCCAACACCTAGTATATGAATTCTATTCAAACATCCACAACATCGCAGACGGTCCATCCTTCGATACCTCTCTCAGAAGGCAGCCCATCCATGTAGATTCTGATACCATCGCTGGGGCCCTAGGTATTCCGAGAGTTGAGAATCCTGAATTCCCGTATGTTGATGCTCCCTTACCACAATTGCTCAATGAAGTGGCTGCTTTTTTACTAACCACTGAGAGGGAGGGGGACTATGAGGGCAAAGCTCTGGATTCCTCCAAGTTTACATTTGACACCTCATTCATATACAAAATCCAATGCTCTAACGTTGCGCCGGTGAGTCACAGATCAACTGTGCCTCCTATGAGGGCACTCTTGCTTTATGCATTGGTCAACAGGCATTCAATTGATGTTCCCACCATCATGATTTCGACTATGCTTGACTGTTTGCTCGATACCAAACGTAGGTGTGGACTTCCTCTCGGGTGTGCCATTGCAAAGATAGTCAAGATGCATCAAATTGACTTCCCCGAGTATGAGTTACTTGCTCCCCTTCCTCCTATCAATACTGCAACATATAATAAGTCCAAGGGGCAATACAACAAGTCTCATCCTCCTCCTCCACCCCCTCCCCCTGTTCCAGGGGTCCATGCGCCTTCTCCTCCATCTCCTCCCCCTGCTGGTGAAGATGCTCCTGCTCCTCCACCCCCTCCCCCTGTTTCAGGGGTCCATGCTCCTTCTCCTCCCCCTGCTGGTGAGGATGCTGCTGCTCCTCCATCTCCTCCCCCTGCTGGTGAAGATGCTCCTGCTCCTCCATCTCCTCCCACTGCTGGTGAAGATGCTCCTGCTCCTCCATCTCCTCCCCCCAATGTTTCTATAGGACATGAGCATGATCTTCCTCTCCTGGAGTCTGCTACACATGATCAACCTGTGGAACATGATATTCCATCCTCATCGACGCCTGCTCCTGCTGCTGCTCCTATAGACCAAACAACTTCTTCTCAATTTCCTCGTGGACTCGCATCAATCCTTTCACAGGTTATGGGCATGCAATGTGAGTTGATGAATCAAACCAAGCTACTTCTTGAGAACCAGGAGACCATGAAGCAGCAGATAAAACAATTGTACAATGGTCAGCTTGCATACAAGCATGAAACTGATCGCCACGTTGCTAAGATGGAACATCTTCTTCAGAACGTAGAAAGTGACACCTACTCTGTGAGAAAGGATGTACGGGAAGTGATTAAGCCGAAGTTTGCACAAATTGACAGCAAGTTGAGTTGGGTGAGGTCAACAGTATGGAATTCTGATGACACACTAAAAACAGTGCATCAGAAGCAGATCAGGCTGAACGAGATATATTTGGAGATGCAACAAGACTACAGCCGGGCCATGAAGCACTTTGAATTGGAAAATCAGGAGCTTCACAGGCTGAATGGGGACAAGGGAGAACGGAGGACAGTTGTCGATGCAGCTTCTCAAGGTGTCGTTGGAGAGCATATTCCTCCAAGTGACGCGGAGTACATTCGAGATGAACATTTGTTGCTTGAACCCCTTGAGCCTGCACACAAAGTTCCTGATCCAGCAGGGCCTGCCCCATAGTCTTCAACCTCTTTTCATGTCATCTGAGTATCGAATGCATCTTATTTGACCATCTTTTTTTACTTATGTGCCTGTAAAACATTGCGATAAGTGCATGCAAAGCAAATATTGTTTGGTCTTAGCTTTCATTTGTCATATTCCTCTATCTCCCCAATACACACACATTGGGTCTAGCACGTCGTAATGCGTGTACATGCAAAACAACCAGTCGAAGTTGCTGGTTATATTAGCCTATGGTAATGAACTTCCACCTACAAGACTAAGGTATTATACGAAATGATTAAAATCTGCAACGAAGGCCGTGGGAAGACGGGGAATGCAAAAAAAGTCAGCTTATATTAATCTTAATCTTGAGATACCCTTCCAAACGTGCCTACGTATCCCCCAAATCAGCCCAGGGTACCCCCCACACGAGCCATAATTTATCCACAAAAAATACTCCAAATTAAGGGGAGAGTACCTCCAAGTAACACTTAGGTACCCCAAAGGTAAATTGGAGGTACCCCACTAGAAACCCGAAGGTACCCACACGTACAAAATAGTGGGAGCACATTCAACGCGCGAATCTTTCCTGGTAACGCTCGCGCGTACTGTGCACTTTAAAGCTGCAACGTGCGGGCGTTAATGATTAACGTCCGCGCGTTAATGATTAACGTCCGCGCGTTTTGTTCATTATCAGTTCCTACTTGGGGGTACCTCTGGCTTACTTATGGGTTACCTTAATATTAATTTTGGGGGTACCTGGGTATTACTTAGGGGTACTTTGGCTTATTTGCTGATGTAACTTAGGCTTATTTCGTGGGCGCCTTGGCCTTATTTCGGCGTGTACGCAACTCTTACTAGGTGACACCTAAGCTTATATGGGGTGGGGGTGGTACATTGTGCCGGTTACGGGGTTACCTTAAACTTCACACGAACCATACCTTCATTTTGTTTTGGGGGGGAGTACCTAATGTATAGTAACTTGTTTTAAAATTTGGCATAATTTACGATCAACGAGTTTGACGAATCTGTGGCAGAACTTAAGCAATCAAAATAACCAAGCTTTTATTCAATGGATACAATGTCCTATGTACACAATACTTTACAAAAATATGATCGTGAAACATCATAAAAAACTAAACATGCCATAAAAGTAAAATCCAAGTGAATGCTTGATTCAGCTACAGCATTCATTACAGGAACATCCTTGTCCTCAAATAAATACATACAGATTCCCCAAAAATTAAAATTTTAGTTTGTAGTGTGACGCATGTATAATATAAAAATGTTAATACATCGAACTCTCCCCCTAGGTAGAACTCTTCTTCACAATATCATCCTTCACCGCGTTTTCTTCGTGGAGGATCATCTCACTCACAATGCTTCTTCTGAAGCCCGGAATATCATTCTATTCAAAATTAACAAAACTATATTAATAATGTGATCATTTGGAGCTTTTGAAAACACAACTGGATAGGTTAGGAGTTGTAGCGTACCTGCGTGAATGGAGGAGAAAGTTCTCCTCTCCAGAAAGCGGCGAACTTCATGGCGAAGATTCCACAGTCATGGCTACAAAAGATGCGAGTACAAGTTAATGCTATTAATATCATATCGTAGTAAGTATAGAAAAGAAAGAATAGGTGGAAAACGTACAGGTTGCCTTGCCGAGGAAGCTTAAGAGCCTCTGCTTTCGTCCTTGGAAATTTGCTTACTAAAACTTGCTTTTCCCATTGCCAGGTGCATATAATATCTACTGCTTTTAGCTGAAATATAAAAATTGATACTTAATAACAACATTAGTGACACAAGAAATTATTACGCTGATCACTTACCACTCCAGTGAGAACTTCACGGGTTCTCCACACCTTCATCGAGTTCAAAAAAAAGACTTTCTTTTTATTCATGTCAACAACACACATGTACCAATGTTCTTGCTCCAATATAGGGAAAAACAACTGCATACAAACATATTTATTAGCCCTACCCTATTAAAAGATCCCAGCAACAATGGTGAGTTAAGCTTACCATTTTGTAGTTCACTATATTCAGTAGGTACGATGGATCAAATTGATCATTAAGTCTGGTAAGTTCTCGGTTTTCTTCTGCCGCGCAAAAAGTCTGAAAAGTTATAATATAGGTTCAACAGGAGTATTACAGACAGTGTCAAATTCTTTTGAAGAATGTCGTAATAATTACCCCAATATCTGACAGGAAGAAGTAACATGGGCCTCCAACCTGCTGTTCTTGGAAATTCAGCATCCGCATGTAGCAATCCAAGATCTACATAGAAAAAAATAAAATCTAAGAATCCAAATATTTATGCGATCTGACAAGATACTTAGGTTGTTAGACTCCTACCCAGTTGGTAACCCATTTCTCAGGCTTCAAACATTCGAACTCACCGCGGGCAATGAAGACATCAAAGAATCTCACCAAAACCTCGCTACATATATATCCCACAAAAGAAACAGTCAAACCATACGCAACAATTTACAAAGCAACAACGCGTCAAACATAAATATGCGAAAGTACGTACTCTGGATCGAGGTCCTCACGGAATGCATAGTTGCAGACCGCGCTTCCAGCATCCACAGGCGTCCTACTAGAAGATGCATCCACTGGTTCGCTTGCCTACAAGTTTATTAAAAATTCCAAAAAATGAATATATGGCTGTCAACCTAATTCTAACCGAAAAACAAAAACAATTCCTTTAGAAAAACTGAGAACAAACATACCAATGGCTCTATGGACGGATCTGCAGTGTTCAGATCCGGCAACAACCTAGCCTCCGCACGATCATCATCGTAAGATGGTACCTGAAATATATTTCATGTAGGTCACACGATCATTACATCGACAATATTGCTCTTCAATCTACTATGGTAAAGTTTTACATGAATGGTTGACATGCAATTAGACATCCAATTATATACTACTTACCGTTTGCGTTGGCCTCTCGGCATCGAGCGGTTTACTCTTTCTGGCCCTCTTCTTTTTCTCCCCGGTGATGGTTGTAAAAGGACTCCTTTTTGCCTTGCCGGGAATCTTCATTCGTTTCAATCTCGGAGCCTCAACGGGTTGAAATGGAACGATTGAACCTTCATATTCTCCCGCTGTTGGATCCGGGATACATTCCGCCCTAGGTTCAATATCTTCCATCGGCGACACCGGGCAAGGGCCCTCCGGTGCAGAAGCAACGTTCACTGGAACCTCAAATGGTTCACGTGGACATTCAGGGGTAGGGTAGCTTCGGTAGTCACGAGCATATCCAACAAGCTCGAGAACCATCTCTCTTAGTTCAGCTTGCCCTACTCCAAGATTGCTTATCATCAACTTCAATCTCTCCACCTAAACAAATCAAGCCACAAACATTTGCATTTCTATAAGATCTGGAACTTATAATGAATAATGACAAAAACCGATTTCCATTACCTCCTTCTCCAAAGCCTTCAATCTCGAGGATTTGGCTACCTCACGCTGAAGGGCAGCAACTACCTTTGTTAGCTTCTTTATCGCTGCCCTCAGTTTATCCTCCTAAAACACATAATCAAGTAAAATTTATGTCCATGTACGTATAATGAATATTCATATTGAGTACCCCCTATTCGAAAATATAAATACAATACAATATAATATACCTTCTTCCTCCCCTTTGATTTATCGGACTCCGGAACATTTTCATAGTCAATATGTTCCGGAATATTCATGTCCTTTTCCTTTCCTTCTTTCTCCCTTTCCAACACATCCTCATCATTCCACACGGTGATGAGAGGAGCTGTTGCATCCAACTCTATCGCGCTCCCATCCATGCGCAAGCATTCATAATAGAACATCTGCGATTGATTAAACATTTCTTCCATTACAATTTAAGCATACCAAATATATGAAATGTGTGTATAACAATAATTTACCTTTAGAAAAACCAAACAACCACCGACATATATTTGGTGCTTCTCCTTGTATCGGCGGATTGCAGCAATGAGCCAATCAAGAACCAACTTCGACCAGTTGAGGGTATGGAGTCCCTCCATATCCATTATGAGATTTAAGAACTTTGTGCTGGCCTCCGGCTTAGCTTGAGGGCATAAAAATGAGCCCAATGCAAGCAATACAAAAAGCCTCAAAAAATCTTCATCCGCCGTCTCCTTCTCTTGCAGTCTTCTCTCCAGCTCTCCTAAAGGTATCTTACCTTTATCATTACAATACATTTTCTTTAATTCTGTGAGGTCATTTTCCACCTCATCGATTTCTATACTCTCCCCGGCAGAGGTCACCCCCAATATCCGCTGAACATCAGGAGGTGATATCTCAAACGTCCTTCCACTTACTTCAAGGCAACATTTTTCGGGATCAAATGAAGCCAATAAGGACACAATGTTGCCCTTATAACAGTGTTTAATCGTCATATCCAGAAGGCTTCCCAGCCCAATTTCTCTAACAGCTAGCTTCTGGGACTCGTTCAACCTTTTGATAATTTTTAGAAGTCGTTGAGGACTACATCTATTGCGAACTCCTTCCCCGCTTGGTGCCATTTATCTACAAATAAATACATAAATTGATAAAAAAAACTTTGCAATGTGACTATTTACATGTGCCATCTATAAAATCAAAATGTAAATTGAAATACGCCTTACGTACCCCACAAATATGCATTTTGTCCCACAAATAAGAATTGGGTACCCACAAATAGGTCCCCTAAATTGGTTTACGTACACCTACAAATTGGCTTACCAAAACCCAATTAAGCCTTCGGTACCCCCAACAAAATAAGGCTTTCGTACCCCACAAATAAGCCTTGGGTATCCCCAAATATCCTCCCCCCCCCACCCCCACCCAAAATGTTCTAGGTACACCCCAAAAATGCCTTGGTACAAACAAGTGAGCCTTAGGTACCAGCCCCCTAAGCCTTGAGTAACCCACCAATTATGAATTAATTGGGGAGGGGAGAGGAATCTAAGCCTTACTTCCCAAGATTTTCATCACGATTAAGTACAGGATTAATCGTGACCTGGCGATTAGGTGCGGCGATTAATCAGACGACGAATCGCAGATTTGCGATTAACTGTAAGCAGTGAAACATTGTCTCTGTTTCGTAGCGATTAGGTCTCATGACAAATCGCCGAATCACGATTTCAGGAAGTACCTTAGACCTATATTGGGGATACCTTGGGCTTATATTGTGGGTACTGTAGGTTTAGGGGGTACCTTAGGCTAATTTTCGTGAGTGGGTTTGGCTTACCATGGGGTACCTTAGGTTTATATGGGAGCTACCTTAGGCTTATATGTGGTACCTTGGGCTAAGAGTGGGGTACCTTAATCTGATTTGTGGGGTACCTTAGGTTTATTTGTTGACTACGAAAATGTTTTTTGGGGAGCTCTTCGGGCGTACCTAAAGCTTAACTCGGCAGGTACCCATCGTTATTTGGAGCAGTACCTTTGGCTTATTTCGCCTGGTACCCATGGCTCCTTATGATACATTTGGTCATTGACTCATTATATTATAAAATTAAATAACGACTTACAGTCGTCTTTCAATGAGGCTGGTGGCTGTCGTGGTGGTCCCTCAATTACGAAGTTCTTGTGATGGTGGTGGTCCCTTTCTTTCGTCAAGTGGGCGCGCGCGTTTGTAAGAAAGGGAAACCTCTGTGAAGCAAATGGAGTATGATCCTGTCCCTTTCGTATGCGATGAGGATGACGAAGACGAAGACGAAGACGAAGAAGGTCCAGAAATGGCGCAATGTCGGGTAAAGTGCGGACGTGGAGAGGATCCAAAAATAAATAATATGTTTCGCACGTTGCGGACGTGGAGAGGATCCAAAATTAAATACTATGTTTCGCACGTTTTCATCGATACGAGGAGATTGCCGAGGAGAGAGCCGAGGAGAGTTTTAATAGTTTTTTAAGCGTTTGGATCAAAATTACTATTATAACCTTCGCTTATTCTGGTCCGTTGGATTGTGCTTCACAGAGGATGCCTTTGCTTCACAGGCGATGCGCTTCACAGAGGATCCGCGCGCTCGTGGCGACCCGACTTTATCCCCAACTCGATCAACGAAGGCCAACCGGTTTTATCCCCAATTCTTATGCTTGGTTACAAGTCTTCACATACTTGATTACAAGTCAATTTATGCTCATGCTTAATTACAAGTCCTTACATACATGGTTATAAGTCCACCGATGCTTGGTTGCAATCGTTAGATTTGAAGACAGCCTAAAACTGGTTCGTTTCATTGGTTGAATAGATGCTGAGTCAAGATGATAGGGTGAGCCGTTCGTTAATGAATTAAAACGTTAGCTACACGCGTCGACCAATTCTCCACGCCGCAAAAAATGCAGTAACGAAAGAGGCAATAGAGGAAATGGGTTCGTTATCACTAATCTTATCTTTTAATTATTTTTTTTTGCGGTACAAAGTCTTCTCTCCCTTTTTTATTTTTATTTATTTATTGGATAAACGCTGTCGATTTTGCAATAGATTTTTATTTTTATTTTTAAATTTGGTATATGCAGTAAATGTGGCTTCCACACCAAGGTTTTAAGTTTTGGTGCCACTGGGCGTGCTGCCCAGGGCACCGAACGGCATTTCGGCGGCACGCCGCCGGCGTGCCACCGAAACGCCGGAAAAATTTTAATGGGCAAAAAAAATAAAAATTTATGTTTTTTTGGATTTCGGCGAAATTTCGACGGCACGCCGCTCCGTTTCACTAAAAAAAATTAAAAAAATTAAAAAATTTACATTTTTCGTCCGTTTCGCCCGTTTCGGTCCGTTTCGGTCGGCACACCGACCGTTTCGCTCGAAATTTCGGTCCGTTTCGCCAACGATGCAAATTGACGATTTCCCCCAGCGAAACGCATCGCTGGGGGCACTGTAAACCTTGTTCCACACACAAATTATTATACAAGTGAACCTTTACCCCATACATAATACGCACGTATGCAGATATCTATTTTTCTATGCATAACTGATTGAGACATTACATTCCCTAAAAGGTGGCTAGGGCTCATTCCCATTTGCTTTGAATTTTATTTGTGTGCCCAAATTCAAAGGATAGCAACAGGCTTCCATCCATTTTCTTCAAACAAAACCTTTCAACCAACACATAACACCCAAATTCTCTCCATCCATTGATCCCTCCAAACTCTTCTACTCTCTCCACCCTCACTTGCCTTTCTATCCCCTCAACCCACCCCGCCCTTTCTTGTTCCCATTTCATTCTCCTCACAACTGCCATACTCAAGCCCACCCTGTAGCTTCCTGCTCCATTTCCAGAAGAGCTGAACCACATCATTCCATCAACCACATTTCTGCCTTCCACCACCTCCTTCCCTGAAAGAGACACAGATTCTCTCTGAACGAACACATCCACATTTACCGTGTTACTCCCTCCAGTGCCCGAATTCTGGCAAGAATAGATCTGTTGCCACTGTTGCTCAAGTGTCATCTCATAAAACATGGAATCTTTCATCTGATCTTTCAGCTTTCCTTCCTCCTTAACAAACATGAATGGACAGTACCACTTCCCCACCACCACAGGCTGGGAACTCTTACGAGATATTGGGAAGTCTAGTTGTGGAAGGCGTTTCCGGAGAGAGGCATCAAGCCCTGGGGCCTCCCCTAAGTGGTAAAGATGCGGATTTGATGTGTAAACGCTCCATCCTTTTCTCCTCAAAAAATCAGGAGGGAACCCATCTTGAGCAATAGATTTGGCAGAAAAACTCGTCGAGCCACAGCAATCAATCTCCCGACTGATCTCGACCTGTTGATATGTGTCCTCATGATCCAAAGCTCTTGGTTTTACATCTTTAACACAGTTGCAGAAACAGCAGCTCACCATATCTTCTTCTCTAGAACTCGTGTATGCCTCCCTGCAAAGTCAGTCAAAGAAAATTTAGCCTTAAAACACATATCACAACAAGAGATTTCCTTCCGCTATATAAAGATACACTTCATACCCTTTATGTCTTCCACTAGCTTTAATCACGTAATATCGGTTGGAGGACAAGGGATGATCAAGAACTGGGATAAAGAAGGCTTTATGCGTCTCAGTCCGCCTGTGTTCTCCAACCCCCCGACTGTACTCCACCGTTAGAGCCTTGTTTTGAGGAAAGGGAAGTTCTTTAATATACCTATCTTTACACAATCCAAAGCAGCAGGTATCCACGGACTCTTCATCTTGAATTATCAGATACCCAGAACTGGGACCTTCAGGTGGAGTTATTGAGAGAGAGTTAGGGAACTTTCTGTAGTTCGACAGAGGCCTTGTGACATACATGTTGTTCCCAGATCACTTGCGTCCCTTCTCTCGTTGTTTTTCTCAGATCTTTGTATATATGATAAATGAGGTCAAAAACCACAGGTGTGATTATTTCCGGGAAGATATGGTGAGCTGGTAGTTGAATGAATGAAATATCTATCGACGCTTTCCGGGAAGTTACATCCATCGAAGAAGGAATAACGTATGGAGTTCAAAAAATTATCTGGAGAGTTCACTAGTCAAAGATATCTGCACATGGTACTGTTCAAAGTAAATGGGTGAGATTCGTATGTGTCATAATTGAATGTGCCGTGTGAAGCGGTATAAAACCCGGTCTTAACCGTGGAAAGATAGGTTTTTCCTTGTGTGTGATTGACGAGAGGAAGAGTTTTGAAGGGAAGGCCAAAAGGGTTGAAATCGTTTGCCATTATTTTACTACAGTGATTCATTCAGCTGAAGTGAGATGCTGCCACACGGAGGTTAGAATTCTTTCAAGTGGACCTCACTGAAACATTTAAAACAAGGGAAAAACAATAACCGTTACATGCTTCACATGGAAACATTTCACACTAACAGCAAAATGCAATTCAAGAAAAAATTTGTAGGTGATTTTAACTCGTCTAAGGCCAAGAAGCCTATTTTTACCAAGAGATGCAAGGAATAATGAGTCAAATAAGGAGGCCAATCTAAAAAGGTTCGTAGGATAGAGTAGTGCAAGTCTTCCATGACCAGTAGGGTTCAAGGAATAATGAGTCAAATAAGGAGGCCAATTAATCTAAAAAAGTTCGTAGGATAGAGTAGAGCAAGTCTTCCATGTCCAGTTGGGTTCAAGGGCTCATGTTAAACAACCAAAGTTCCTAAAATCTTAAGTTGAAAGGTAAAATTCGAATTATATATATATATATATACACCAAAGGGTCTAAATACGATATCTCAAAATTTCCCGTCATGTGGGGTTTCGTAAGAGAAAATACGTGGGGAAGACAAACATAGGATATTTACACCGTGGATATGAATAAATGTCAAAGCAAACTTGCCCCATTAACATATCATTGCATGTAATGGAGGTGGTGGTATGCCATATGGATCAGTGATGATGTGATGTTAATAGTACTCTCATTAATTTTAATTTCCCATAAAATTATAGTAGTAGGGGTGCACGTGCAGTACTGTATATGGAGAGAAGAGAAGTGGGGGAACAATTACAAGCTGGCTGGGTTTTGAACGAAATTGTTGAGTTTAGACGGGTATAGCCCTGAAATTATTGGTATCCCAAAGGGATGGGCATTTTCGAGAAGATGTTAATTATTCTAGGCACGCTTCCCAAGGAGACTTCTTGCATTAAATATAGTATAGTTGTATGATTGAAAGTTGCCATTTTTCAGAATATTGACTTTTGGAAAACTTACCAAAAAAATAGATTATTTTTTGAAAAATGAAATACAGTTTTATATAGTTTTACATTAAAATAAACTCTTGTAAATAAAAATTCCACTAAAATATTTTTCTGCATCCTATTTTAAATTAAAACAAATAGAGCCTTAGTTCATGCTACAATAATTTAGTGAGTAAATAAGCGGCATGGCATTTGTACTTCTGCATAGGACTACTTGTTAATTTGCTTAAGTTTTAAGAGGATCGAATCCAGAAGAAACCGACTTGCTTTTTGATGGTTTCGTAGTAATAGTTATTACTTGACTATCCAAACCAAGTGATTACTCCATAGGTCTAACCGACTGGTTTGGTGGCTAGTTTTTCCCATTGCAAGATACGAAATATTGTTTGTGATGGAAAGCTAAATAACAATCAGAGGTGGCTGAACCTGATTTCATGCGGTTGGTAGCACCTTTTTGCTTCAGTTTTGCTTTAGGTGTTCCCTAAATAACAACATCCGGCGATCTGAGTTTGATCGCCATTTTGACGGATCTTCAACACAAATGAGACCGAAATGAAAGGTGCTAGATCTCACTCCCATTTGCTTTGGATTTTGTGTGTGTGTCTAAATTCAAAGGATAGCAACAAGCTTCCATTCATTCTTTTCAAACCAAACCTTCCAATCAACACATAACACCCGAATTTCCTCCACCCATTAATCCCTCCAAACTCCTCTGCTCTTTCCACCCTCACCTTTCTTTCCATCCCATCAATCCATCCCACTCTTTCTTGTTCCCATTTCATCCTCCTTACAACTGCCATACTCAAGCCCACACTGTTAGTTCCTTCTCCATTCCCAGAAGAGTTGAACCACATCACTCCATCAATCTCATTTCTGTCTCCCCCCGCCTCCTTTCCAGAAAGAAACACCGATTCTCTTTCGACAAACATATCCACAGCTACAGTGTTACCCCCGCCATCGCTCGAATTCTCGCATGTGTAGATTAGTTCCCATTGTTGCTCGAGTGTCATCTCATAAAACATGGAACTCTCGACTTGATTGATAAGCTTTCCCCCTTCCTTAACAAACATGAAAGGACAGTACCACTTCCCCACCACCACAGCCTGAGATCTCTCACAAGATATTGGGAAGTCTAGCTTCGGAAGACGTGCCCGGAGAGAGGCATCAAGCCCTGGAGCCTCACCTAACTGGTAAAGGTGTGGAGATGAGTTGTAAATCCTCCACCCACTTCTCAAAAAATAAGGAGGGAACCCATCTTCAGAAACAGAATTGGCAACAAAACGACTCCCACAATAGCAATCAATCTTGCGAGGAAGGATCTCAAACTGTTGATATATGTCCTCATGATCAAAAGCTTGTGGGTTTATATCTTCACCGGACTCAACACAATTGCAGAAACAAGAGCTGATCACATCTTCCTCTCTAGAGCTTGCATACGCCTTCCTGTAAAGTCAGAAAAGCATACTCAGACATAACATACAGAGACATGTACCCTTCAGACAGTAAATCTTGTATCAAGATCACCAAAGATAATATACATACCCCTTGTGTCTTCCATCAGCTTTTATGACGTAATATCGGTTAGACGACAAGGGCTGATCAAGAACAGGGATAAAGAAGACCATATGAGTCGTTGTACGTCTGTTATGTCCAACACACCTTGTATACTCAACTGTAAGGACCCTGTTTTGAGGGAAGGGAAGATCTCTGACATACCTTTCTTTACACAATCCTAAACAACAGGTCTCCACATCCTCTTCATCTTGAATTATCAGATAACCAGAACTGGGACCTTCAGGTGGAGGTGCTGAGAGACAGCTAGGGGACTGCCTGTACTGCGACAGGGACCTTGTAACATACATGTTGTTCGTAGATCAATTGTGACCTTCCTCTCAGTACTTGCACCAGATATCTGTATATAAACACAACAGACATTTTATTGTGGCTGTTGGAAATGCTGCTAGTAAATAGAACTGTGCAGAAGGTATGATATGGGCATCTATCTATACTTTCCAGAAATTACGTAAGAATTTAAGCAATTACTTGGAGAGTTCATTAATCAAAGATACGATCTGATTATTCGATAAGAATTCTGTGGCGACCAATTATCAATCATTCACATTTGACATTAATGTGGTGTTTTCAGAACTGGATGAGCAAGTTAAACTGCTGAGACACCAACTGAACAACTGATGGTCTTGCTTGACTGTCACCTTGGTTTGGTTATTAAATGGCTGTGATTGTATGTATGGGACAAACAATGCGTCATGTGGAGCAGCAAAAACTCAACGTAAACTGTACTCAACCTGTAAATTGCATTGAACAAGATTGATCGGTTTTTAATGGTATATGATCGTGGGTGGTGTGGGCACCTCGGTTTTGGGGTCAAGAGTTGTGAGACCCTAAACTATCAAGTTGGAATGAAGTTGCCCCTATCCGTTAAGGTGTTTAAACCATTTAACAGAACCAATGTTATATAGAGGTATTGGTTGCATTAAACCCAATTATTGATTTCTCTGACTCAATTATGTTATTTTTGTGACTCTTTAATGCATAAAAATAAGCAAGAAACCCGAAAATCAACTCATCCAACTGAACATCTGAAAGTGGCAAGCTGTCAACAGCACCTTTGACATCACTTACCGACTTGAGATCACAACGGCAGCATTACAAGTCACCATCATATCAGGCTTTCATGAAAATCCAACTTCTGACGAAATCAAATCTACAATTCTCACCGAATACCTGTATGTGGGCTGTAGATACCATTTCTCTTACCAATTTTGGGAATCAGAATTTTTTTCAGAAGTTAGGAGGGTCGAAAAACTATTCTTGAAAATGGATTGAAATGAAGTAAATATGGGAGCAGATGTGACTGCAGGTTCATGTGATATGTAAAACAAAATTGATGGTTCCAAGACACAATGCCTCTGGGTCCCTTTCTAAAACAACATGACAGAAGCAAAGGCCCTCTTGTGATGTAAATGTCTTTGAGAGAAGATAAATGAGTGACGAGGATGATTAGAGAGTTGATTGCTTGGAGAAAACATTCTCTGGATCTAGTAATTGGAGACATCATCATCATAATATAATAGTCAAATTGCATCTAAAATCAAGGAGTTCTACTACATGTACCTCAACGTTTGGATGCACTAATTTACATGTTAGACACACTTATTTGAGTGTAGGATGTACTACCTTTTCTTAAAAGTACTATTAGTGAATGTTTACAAAGAAATTACCCAGTTATAGGTGATTGTGGATGCACCAATCTGCATGTTCGACACACGTTTTTGTGTATAAGATGCACTATTTTTTTTATATTAAAAATAGTACACAATTATAGGAGATTTTTTGTGCTCTAATTTACATTTGTTTGTAGGACACACTATTATTTATCTGAATCACCAAGACTTGGGGATTTCGTTAACTGTTAAATCATCTACATCTTGGTGATTTAGCTAACAAATCCGGGGAAAAAAAAGGCACATGATTTTTACCTAAATTGGCTAAATGTAGGCAATTTAGGTAAATAGGAAAATTTCTGGAGAGTACTGAAAAGGGATTTTTCGGTGCAGTAGCAAAATTCAAAATGAAGACAGGAATAATGATAAACCCACTTGTGATTCCAAAGAAAGGAACCTAGGAATCATTTAACCATGATGCTATTACGACTACTGAGTCAAAACATTACTCTTTGATAAACAGATTCAGATTTATGTAACAGATATAACGAAAGCCCATGAACAAGAAGTTAGCAACACCATCTGTTTCCTTAAAACAAGGCAAAGAAAAAGGAGATTACCTGCGGACAGGCCAAGAAATGCCAAGCTGGTGCCTTTCCCTGGTATCAACTCACGACCACCATTATTAAATTTGGTTGGTCCATGGCAACGTTCAAGCGTGCCTACTCTCGTGAGTCCCAACAAATCAAGTATGGCATCTAAGTTATAAGTTCGATTAAGACATTGTGTGAATGCTTTGAATGGCTATTTGAACAGCAGAGGGTGGAGGGGATGCTATGAAGGGTTTGGCTGTAGAAGACAGAGAAAATGGAACTGTGTATAGGTGAGGCAGGTAGGAAAAGTAAGGGTGGCACGGTTGACACCAATGGGAAAGGGAGAAGTTTAGAGAGCCAAAAATGGAGGGGTAAGTGGAGGTTGCAGTGAAGGTTGATTGGGAGAGTGGGGTAGAGGAGACAGCAGAGAATGAGAAAGAGAAGTGCAAATAGGAGTAAGGAAGAGAGGGTGTCGGTCTGCGAGAGGGTTAATGTTGAATGGCGAGAGCTCTGCGTAATTGGGAAGAAACTAGTCGGGAACTTTTGTGAGAGGAGCTTTGCTATGAAAAATGAAGAGATAGAATTTCTGTGAATGTAGGGATTGGGAGATATCTGTGTTAAATTTAGGGTTTTTTTTTTGGTGTGAAGAGTGAGGATCGAGTAAGAATAAGGGGAGTAGAGAACCAGAGAGTGAGATTGGAGATGAGAGAGGTTGTGTGTTTAGAGAGTTCGAAGATGAGAAGAGGATGAGTTGAAGATTGACTGTGTAGGGGCATATGGGAAAAGGTGGGGAAAGCGAGAAAAGCGAGAATTCGTGGGAAATGGCAGATGGGTCTCTCTCTCAGGTCGGAAAAAACCAAAGAACAAAAGAAAAAACACACCAGTGATATGTGGGTTGTTTGTGCCGGAACGCATTAGTTCGGTTAAACCGAACCCAAACCGATTTCGGTTTGGTTTGTTAACAGTTCGGTTCGGTTTTGGTTATAAATTCTCAAAACCGAATTAGTTCGGTTCGGTTTTGGATTATATCTTCGGTTAAACCAAACCAAACCGAAATCCGAACCGAACAGCATATATTAATATATATATTCTTTTAGCTTTCCTTTAAGCGGAGCTGCGAAGGGGTTGATGATTTTGCTTGGTTTTGTGGCAACGAGTTTGGGGTTTCTGCGTCTACGTGGTTTGTTTGTAGGGAGACTTTAAGAGTTTTTAGGTTTAGGGTTTTGTTTCTTTGCTCGTTTCTTTTCTACGTCTGCGTGGTTCATTTTAATCTTGGTTCGGTTTTCGGGTTAAGTAAAACGGTTTTAAAATCGGTTCGGTTCGGTTTTGGGTTGTCATTTAGCAACTTCGGTTTGGTTTTGGGTTTAGGCCAACCCGGACCAAACCGAACCGAGTTGCACCCCTAGGTCTGACCACCGAGTCGAGTAGGGATTCATTCTTTGTTCATGAGTGGGTAAATGCCAAGCCAGCAGCAGTTATCACTAATTGTATCTTTTAATTATTTTTTTCCCATGTGCTGTACAAATTCCTCCCCTTATTTATTTATTTTTTTGGTAAACGGTGTTGATGTTGCTATATATTTTTATTTTTGTTTGAAAATTTTGTATATGCAGTAAATGTGGCTTCCACACACATACATTATTATACAAGTGCACCTTTAACCCATCTATATATATCTATATCTATATATATAATATATAGCAATCAGTTTTCGTTGGGAGAGCTCCAAACCTTCATCCCTCAACCCTGGTAACTCCATGTCACTGCTGACATGGCAATTTAGGATTAAAAGAACTGTTAACAAAAAATAACGCCCCTTCGTTCTTCATCGAATTTAAAAACGCTTGAAAACAAGAAACGACTGTGGCGTTTAGTAACCAAAAACTAATAAGCGCACGTAAGTTTAATAATCTATATATATAATATATAGCAATCAGTTTTCGTTGGGAGAGCTCCAAACCTTCATCCCTCAACCCTGGTAACTCCATGTCACTGCTGACATGGCAGTTTAGGATTAAAAGAACCGTTAACAAAAAATAACGCCCCTTCGTTCTTCATCGAATTTAAAAACGCTTGAAAACAAGAAACGACTGTGGCGTTTAGTAACCAAAAACTAATAAGCGCACGTAAGTTTAATAATCTATATATATAATATATAGCAATCAGTTTTCGTTGGGAGAGCTCCAAACCTTCATCCCTCAACCCTGGTAACTCCATGTCACTGCTGACATGGCAGTTTAGGATTAAAAGAACCGTTAACAAAAAATAACGCCCCTTCGTTCTTCATCGAATTTAAAAACGCCTGAAAACAAGAAACGACTGTGGCGTTTAGTAACCAAAAACTAATAAGCGCACGTAAGTTTAATAATCTATATATATAATATATAGCAATCAGTTTTCGTTGGGAGAGCTCCAAACCTTCATCCCTCAACCCTGGTAACTCCATGTCACTGCTGACATGGCAGTTTAGGATTAAAAGAACCGTTAACAAAAAATAACGCCCCTTCGTTCTTCATCGAATTTAAAAACGCCTGAAAACAAGAAACGACTGTGGCGTTTAGTAACCAAAAACTAATAAGCGCGCGAGGCGATTGAAGAGGCGATTGAAGCCTGGAACCAAAAGGCGAGAGTTCCTTGCCAGATTTCCGTGTCTGCGAGAGTTCCTTGTGAGAGTTCCTTGCCAGAGTTCCGTTTCTGCAAGGGTTGCTTGCGAGAGTTCTTTGACAGATCTCCGTTTCTGCGAGAGTTCCTTGCGAGAGTTCCTTGCGATTGAGCCCTAGATCCTCGACGTTTGAAACCCTTCATTCTATTTTCGTTCAGGTTTAGGTTTGAACCCTACATTCAACTTCCGTTCCCGTTTCGTCCTATAAACCCTAGAAACCTTGAGAGAGTTCTGGTTGGGGAACGGTTCGGTTCCTGTGGTGCCTCTAAGTCTTTGGTCAGTTAGGTTTTGGGGGAATAGCTTTTATTTCCATTAAAGCTCTCGGGGAGCTTGTTAATTTTCAGTGTTAGCAGAAGAAAATCATAGGCATCTGTGAAAGGTTCTTTTGCTTGGTGGCTATTCTTGTCGTCTGGGCATCGGCTTGTCAAGTCTGGTGGTCTTCGTTTTGTATCTTTCGAGTATGGCTTTGGAATCGGAGGATGAAGAGGAAGACCCTGATGGGGAAGAAGAAGGGGAGGGTTTGCTCAGTTTTAAGCCGTCTTGGTTCGTCAGGACCTGGGGCGTTGAGGATTTTGTCACAGCAACTCCCTGCCCGTGAAGCCAACCTTATGGTGTTTTGGTTTGTTTTTGTTTATGGTGAAATCAGTTTTATTGTGTTGTTTTTAGTTAGTTTTTGTGTTGTTAGGTATCGGAGGGCCTCGACCCTCCTTGTCCAGGTGCAGTTCTGGGTTCGGATGTGTCTCGGTTTACCGAGCACTCCTTTTCTGGCTTTTTCATCTTTGACGAAGCCTTCTCTCCCGTTAATGGGAATTTCAATCCGTGTTTCGACGGACCCTTCGTCCGACCTTACCCCTGTTCTTCAGGTGGTTTCATGCTGCTTCGGTGCAGGGTCGGACACTTTCATTCAGAACTGCATCCAGACTACTGGGGTTGATGTCTCTCCTTTATCCTGGTCTCTTTTGTTCCTTCACTTTTTTGGGTATATTATCGTTGTATTCTGCCTTGAAGCAGCAGCTATTGTAACACTGTTTTCATCTAATGAAGATAGAGCCTAAAAAAAAAAAAGTTTAATAATTTAAAAAATCTAGCCTGTTATAACTATCGCTCAACTTTCCAACTTCCAAGTAACGGTCTGCAAACGCTTCACTCGCTCCCTACATAAGCTTCCATGGCGGCTTTAAATCGCCTATAGTGAGGCCCTCTGCATTTTCTTCTGCTCCTCACAACGAGGAGCTTATCCACGCTTTCAGTCCGAAACTGTCCTCCAGAACACTCATCAGTTTCGGCTTCATATGTTTCCTATTCTTCTAGAGCTTGGGTTCAGAAACGTCCAATGGATTTTCCTAGGTTGCCTCGGTGTCGGAAACGGTACCTATGCCGGCCACCATTGTAAACTGCTGCATTACTCACATTGCCACTGGTGATCTCGTTCGAGAGGAGATTAATTCCTTAGGTCCTCTCTCCCAACAGGTTAATTAGGGTTTATTTTTATTGTGTTCTTTTTTTTCGTTTCTCTTGGTTTAGTTGTCATTCATTGTTGTTTGAGTAAACAAACGAAATCTGTCGGCATAGATCCATTGTTGACAAAAGAACTATCCTCGTAAGACCCAAGACAATGTATATGATTTGTTATTGTATCAGTTATTTCTTGCTGAAGGTTTTAAGCTTAATTCTCCCACCTTTGGATATCGTTCTAGGAATTTGATTTCCTTTTTTTTTTCCTGGTTAGTGGGAATTTGATCAATATCTGTTCTTATTTATTTTTTTGAGAAAAATGGCGCAACTTTTGGTGTGAAACACAGTGACCATGTGCCCTTCTTGCAGAACACCAGATGAGAGTTATTTCATTTAGAGATATCTAATTAGCAATCAACAAGGCTTTGGTTATTTAGATTTCCTATACTTACCTAAATACTCATCAAAAAATTAGAACATTACCGGCTTCATGTTGAATCCAATTTTGAGTAATTCCTTTTGTTACCTTGTAGAGAATTTTCAAATTCATTGTCATAAATGCATTCATGTGCACAAAAAGGATGAGTGTCAGTTTAACATATTTTGACCAGTCTGACTTCTACCATTATTTCAACCAACTTTGTGAGAATTCTATTACAACCGACTTCGTTAGCTTGAATAAAACAACAAAAATTTCTAGATTCAGCGATGCTTTGTCCTGTTAACATCTCTGGTTGTTAGTGATTTTTGTGATACATTGTTAAAATTAGGTGCCTACTCTTGGTTGTCTCTTTGGCAAAGATGTAGGGCTAAGATGTAGAGCTAACATATGATTTAGCCTCTTTTCATCTGATCTCATCCATCATATCTCTTATTTTTTGGGTCTCACTTGCATCATTAGTTGGTTTCTCATTTTTCCTAACTACTTTTAAGCCGGAATTGCTATTGCAATTGCCAACTTTATGTCAACCTCCAGCTTAGTGACAAGGACAGAGTGCTCCTTTGCTTCTATTGTGAGCCTAGTTTGAAGGTTTGAATAAAACAACAAAGATTAGCAAACTCTGTATTGCTTTATCCTATTACATCTCTGGTTCTTAATGCATTGTGATTTATGTGATACATGTCCAAAATGAGGTACCCACCCTCATACACTTCAAATTAACCTTTTGAAGTCATGCTGTAACTTTTCATTTCTTTTAATAAACATAGACCTATTGTTCCTCTACCATAACAACTTATCTCTTTTTCTTCAAATTAACCTTTTTCTGTAATTTTTCATTTCTTTTAACAAACATGTCTAATATCACACGCATATTTCTACCACTACTTTCTATTCCTCTATGCATAACATCCAGTGTGTTCCTTTACCATAGAAATTTATCTCTCTGTTTTCAAATTAACCTTTTTAAGACAATATGCTTATATATTTCAATGGTTATATATATTCTGTAATGTTTCATTTTTTTTTAAATGAAAACATATCTATTGCAGTTAGCATACTTCTACAGTTACTTTCTATCCCTCTACCTTTGACATATAGTTTGTTCCTCTATTATAATGACAATTCTCTATGTGGTACTCAACAGAGTTTGGTTCTCTATTGTTGCAATTGACGATTTACCTGCTATTCATGTTGCAGGGAAAATTTGATGTTTTAAGGAGGAGGCGTTGAGAGGTGTCATGTAGATGGTGAAGAAGAGTTTTACAATCAAGTAATTTGGAAAGATTAAATCAGTAACATCATTCTCATTTTATTCAATGATTCAAAATAAAAGCCTAGGCTGGTTGAAATTTTAGATAAGCCATATCCTTAAATAATCAAATTAAATTCAGGGCATTCCCTTTTTTACCTTTTATGTCTTCATCTAAAAATGATTGTACTCTATCAAGCCAACCACATGACCTTTTGTACACACAAATTTTGTGTTTGAAATCAAACGGATTAGATGTGCCAATACAAATAAATTTGTATTTTTATTAAAAATAATGTAGGGTATAGATCTCTGTGATTCCTTTGATTCTTTTCTTCACAAATCTTTGATTTGAAGGCTAAAATAGCTTGATTCTAAATCGGTCTTCGGCTTTTCAAACTTCACGAAAGGCAGATAAAGTGGTAGATTTGGTGGATTCCACATGTAGATCTATACTGGATTTGGGGAGAAGTCTTTGGCTTGATCTTCGGCTTGTAGGCTTGTTGAAGATCTTAAGAAAAACTTCGGTATTTGATGTAGGTCTCTGGGCTGTAGAGCATATTAGAGACAGGATGTTTGAATCTTCAGATCTTGAATTCAATTTGTTAGTCTTCAAGTCTTCAATTCTTCAAGGCTTGTTGGATCTTTAGAACAGCAGCACTTCAATTCTTCAGTGATTTAGGTCTTCAGAGCAGCAGAGCTTCAACTCTTCAGAGATTTAGGTCTTCAGAACAGCAGAGCTTCAGTTCTTCAGGGTTTAAGTCTTCAGAGTAGCAGAGCTTTAGTTCTTTAGGGCTTCAGTCTTCAGAGTAGTAGAAATTTGCTTATTTTCTTCTGTAGACTTCCTGTCTTTTTGAATGAAGAGAGAACCCCCCTATTTATAGATGTTGGGAGGATAGAGCTCTCTAGATCTAAAATTCTTGAGATGATTATCACAAGTTGTAGATAATTCTCTATTTTTTGAATAATTACCCACATTTAAAGATAATTCATTTTTTGAGAATTATCAATATAATAATCCTTCAAAGGGGCCCCACAAGCAATTTATTAGCTATTTTAGAGATTATATAATTTTATCTCTAAGTAGGGTTCACACTTTTGTGAGATTTTGCCATGTGGCATCCCAAAATTTCTCTTCTTACACCTTTGCAATTCGGACAGGAATTAGAACATTGCATTCCCATGTGGGACACATATTAAAAAAATTAAAAATAAAACGTTACCTCATTCATCAATCCAAAGATATCCTACAAATCTAACAAATGAAAAAATTATTAGAATGTATACTAATTGCAACTCAATTCCAATATCTATATAAGAATCTTGAACCATACGTGTCCATATATCATGACTTCAGAAAAAGAAATATATTCATTGAAGGGTAACAAATAGTCGAAAGGTGTAACTCAGAATCTCATAACATACCCATGGTACACATGATAAAGATAATGATTATAATTGATTATATAATAAGGGAAAGGAGAACAATGACCAAAAAACAATTAAAAAAAAATCACCAGTGGCCACCAATACTATTAAAAAAAATATACTAAAAATGATCAAATCAAAAGACAGAGCTTACCAGTAAAAAAATGAAGTAAAAAAAGAACAAAAACAAGAGCTTGCCAAAAAGAAAAATTAAAACTTAAAAAAATGTTCAAAATTGATCTTCAGAACTTGATAAATGTAGTATGCCTGGTTGCGATGTTCACATTTCAGTGAAAAGATCTAAAAAAGGAAAAAGATTAATTGAAATATAGATTGTGAAGTATGAAGAAGAGGAAGAAGAAGAAGAACACCATTTAGTGACAACAACGTCTAGGACACATTTTAAAGGGGTTACCAATTGCCCATGTTCGGGTGTAAGCACCTTTATAGATGAGGAAGCATAAACTGATCCTTGAGAATAAATCCAAAAAAGGCTTAAAAAATGAATCGTGTATAATTGTTATCAATCCCCGTCCATTGCACGGGGTGTTTGCTAGTATATATATATATATATATATATTATATAGCAATAGGTTTTTCCTAAGAGAGCTCCAAACTTGAGACTCTCAAACCTGGTAGCTCCACATCATTGCTGATGTGGCAGCTGATTTGTCACAAAGTAAAGAAAAGGAGTTAAAGCCCAAAACGTCTCTTGCTCGTTAATGTTCCTATCTCTTCACTCATTAAATTTTTAAAAATTCCTTCAACCCTTAAGTTTTAGTTCTCTTTCTCTCAATTGGCAGCTTACATGTCACTGGAATAAAGGAACCACTAACCCAAAACGCCCACGCCTCTTCACTGGAATTAAAAAACGCTTGGTAAATAAAGAAATCATTCAACCGAAATCTCTTCATCTACTTCTCGTCGGTTACTTGATATGCCTCTAATCTGATAATGAGCGTATCTCCCCAGTCGCCTAAACCTATTCATTACTGCGCCCTTTGTTACCTGCTCAGTGAAGAAATATATTTGAGAAATGGCATTTCTGAATCTGCAGTTTCTCTGTCTGAAACCTTGACATTGCCCATGGTTTCTTTGAATAGCAATTTTCATTCTGTATCGGTTGATATAGACCTACTATTTCAATTGAATCCACTGGTAGATAAGATGCCTTCAAAAGATGTTTGCTTTTGTCATGGAGACGAGTAGAAGCAGAGGTTCATGCTTCATCAGATTTGGAAGATGATTGGAATTGCAGTTGCGATCAATAGGAAAAAAAATAGGCATATAAGCGTCAAAGTGCCTACAGGCTACAGCACCAGAGAAGGGTTTTGGATAGATGTAGGAATACCCATTTCGATTGAAAAGGGGACGGAGGGTGGCAAAGAGGAAAACGACGAAATTCTTTTTCTGGTAGGGTATGTTCATCTGGGTCGGCCTTGTTTCTTCAAGGACTGGTGCTGGTCTATTGAATTCGGGGGGGGGGGGGGGGGGGGGGGGGGGGGGGGGGGGGGTTTTATTTTCTTATGAATATCTCGTTTGTTTAAATCTGAGTGTTTCCTATTTATTCATTTCTATCGATTTTGAGGATGCGGAGTTGTGATGGATCTGCACGGTTGGATACTCGACCTAACAGAATCCCCCTGTTGAAAAATCTGTTGCCGGGTTTGATGATTATAAGATTAAGGAAGAGTTCTTGTTGCTTTTGCAAGGACGGGTGATTGGTCTAGGTTCAATCAAATCATTGTATTAATTTTAAACCAGGTGAAAATTGTTTGTTGGTTTTTGAATTTTATTTATTTGTTCTCGGCTTCTTCGTTAAATGTACCTTCTCACTTTGGGACTAAATATTCCGGTGTCTGGTTATGCATTTGGTAGTTCAAATTTTCTGCATTTGGTTGCTTTCTAAATTTCTATTAGGCTTTTCCTTTTGAATGTGATCGAAATGTTATGAGTTGTCTGCCTACTTGAAGACCTTGATTTCTCTAATCGTTAACTCACAAACAAAATAAAAGAAAAGAAAACGTCCCTCACAACCAAAGCCCAAATGGAAGACTAAACTCAAGTGGCATAAATTGCAAGTGGAAAGCATGGCCGTTGGTATTCTCTCTCTCCTAGTCTCCTCTTACACAACATTTTAGTTTGTTAGTATTCACCTCACACAACACTCACTTTCAGGTATAAACTTCATCTCCTTCTTTTTCCATAGCTTCTTTTTTTCATCTCTTTATTTATTTCATTTCCGAAGTTCATGGTAAATGTTGGTGTTACAACAAATTGGACTGTTGTCATTTCCTCCCACTTTCATTTGATTTATTCCTTTACTGGTCATATTTTCTCAATTTTCTATCAGTTTGCATCAAACCTTGTAATTGTTAACAATTAATTTTAGTTTGTCGATTTTTACTAACAAATGTTAATTTGTTTAAAAAAATTCCAATTTAATGATATCAGTACGTTTTGCATTTTTTACAGTATAATTTTAGTTTGCTGATGTTTGCCATTGGCGATTATCTAAGAACGCAGGAGGATAAGTTGAAGCTGCCTACACCCTACGTAACCAAGGTGTTGGACCTTTTCTCAAGTACTTCGTATTCCTAAACACCTCTTTTCCAAATCCATCTCTTTGGTTTTGTGATCTTCTGAATTCATGTTTCAAATGACTTCTCAATACAGTTGAGATGTCTTCATCTGAAGGGGTATAAGAATTCAAACATATAAAAATATATATATTTTTAATTAAAAAATATATAGCTATACATTGGTTCCGCCAGTGCCAATCAGGAGACACAATAATTTTCGGCGATGTTATTACTATCATTAATATTTGTGTCCTTGCTTTTGCTAGAACTTCAATTAAAAAAATTTCCGAAGTGCAAACATGACAGTAGTCATGTGAGTAAAATTGATACTTGGTTCTTGAACCATTTATTTCCGTGCTTTTGTTAGGACTTCAAGTTGAGTTTAGAGGCATGTAGTAAATTTGTTAAAGAACATGAGTTTAAATATTGAAATAATGTTGTTATTGTTGTTTTTCACTTTCCCTTTTTTTTTAACAATTAACACCAACTTTACTTTGCTCCTGGGAGCTTAATTTGGATTTTTAGCTGAGTTGATTTTTTGAGTTTTGCAGAACATAGTTTGAATTAACTTTCAATTTTGAAAATAAGAAAGGAAAAAAATAGATAAAAGACCATTAAAAACTCAATAATAAATTGATTTTGCTTAAGAAAAAGAATAAAATTATTTCAATAAACAATATATATCCGTTAAATTGTAATTATTTATATAATTATATGTATTACTTTTTATCCATCCCCAGTGCGATGCACGGGGTGTATGCTAGTACACTAATACACACGTATGCAGATATCTATTTTTCTATAAAGAACTGATTGAGACATTATATTCCCTTGCTAGGACTCATTCCCATTTGCTTTGAATTTTATTTGTGTGCCCAAATTCAAAGGATAGCAACAGGCTTCCATCCATTTTCTTCAAACAAAACCTTTCAACCAACACATAACACCCAAATTCCCTCCACCCATTGATCCCTCCAAACTCTTCTACTCTCTCCACCCTCACTTGTCTTTCTATCCCCCCAACCCATCCAACCCTTTCTTGTTCCCATTTCATTCTCCTCACAACTGCCATACTCAAGCCCACCCCGGAGCTTGCTGCTCCATTTCCAGAAGAGCTGAACCACATCACTCCATCAACCACATTTCTGTCTTCCACCACCTCCTTCCCAGAAAGAGACACGGATTCTCTCTTAACGAACACATCCACATTTACCGTGTTACTCCCTCCAGTGCCCAAATTCTGACAAGAATAGATCTGTTCCCACTGTTGCTCAAGTGTCATCTCATAAAACATGGAATCTTTCATCTGATCTTTCAGCTTTCCTTCCTCCTTAACAAACATGAATGGACAGTACCACTTCCCCACCACCACAAGCTGGGAACTCTTAGAAGATATTGGGAAGCCTAGTTGTGGAAGACGTGCCCGGAGAGAGGCATCAAGCCCTGGGGCCTCACCTAACTGGTCAAGATGCGGATTTGATGTGTAAACCTTCCATCCCTTTCTCCTCAAAAAATGAGGAGGGAACCCATCTTGAGCAATAGATTTGGCAAAAAAACTTGTCGAGCCACAGCAATCAATCTCCCGAATGATCTCGACCTGTTGATAAATGTCCTCATGGTCCAAAGCTCTTGGTTTTACATCTTTAACACAGTTGCAGAAACAGCAGCTCGCCATATCTTCTTCTCTAGAGCTCGTGTATGCCTCCCTGCAAAGTCAGTCAAAGCAAATTTAGACTTAAAACACATATCACAACAAGAGATGTCCTTCCGCTATATAAAGATACACTTCATACCCTTTGTGTCTTCTACGAGCTTTAATCACGTAATATCGGTTAGAGGACAAGGGATGATCAAGAACTGGGATAAAGAAGACCTTGTGCGTCTCAGTATCGCTGCTTTCTCCGGCCGGCACACTGTACTCCACCATTAGAGCCTTGTTTTGAGGGAAGGGAAGTTCTTTAATATACCTATCTTTACACAATCCAAAACAGCAGGTATCCACGGACTCCTCATCTTGAATTATCAGATACCCAGAACTTGGACCTTCAGGTGGAGGCATTGAGAGAGAGTTAGGGAACTTTCTGTAGTGCGACAGAGGCCTTGTGACATACATGTTGTTCCCAGATCACTTAGCCTCCTTTCTCTCGTTACTTGTCTCAGATCTTTGTATATATATATGATGAATGAGGTCAAACACAACATACTTTAATTTTAACGGGCCTATTGATAAAGCTTGTGTGCTTGAGGGCGAGATATGGACATCTTTCCGGGAAGTTACATGCATCCATGGAAGAAGGAATAAAGTATGGAGTTGTGACATACATGTTGATAAAAACCATGTGCAGAGGGTGAGATGTGGACACATGTAGCTTGGTGACAATTTCCTGGAAATTGCATCCATTGAAGAAGGAATAACATATGGAGAATTCACTACTCAAAGATACAGGTGTCATTATTGGATAAGAATTCTGAGGCAACTGATTGTTGACCATTAATAGGTGAACATGGTACTGGTCAAAGTGGTGCTTACAAAAAGATGGACCGACCAGTTGCACCTTCCCAGATACCAACTGAACAACTGAATGCATGGTATTGGCCACTTTGGTTTGGTTAGTAAATTAATGAGTGAGATTGCAATGTACGTTACAGTCGAACGTGCCGACCGTATTGAACTGGCCGGACAGATTCATTTTTCCTTGTACGATTCACGAGAGGAAGAATTGAGAAGGGTAAGCCAAAAAGGATGGAATCGTCTGCCGCTCTTTACTTCAGCGATTATTCAGCATAAGTTCGAATTCTTTCAAGTGGACCTCGCTGAAACATTTAAAACAAGGGAATATCAATAATCGTCAATGCTCCACATTGCAACATTTCACGCTAACAGCAAAAAGCAATTTGTGAAAAAAAAAAATTGTTGGTGATTTTAACTCTGCTAAAACCTCACGAGAAGATTGTTTTCACTTATTTGGAAGTTGAGAGAATGCAAGAAAGGATAGTGAAAAAAGAAAAAAGAAGAAAGTGAAAAAAAAAAAGAAGCAGAAAAATAACTTTCTTAATGTTGTTTGGATGCTACAAGAAAATTATATAGTTATTACTAAAAATCTTGCATTTTGTGTTTGCATAACAAGAAAATCGTAGGAATCCTAAACAATATTTTCAATCCTACCCTTACATAGATATAACCCAAAAATTTAATTATTAATGAATAATTACGTAATCAAAAATTATAATTATTAAGAAACAATAATCAACGACCACAAGAATAAATCATGATAAATTTTATGTTAAATAAAGAATAAATCAACGACCCCAAGAATAAGTTTTATGTTATAAATCATGATTTCGATGATAGGTATATTGTCCAAGAAGTTGTAGAGAAGAAAATAAATTTAAAAAAGAATGTAAAGAAGAGTCATGCAGATGAAGGACAATATGGGGTTGAAGAAGATAACACATCACTAGAAGAGGGGTATCATTGTAAAATTTTCAAATTTCATTTCTCATGATGCAAAATTCGAGCTTAACGTACAGGAAACAAAAAGGAGCGGTTATTATCATTTTTAATCTCGAGATTCCTAGTCATCCAAATGCATCAGGGAAGCGAGAAAAGCATATTTTCTTTCATTTTCTTCTATTCTCTTACAATCCAAACAGCCACTAAGAGATGCGAGGAATAAGGAGGCCAGTCTAAAAAATGTTAGCATGATAGAGTAGTAACTCTTCCATGACGAGTAGGGTTCGAGGTCTCCATGTTGAATAACCATTAATTCTAAAAGCTTAAGTTGATAAGTGAAGTTCGAATTATATATATCAAAGAGTCTAAATACGATATCTCAACACTCCCCTGCATGTGGGGTTTCGTAAGAGAAAATACGTAAGGAAGACAAACATAGGGCATTTATACCCTGGACACAAAGAAATGCCAAGGCAAACTCGCCCATGATCATACCACCACATGTGGTGGTGGTGGCAGTATGTTGATAGCGGTAGTGGCAATAGTGGTGGAGGTGATGGTGTTACGTTAGTACTAGTGTGTCAAAAATTTAAAATTATATGCAAGATTGAAATTTGTCATTTTTCATAATATTGACTTGTTTTTGAGGAATGAAATACATTTTTATATAGTTTTACGTTAAAATAAACACTTGTAAAAAAATTTCCACTAAAATAATTTTCTACATTAATTCTATTTTAAATTAAAACGAATAGAGCCTTAATTCATGTGACAATGATTTAGTTAAAGGCTATTTGGTATAATTTTTCAAAGTTACTTATTAACTTTTCAAAGTTGGGACAAAGTTGAAAAGTGAAAAAATTCTACTTTGAAAAGGTAAAAAGTAATTGAAAAGTTATACCAAAGAGCCTCTTACTGATGAGTAAAAACGTAGCATGGCATTTGTATTTTTGCATAAGGCTACTTGTGAAGTTGCTTGAGTTTTTAGAGGATCGCATCCAGAGGAAACGGACTCAGCCTTTTCCTGGTTTCATACTAGTATTTATTACTTGACTAGCCAAACCAAGTGATTACTCCATAGGTCTTAATTGACTGGTTTGGTGGCTGATTGTTTCCATTGCAACATACGAAATATTTTAGTGACGGAAAGCTAAATAAGAATAGGGAAAATTGGTTTTTAGTTATACTTTTTTAAAATAATCTAGATTCAGTTGGCTAATTCTTGAAAATTGGGAATTAGTGATATTTTTTCAAATAATTGGAATTTAGTGTCATTTTACTATTCATGAAAATTTTTTTCCAAAAAACCCTCAAAAAGTCTTGAAAACCTCATTTGTACCTAAATGAGTGAAAAGGTTTTCAAAGTCTTTTTAGGATATTTTTGAAAAAAATTCTTGAAGAATAGTAAAATGACACTAAATCCCAATTATATGAAAAAAGCATAACTAATTTCCAATTTTAAAAAATTTGTCAACTGAATCTAGATTTTTTTTTTGAAAAAGTACTACTAAAAACCAATTTCCCCATAAGAATAAGAGGTGGTTGACCTTGATTTCATGCAGTTGGTAGGACCTTTTTGCTTCAGTTTTGCTTTGGGGGTTCCCTGAATTACAACATCCAGCGATTTGAATTTGATCACCATTTTGACGGATCGTCAATGCAATTGAGTTTGAAACCAAAGGTTATAAGTTTGACTCCCATTTGCTTTCGATTTTGTGTACGTGCCTAAATTCAAAGGATATCAACAAGTTTCCGTTCATTTTTTTCAAACAAAACCCTTCAACTAACACGTAACACCCGAATTTCCTCCGCCCATTAATCCCTCCAAACTCCTCTGATCTCTCCATCCTCAGTTGTCTTTCCATCCCCTCAATCCATCCCACCCTTTCTTGTTCCCAATTTATCCTCCTTACAACTGCCATACAGATCAAGCCCACACTGTTAGTCCCTTCACCATTCCCAGAAGAGCTGAACCACATCACTCCATCAATCACATTTCTGTCTCCTCCCACCTCCTTTCCAGAAAGAAACACTAATTCTCTCTCTACAAACACATCCACAGCTACCGTATTACTCCTGCCCTTGCTTGAATTCTCGCATGTGTAGATCTGTTCCCATTGTTGCTCGAGTGTCATCTCATAAAACATGGGACTTTTGACTTGAATGATCAGCTTTACTTGCTCCTTCACAAACATGAAAAGACAGTACCACTTCCCCACCACCAGCCTGAGATCTCTCACAAGATATGGGGAAGTCTAGTCGTAGAAGACATGCCCGAAAGAGAGGCATCAAGCCCCTGGGGCCTCACCTAATTGGTAAAGAAGTGGATATTGTTGTAATAAACGTGATGATAACTGTTCTGTAAATAAAATAATAGGCAGTAGAATTAAAACCAGAAACTCAGATTGAACAAACAGGAAATCAGGGAACCAAATTCGGATATGTGAAGTGAATGAAACAGTAGCAGATAATAGATGAACAGATGATTAACAGGCACTAATAACAGATGTAAACAGATACGAATGGAGATGATTGGAATAGACTTATCAGTCGAGGCGAGATTCAGAAATCTTTGTGCTTAAAGCCTTAAGCGTCCCCTGTAGAACGAATCTCTAGTGCGACGGGTTGATCGACACTATGGCTTCCAGCATTCAACACTACAAAAAAACAGGTTTTTACCGGCGGTAGGGTACCGCCGGTAAACATACAATTACCGCCGGTAATACCATTACCGGCGGTAAGGCCTCCCGTCGCAAAAAATGCTGACGGTAAAGGTTTTAGCGGCGGTAATTTCCTTACCGCCGCTATTTCTAAGCCATTACCGGCGGAATAATACCGCCGGTAAAAAAAATATAAAAAATAAAAAAAACAATATAATGGTTTTTAGCGGTGGTAAATTACCGCCGCTAAAAACATATTTAAAAAATAAAAAAAATTTCTGCTTTCATTCGGCAGCAGAGATTTTTAGAGAGAGAGAGAGAGAGAGAGAGAGAGAGAGAGAGAGAGAGAGAGAGAGAGAGAGAGAGAGAGAGAGAGAGGAGATAGGGATAGAGAGAGTTTGAGAAAGAGATAGAGAGAGAAAGAGAAAGAGAGAAGGAGATAGGGATAGAGAGAGTTTGAGAAAGAGAGAGAGAAAGAGAGATAGAGAGAGAGTGAAACCTTTGAAGAAACCTGTAGAGAGAGAAATACTAGGATGTTAGTGAGAGAATAATTTTACAAAAGAGAAAAGAAAATATAAATAATAAATAAAAAGAAAAATACATACCTGTAGAGAGAGAGAGACAAGAAGAAAAAGATAAGAAGAAAAATATAAGGTGAAGAAGAAGAGGTTTGGGTTGTATATATAGAAGAGACTTTTAGCGGCGGTAACAAAATTACCGCCGCTAAAAGTCGAATAAAATTTCAAATTTGGCACTTTAACGTTCATTTGATTTAGAATGCGGGAAAAATTCCCGCTTTTGCTTTTACCGGCGGTAATAAATTCCCGCCCCTAAAAAGTCTCTCAATAGCTCCAGCTGCATTTTTAAAAAAAATGACCAACTTATTTACCGGCGGTTAACCGCCGGTAAAACCTGTTTTATTTCGTTTTTACCGGCGGTTGTAAAAACCGCCGGTACAGAGTTTACATTTATTTTCTCAAAAACACATTTTTTAACGGCCGCAATACCCTACGGCCCCTAAAAGTCCATTTTTAGCGGCGGTAATCTAATTCCCACCGCTAAAAGTAATTTTTGTTTTTAATAAATGGCTTTTAGCGGCGGGAATTTGATTACCGCCGCTAAAAGTAATTTTTGTTTTTTAAGAAATGGCTTTTAGGGGCGGTAAACAATTTAGCGCCCCAAAAAGCCCTCTTTTAGGGGCGGGAATTCGATTACCGCCGCTAAAAGTCTTCGCGGGAACTTCCCGCCAACTTGTTGCCGGTGGTAGTTATGTTACCGCCGGCAAACTTAATATAGCGGCGGTAACTACCGCCGCTAAAAGCTATTTCGCGCTCAAAAAATTCGCGCCATAGAATTTTCGCGCGAAAAAATTGGTAAATTAATTTTTAGGAGCGGGAAGTGCTTTTACCGCCGGTAATAGTGCTTTTACCGGCGGGAATTTGATTACCGCCGCTAAAAAGCGTCGCTAATTCTCCTCATTTTTGTAGTGCAACGACAAAACGTCTCTCCAGTAATCTGCACAGAAATACTGGACAAAACAGAACCCCGTGTAGTAGTGTCACTCTGAACAGTTTTTGGAAGAAGAGAAGAAGAAGACAGATTTCGTGTGTATCCCCAAAACCCTAATCTCTCTTCTATATATAAGAGAGAAGAGAAAGTGAACGTTTGTAACCTTTGGATGGCACACGTTCACACGATTAACGTTAATTAAGATTAATTAATGTTTAACCCAACGGTTATCAAACCCAAACGATTAGAAAACGTTTTAGAAAGAAAAAAGAAAACGTTTTAGAAAACAAAAGAAAACCGATTAATATTCAGCATAAAAAGATAGCATCATCACACACACACACCACGCCATGCCACGACATGACCGACCGACCGGACGGCGGCGGCGGCGCGCGCGCGCAATGCAAAGAAACCCCGACAACAAGGAACAGTGTCTCACTTTAGGGGTTGCATCCCTTTGGTTCCCACTATTCAATATAAACCATTGGAAGTTCTCATAAACTTCCAATGTGGGACTATTTAGTTCCCACGAAAGACAAACACTAAAAGACAAAACACCAAGAGGAAAGTTTGAGCCCTTAAAAACCATTAAAAATACAACAGATATGACTTGTGAATCCTCCACCCACTTGTAGTGCCCCGGACCTATACCCAACAAGATATTGTCCACTTTGGGCCCATTGGACCCTCACGAATTTGTTCTCAAGGGATAACACGAGAAAATTTCCCAGTAGTCACTGGTCACCCATCATAGCACTACTCTCATCCAAGCACACTTAACTTGAGGGTTCCAAGGGGATTTAGTCCCATGTTATGCCTTAAAAGGCCTCTTGCTAAATAAAGGATCACAAGACTACTTGTAGCACATCCCCATACCCTCTTGAGCGACGTGGGATCCCAACCATATACGCATTCCCGCTTGGTAGCTCACTGCTCGCCCAGGTCTCTCACCCCGCCCACATCACAGCCACCCACTCAGACAGCCAGGATGTCACACACTTCTCCTCAAAAAAGTAGTGAACCTATATTGGGAAACAGAATCAGCTAGAGCTGTAAGTAGGGTGGGTTGGGCCGGGTTTCTATGAGTTCGGGCTAAACCCAGACTAAAATTACTTGGCCCAAACTCACATTGGCCCGCCTTAAACCCAAACTCCGTGAGCACAAACCCAACTCTAAAACTTTTCCTTGAGTTCAGGTTGGGTTCGGGCCAACCCAAATTAATAAATTTACATTCAAGATAATTGCATTTGAAATCCTTTTATAACAAAGTAAGAATAGAATTGATGAACTAAAATGTTAGCTAGGATGCAACAACGATAGAAAATTATTCAATAAATGTAAATCTATACTAATACATAAAAGCAATTGGCAAGATTTGAGCCTGCAACGTGTGTGAGTTTCTAACAATTCAAATTCAAACATACAAAACTATCTACTGTTAAAATCAACGAAATCGCCTCCTTATCTCCACTTCAAAGCAAATCTTCTTTCTTGCTTTCAAGTTTCAAGTTACCCTCAGATTTTTTTTATGGTTTCTCGGATAATTAGATTCTACACCGTTTAACATTCAAGTTTCCCTCACCATATTAAGGATCTTCTTCAGAGCACTCCCTTTTACACTCCTTCACCATATTGAGCATAAGATTCTACACCCTTTTACATTCATGGTTCCCTCACCATTCAAGTTCAAAGCCCTCTCGTTTCAGATCTTTGAAGACCCCTCCTAATTCTCTTTCAAGACGGTGCTTTGTTTTCTTGAGTTGAATGGCGATTTAAATCCGACTACTCATGTTCTATCTTCAATTCGACATTAGGCCATCTATAAACATCCCTGAAACAACCCGACGTCCCTCTCAACTTCCGGTGACTCTTACATTAAAGAATCCCCAAGAACTTCAATGTCCTTAGTTTTCAAAGATGCAAACTGGGCAAGATTTCAGCAACTGTCTTCCAAGTTTATTCACTAAAAATGGAGAGACTTTTTTGTCTTAGTTCTCTCTTCTTATTTGGCTATATCTCTGTCTCTATTATTGGGAAATTTATACAAAATTAAGCAATAGGAACAAGCTCAGACCACCGAAGCTCAATTCTGGCATCTGAGACTCCATCTACAGTGCCATTTGAATCAATCTCGAGGCTATATTAGTTGGTTTCATTAAACCAAGCACCAGTCCTTATTTCTCTACAATTCTTTTGGTTTATAAGCACTAGGGGACTGCGCGTAAAAATTTTCCGCAGCACACTTAGATAAACAGCCTGTAACGTCCAAAAATTCAAGGTGGTTTTTTTTTAAATTTCTTTTATATATAATAATACTAATATGGCTAAATTGTTAAGGAAATATCAGGATGTGAGTGAAAGTAAATAAAGCAATTGAATATAAACCCAGATCTTACTAAATGAGATCGGAAATTCAACAAAATAAATTTAAAGAATAATACACATTATTTGCATTTTATAGAATCTATTATAACATTTCAGCAATAAAAGCTATTTACTTTCCTACGCTACGTAGGCCAAATCGACGTTAAGATGCACTGATCAAGGTACAAGTCCACCTCTTCATATCCTGCTTTTAGTCCACATAAACCTCAATCCCTGTAAAATAGTAGGGATGAGCAATAACCAGTAGGTTTCATTTTACAATCCGAGTCCCAAAAAGAATGTCAGAGGATAGAATAACATCCTCACATAAATAATAATAACAGTAATGCAATATTTCATAAATGGACAACATTAATAAGTAAACATCCATGAATAATAAAAGTTTCATAATGCATTTCAATTTGTCAATTACATTGTCCACATATAATTTTTCATATACCTTTCATTAGTTGCAAAGAATAATTTAATAAATGACAAATAGGAAAATGTTGTATAAAGAAAACAAATTCAGAAGTTTCCAACACAATATCAATAGTGTTTCCAAAGCAATTTACAACCAATACCAATTCAATGTGACATCATAGGACTCATGAAGTTAGACTTCTTTGAGAGATCAATTACCCGTTCCAATTGCCACCTCACGACTTATGTACGAAGCCAGCTTACTCTGGGTTTCGAACATCGTCTTATTGTGGATCACCCAAACTAGATACATGAGTGGGTTGGCAAGTACAACCCAGTCAGACTGCAACAATAAACTCAAAGAAATACCTCACCGAGATACATGGTGGTACGGATTGCTGCAGCTCAACTAGATACAGGAAGGCTTCACCAAGATACATGGTGGTACGCATACATGGACCATGGGAATTAACTAAACAGAGACCTGCCCATTACATTACCTAGCTGACGCATGGATCCATACATAGCTATGCTCGCTAGACGCTAAACCCAAAATCAAAACAACCAATCCATTCCAATATTGCTAACCATGGGATCAACACCACTCCAAGATATATGGAGGGAACCAATAATTCATTCCAAGATACAAGGGAAAACCAAATCCTCAACTCAAGACACATGGAGGGGAACCAGACTCATTCCGAGATATACGGGTGTAAAAACAACCACAAAATACTTATGTAAGCTGAAACCATAAATTTCCCAAGTAAACCAAAACAAGTATAAAAGAATCTTGTAGAACCTTCGGAAAGCTAAAACAAACAAACCATGCACCACATATAAAGAAAAATATATGAATTTAAAATGGTATTATATTACAATTCAATATCAATATGGTTTAAAATAATAATTATCCATATTTAATTATTTGTCATTATGTTACACAAACATTTCAAAATAATAGTAATACATATTTAATACAAGTGGGTTCTACATCAAGTATGATTTAGTCGTTTATTTTTAATAATACCACATATTTAATTAAGGCATAAAAATTATGTTTTTATAAGAGATCATGATTAGGGGCTCATCCATAATTATCAATATCTAAAAGTATATTTTTTTATTATTACTTTGTTTATTTACTCATTTTAGGGTTAAGGTAAGCAATTTATTTCATTATAGGATTAATAGGACTCAATAAAATATTTATTTAACAATAAAGGTAATTATAAACCATCCCACATTATCTGACATTCAAACTATATTTATTATTTTTAACCTTTTACTAATTTATTTTTAAATAAGTAATTCATTTTATTATATGATCAACTAATAACAAACAATTATTTAGCAATTATAACTGACTTAAATTGTAGATATCTTAAAATATTATTATTATTACTTTATATGTATGTGACATACACCAGTTCAATTCTACCATTTTATGGCCTAAACCATAAAGTCACTAGAATTGGTATGTCGGGCGACAAGTAAATCTGGATCTTAATTAAAAATTTAGATAATAAGCCCGAATTCACTCGTCTATGAACACTACTAGTCATCTGATACCAACAGATAATCCATGTTCATCAAATATATCAAAGTGCAATAAATCAAATGATGATAAAGCAGAAGACTTTAATAGAATATCTATCTCAAAATCATAATCTCAGAATGTAAAATTACTGAAATGAAATACAATTAAGTACAATGAATAAAAATGATAACTGCTATACCTCTAAATCTGGATCTACCCGAAACCAACTGCCAACACTCTGGAATCTACACAGTCTATATATAATAACTAAATGAGATTGGAGATCCCAGTAAGCCATTATTTATATAACACAACAAAGATTTGTACATTTACCGGCGGACAAGAACCGCCACTAAAGCCACAAAGACCGCCACTAAAAGGTCCAAGTTGCGACAGTTATCCGCCATTAAAGGTCTCGTCGCTAAATCTTTTAGCGGCGGTCTTTGTATCCTTTAGCGGCGGTTTTAAGACCGCCGCAAATACGTTCCGCTTTTCAAAAAAAAATCTGTTTTAAGCGCATCCCCTCCCCTGCCCCCTGCCCGCTGCCCGACCCCCATTGTCCCTGCCCATGCCCCCTACCCCCTGCCCGACCCCCATTGCCCCTGCCCCTTGCCCTTGCCCCTGCCCCCTACCTGACCCCCATTGCCGCCCCCCCCCCCCCCCCCCCCCCCCCCCCCCCCCCCCCCCCTTGCCCTTACCCTTCACCTCAACCGCCCTCCTACGATCCTACCTGTCTCCATGCACCTAACTAGCCCTTCTCATATAAATATTAAGAAAATATAGAAAAGTACTTATTTAGAAGGCCTTGCTACAAAGCCTTAGGAAAACATATAATAGTTAAAAATTTAAAAGTCCCTAAGAGAGAAAGCCTTGTTTATTAACCTAAACAAATCTCAAAAAAATTATAATTAAATCATGCATATTCAAGAAATAAAAGTAAAATTATTCTCAAGTACACTGATTTGTCTAATTTATATTTCAAAGTTATATAATTAATTAATTACCACAGCATTGAAGTTGAAGCGATCAATTCCTTTCCAAGAATCCAACTCGTAGGCCATGTAATGCTTATAGCAAGCAGCAACCTTGAGTCGATCCGAACCACCATTATCGGTCTATTGCAGGCCTTTAACATAACCAGCTGCAAATTTGCTTGAGAGCAATGGATCTTCTCCCGGTGTCTCCTGACCTCTTCCCCATCTGGGGTCCCGGAATATGTTAACCTTAGGGCTCCAATATGTCAACCTAACTAAACCCACATTGTACATTGCTCTGGCTTCAGTTGAGACCGCCTACACAACATCCATCAAGCTTAATTTACATGGGTAAACAAGATCATATATTGTTCTTTGGTCAGGGCAATTTTATTCTATAAACCCAATAAACCCATAGTTCCATATGCATAGATAGACAAGCTTGAAGGGATAAAATGCAAAGTATTAAAAAATTTTAATTTTTACAAAAAAGGAAGTATGAAAAGGAAATCTTGCAAGCTTTCTAAACGTGTGAAAATGAAGAAGAAATAAGTGCAATCATCTCCAAATCCAAGTACTACAGGTTATTTCTTACCTACAATGAAAATAAGAGAACCTCAACTTCTTATCCCCTCTGTAAATGATATCCACTCCAATCTAACAAATTGAACCCCATACAGCCATTAGTATACACAAGACAATAGAAGAATTTTCACATTTTCGTTATGCGGCAGAGCTAGAGATTAATCCAAATTTTAGAATTGGCCTAATGAGAACACAGTTTACTTTGTACAATTCTCATTGTTCAGTCTATTTTAAATTGATCCAAATGTTAAAATTAGCTTAATGAGCATGAAGTTTGCTTTTTAAAATTCTTATTGTTTAGTCTATCTGCCATATAAGGAGTGACATTGAAAAATCTTAGTCAAGGCAGTAAGTGGTGTAAGCAAAGAGTCATCCTCAATGCAAATTGACTGAAAGGGACTAAATATTTTTGCCTTCTGTCAGATGGTATATGATTTGAGGAGAGGCACTAGTACAAAGTATAATAGGAATCAAGTGCTATAGAACACATTCTAACCACAACCTTTTACGTACATCATAGAACATAGAAACTGCAAGCCTGGGCTTGTGGTGGTTGAAGGGGTGAAGGATAATTAGAGTAATTCCTCTGGCATATAGTTTATCATCCTCTAGATTTTCTGCTTGCCTTATTCTCTGTCTTTGTATGTTATCATTATAACTTAAAGTCTCATTCTATTAGTTGGAAGTAAATGCAAGAAAAACTGGGAAAAAGGAAAACTTCTTCAGCCTAGTTGTCATGGTCTTGGTTTTGATCTTACATGTACAGTGACTAGAAACCACAATGGAGAGCTAATTTTTCTTAGCTATTCAGTTACATTTTTTGCAAAACTTTTAAGTTTTAATAAATAAGAGCTTCTGAAAGTTAAAAAGAGTACAGAAGATTCTCTTAAAAAGAGCTCCTGTTAAAGTGCTCAAAGATTAAATTCTTTCTCAATTATGAAAAATTTGTAAGTTATTCTTCAATTTCTTTCAAGAGACTGGAACACTTCCAGATGCATCTGATCATGCAACAAATTTGTAAGTTATAAAATATCACGTGGAAAAGATATGATAAATGTGTTGGGGTAAGGAACCCTCACAAACCAACATACACCATTTTCACTGTCAAATTTGAGGATTGAACCACATGCCACTCTTTTACCCCTTTTCCCAGACTATTAATCCAGCTAATGATTAACATCAACCTAAATGCACAAGTCGTCAAAGAGAAGAACAGGGGGAGAGAGACAGAGAGAGTGATTTTGCTTTGGGAAATGAGAAATTGGTCTATGAGTTTAATAACTTACCGACTGTTGTTGCCTCGTGCTTCCCGATCCACTGTCCAAGTATGAGGCGCTGAGGGCCTGCATTCAAGGGAGGAGAAGAAGGAATTGAATTAATATATTTACAGCTTTGATGAGTAAAAAGATGATAAAAGAACATGAGAATTGTCCGATAAAAAAAAAAGGTTCGACAATCTCGCCTGAAGTTTCATAGATCTGACCTCGGGGCTTACTTACCGTACTCCCTTGTTCAAGTTCGATGCCTTAGACGATGAAGAAGTTCCAGGAATTCGAGAAGGATGTGAACGATCGCCATAGCCAGAAATCAAATTGTATAAGAATCAACTACAGATCCAGAAGTTCTCTTTAGTCTCTGTCGATGAAGAAGTTCTCAGTATCAGCTCCAGATCCAAAAGTTCTCAGAATCAGCTACAAATCGTATGGAAAGTTCTCAGTTGATGAAGAACGATCGCCGTAGCCAGAATCATGAGGCAACTTGAGAAGGAGGCTAGGTGAATGATTGCCGTAGCCAGAATCATGAGGCAACTTGAGAAGGAGGTGAACGATTGCCGTAGCCAAATCGTACGAGAATTAACTACAGATCCAGAAGGATCCTAGAAATCAAATCCACAAATCTATGAAATCAATATATTTATTCATAAATCGAAACATACCTCAGATTGAAAATATCTAGCAACACTTCTAAACCCTTGCTTTCCTCGTAGAGAACGTGAGAAGGACAGTGAGACTAGCTAGACGAGAGAGAGAGACTGGGAGAGAAGAGTGGAAAGCGATTTGGCGAGAAGAGAGATAGGAGAGGAAAGAGATAGAGACGGTGAGAGAGAGAGAGATGGAGTTACAGAGGGATAGAGATCGAAGAGCCAAGGGAGAGCTAACAGGATCGGTGAGGTTTGATAAATTAAAATATGACTTTTAGTGGCGGTCAATAAAAGACCTCCGCTAAAAGCCGCTTATATCCCGCCGCTGAATCGCCCTTTTTTTGTAGTGTAACTTAAATAAACAATGTCTCATATAATCCAAACCGCGATACATTAGAAATCAATATGTGCAAGTGAAAGAAATAACTATCTCACTAAATAACAAGAATTCACAATAAGGTTCAGAAGAATTACAATAATCATCAACTGGAATATAGAAAATCATTTCATAACTTAAAACTGAATCAATCCGATCAATTCGATAAACCATATAATATTATATTACAAGACTAATCAAAGTAATGTCCAGCCGGAGCTATATACATCGGCCAGGACTACAACTATAGTAGTCAGACTGGAATGCATAGTCCTTGGATTACAAGATCACCATACACAACACATTTCGGGTAATTCCCCTTCTACTGGGAAATACCAATCACATCGCTCACACTGCAAGGAGGAATCAAATGTCTCGACTGGCTTTGCCAGGAGGAATCACACATCTCGACTGGCTCACATCACAAAATAAATAAAAACATGCTGGGAGGAATCCTCAACTCAACTAGCTTCGTCGCTCCAATCAGTACAACTCCCTCTACTCCCATACTGATGATCCCTCATACACTCAAGTTTTAATTATCTTTTAAGCATCCACACAAACTACTCAATATCCAAAACATAATAAGGATCTCTCTTGAGATAAAATAGTGAAATTCATTTGGCCCTTACTAATAAGTAAATTGCTAACCCACTATTGATAAGTTAAACTTATAGCAGGGTAAAACTAATTTAATAAGGGTGTAATATACACAATTCAAAATTAGAAATACTCGTGTGTGCCATCTTATTCAAATATGCATATTCTTCTCAAAATATTAATATTATATTATAAATGCAATTTGGAAACCATGTTAGTGGAATTTGCATGAAATATTTAATAACAAGGATAAACATCATTGTTTGAAACTTACTATACATATATAATCGATGAAATCCGATTTAGGACTCTCTGATGCAAATAAATGAATTAATAAATTATCTTACGCATTTATATAATAAGTTTCTTATTTTGGACCAATTTCCAAAATTTTTTTTCGTGTAATATGCTAAATTGCACCTACAATACAATTTTTCTCTTTACTTTTCTTAAAATTACATTATCCTATTTTTAAATTAATTTATAAATCCTAAAAATCACTTTAAAACACTTGTTTATTAAATTTTGATTTTTCTTTCAAATTTTAACTAAAATGTAATTATTTATTAGGATTTGAACTAATTTGTTGAATTTAATTTAATTATGAACTAAAACTTAATTTTTTAAGTGTTGTACAATAATTTATCAATAGCTATCTCATTATATACTAAAACTGAATATTTATTCATTCGCATTCATATACACATTTTGTACTGAAAATTAATTAATTTTTGAAATGTCGCCCCTAGCACTATTCATGCATTTTTTTTTTTGGGAATTAAATGGCCTATTTTGGGGATTTTTCTAGATCAATCCAGTAATTCTCTTAACCTAAAATCAGTTCTTATGTAATTTACACCTGGTAAACTAATTTTTAAGCTATTAAACTAAAACTTACAATAATGTTTGCATAGTTTTGCAAACATCCCAAAACTTCCCAAAACCAATTGAAATAAGGAAAACTAAAAGCAAAACAGAGCATCCGTATGATTAAACAGAGCTCTGTATGATCAAATCAAAATCAATTCAAATCTTAATAAAACCAAGCCACAACAAATCTTTGAATTCCAATCAATATATTATACTTAAGATCTAAAGATGCACAGGAGTTAAGATGTCAACTTCAGTAGGCTAAGAACTTTGTAACCAAATCCAAGCTATTTAACTAATTGTTTTGCTAATTCATAATACGTATAATAGAAATTAAATCTATCAATTCAAAATCAACATAAGTGATGGACTTACTTCTTCCATTGTGCAGCCAATAGACAAGACTCCTCTTGACAGGCAATCTCCCCAACTCAGCTAAAGAGCTATAGCAAAATCAGCTAAACAACCCCACCAACTCTCAATTAAACCAACATCCAACTCAGGAGAAACCCATGCATCTCTTCGCTTGATTAAACTAAGAAAAACAAATCACCAACCTGCAAGCATACCTTGAAGAAGAACTGACTTGGGCAAGAAATCAGACCTGAACAGTGTTCGTAGAAGCACTCAAAGAACCCCAGAGATTTCTAGAATTGTCCAGATTTAAGTAAGAAAACTGATCCTGTAGGTTGCCATAGTACCATATCTCTACATACATATGAAATTTCTTGACTTGCAAGCCACCGACTACTCCTAGGCATAATTAGCATCCAAAACCTAAACACCATAAAGCTGTACTCCCAAAACCTTATCCAATAAAAATGCTAACTAAATCCTAATAATATTAAACAACTTCAATAAATTCCCCAATAATTCTCAAAATTTACTACAACACAAAATTTGTTACAATTTAAAATATAATTATTCCTTCATTCAAAATATATGAGACAATTCACAATTTAAGATATAAAATCTTATTAGTAAATACCAATAATCATAATTAATTTTGAAATTAATCTAATAATTAACAGAAAATCGCATAATTATTCCAAAACATCCAATTTGAAAAAAATTTGGGATGTTACAATGACTATTTTAGGGTCTAAGATAACCAATCTATTTTATTATCATCATCATTTATTTATTTATTTCCCCAGATAAGGCAAACAATGTATTTTATTACTATTATTTCGTTATTGCTATTATTAACTTTCCATATAAGAAACATGTATCATTTATTTATTATATTTCATATTAAGTAATAATTATTTATTTATTTTTTTAAAATTAGTATTAATTCATAAATATATTTCATTAGTGGGTTGGATGAGATGCCAATCTTTTAGATGTGATCGGCCAAGATCATCCGTTGATCCCATATCCATGGAATTATGCAATTATGTGGTTTGGTTACATAAAAAAGGATTGTAATAACACTAAAACTAGGGGTCATTGTGTATGTTTGAAATTTCTTTTAACTTCAAAGTTTATAAATTATCAAAGTATCTTAAAGCTATTTCAAATTTCCAAGCCTAACCCCTGTTATAAACGAACCCAATTAACTTCTCACTTCCGTGAGTTCCCAAATCTCCACAACCCCATCTCTCTTTCTCTCTCTCTTGCTTTTTCTTTCTCTTTCCCTTTTCTTTTTCTTTCTGTCTTAAACAATTGAATCCTCCCCTGGTTTTTTTCTCTTTTCCGAAAGGAACCACCCGTCCCTAATCACCTGTTAGTTTATCCACTGATTTTCCTTCATCAATAATTCCTATCCAACTCATCTATCTACTGATCTGACCTTGATTTCTACACAGGTTACTACTCTTACACAAATTACTGCTTCGATAATTGATGGGATCTCACGTCTTCAACAAATCATCAACCAGGATCACCAAGATTATATAGAAACCCAGAAACACAAGTCTCGTTCAATAATAATGCCAGAGTACTTAGTTATATAATTTCTCATATGCAAAGTGTTTGATTCAAGATTAATCCATCAATTATATATATATATATGTCTACCATATTAATTAGATTAAATATTCTTTTAAAGCTCATTCATCAACGATACAAGAATTGTCAACTAAACCATAAACAGAAGGCAGTAACATGATTTTCAGCAAGTAAATTTCACAACCTAAAGTTTCAAACAATTTCAAAAGAATTCACCTACTAGTAACATATTTGAAATCATAACATAAAACACACATCAAAATCATGTGATGAGTTTATTATTTTATAATCTGAAATTCCCAAACAATTTCAAAAGAATTCACCTACTAGTAACATATTTGAAATCATAACATAAAACACACATCAAAATCATGTGATGAGTTTATTATTTTATAATCTGAAATTCCCGTTGGAATTGAATTATAAATCCACCTACTTGAATTGTTGCGAATCCATCTTCTCAAATCTCTATAGCCTTCTCCTATAGCTTCCGAAATGTAAACTTAATCTCCTAGCCGTCAAAGCCTTCTTTTCTAGGGTTTTTCCATTCTTCTAATTTCACAGATCCTATTTATACCTAGTTAATAGGGTTTACTAATCCCACTTTAAATTAATACCTTTTTTTTAATCATATAAAATTAGAATTATTCTAATTTTCGTATTATATTTATTCCCTATTGTAGACACCTGATTTTTGCACCCCAAAAATGAAGAAAATGGAAATTTCAATTAAAAATTCAAACCCTGAGGGGCCTAAAAATTGACTTTTTGATCCAAAGAAAATTGGCCATCAAACTTCCTCTCATTGAAAAGAGCATTTCGACACGGTTTTAACGCAACTCAGTTTGCCAGAATCGGAGTCCGGATGAGGAAGTTATGAGCCGGTCAAACTTTTGGGGGAGCGAAAGTTGACTTTTTGCTCAACCCCAATTCAACTGCCCAATTTGATCCCAGTGGATAGTGTGTTTCGAGCTGATTCCAACGACACCAAATTTGCTGAAATCGGACATCGGACGGAAGAGTTATGAGCAGTTGAAATTTCAAAGAAAGTTGCCCATGTGGCAAAACAGCAGCAAAAAGCAGAATAAATGAATTAAATAAATAAAATAATCATTTAATAAAAATATCTTTATTTTTTAATAATATTTTAATAAAAGAATATCGTTTTTATAATAAAATAATCAAAAAATCGGATAAAAATCTTTAAATAAATCAAATTTAATAAAGCATTTGAAATCCAATATTTTAAAAACGTGCTGGACCGTATTTGAAGTACGGGCGAGGCATGCCCGTATTTCAAATACGGGCAAGCTTCTAGAAGGGGACGTGTGTCGCTGTACGGCGAGACACGCGTCCCGTACGGCCGATTTTGTGAGATTTGAAAATGTGCGTTTTTCGTCCGTACTTGAAGTACGGGCAAGGCATGCCCGTACTTCAAATACGGGCACGAAAATTTTGCCTATAAATAGAGAGGCCACCCCCCTCATTTCAACAGGCTGGTCCCTTTGGCCTTCCCCCCTCTCCTTCCTCGACTTTTCTGCATCCAACCTCTGCCCAAGTTCTGCCGGAATCTCACCAGCCCGAAATAATACCCAAAATACCCTTAGATTGTCAATAAACCTTGCAGAATCTCTCTTTCTTCCACTCTTTCAACCTGAAGCTAAGTGAATCCCTTTTCAAACCCAATTCGGAAATTCAAGGAGATGCGGAAGCGCTGCCAAATTCATTCGGAAGAATAACTGCAAACCAAAGTAAAACAGGAATTACACTGTAAGCATTCCTACAGTTTTAAGTAAATTTCAGTTATTCCTGCTACTTTCTTAAGTTCACTTATGTTTTGATCTCATCATGTCATATCTAACATATTTGTTGGCTGCTGTATGTGGTGAGAAATTTGATCTAAAGTGATCATTCCCATGTAAAAAAAGGAGGAAGTAACCAAAGATTATCAAAGGCGCCATAGGAATGATTATGAATTGATTTTTGGTTACCATTACAAGAAGATCTACGAACTTAAGATTCCCTGTAATTTCCCTCTCCATCCCTTCTTGACAACAATCATGAATGACTAGGAGAAAAGAATACTTCTCCAAAAGATGCTAAAGAAGGAGAAAGAAGGCCTTTTAGGCCAAACAAGGCAAATGGAGCAAATGCATTACAATGAGAATCCTGTAAATAACCACAGGGGTCGCCGGAGTACCCAAGGATCATGCCGGAGTAATCCCAGTCAGAATCGGATCACAGAAATGTAAAATGGGAAGTGCCCGTAAACTCAGTACGGTTCGGGCATGCCCGTATTTATTGCACGGGCAAGCCCGAACCGAATTACATCCACGGGCAAGGCTAGCCCGTATAGCAAATACGGGCGATTGTGAAATGACTTAAAATAATACAATTTTTGGCCCGGTTGGATTTGTTCCGACCCGAGCTAACCTGACCCGCTCCAAGAGGTTAAGTGGGCTATTCTTAGCCCCCTATGGACCATGGGCCTAAATGGGCCCACCAAGACCCATCTTGGGCCCACTTGAGTGGCCCACATTTTGACTGGCCTATACCAGGCCTGTTTTCAATAAACAGGCCCAGGCCCCTTAACCCTTGGCTAATGGGCCCATTCCAAGCCCATTAAGCCCAAAAAATTGTAAATAAATAAAATCTAAACAACCAAATGGGTTACCCAATAACCCAACTGGGCCCCAGGCCCAATCATGGCAACCCACGAGTCTTCCAACGGGACCCCGGTCCGACCCATTCCGCTAAATAAAAAGATAAAATCAAAATAAAGGGGACCTATGCCTTCAATGGTCCCCACTCAGACCAAATAAGTGTGCATGCTGGTCTAGGAAGGGTGAGAATTAAGTTGACTCAAGACTAAGGAGACCCACGGGACCTGTCAATCGACTGGGCAGGCTAGGGTGTCTTCGGGCTTCCCTAGACGTAACCGAGAACTTACTCAGAACTCTAATAAAGTCGCAGACCAAAATAATTAGGCCAGGATAGGTGCCCCTTTTGTGTCTGCCTGCACCTCTCAGGCAGTGGCGACTCCAAACCAGTCCCGAGGCGAGCATCACTTCTTCATGCACCTCGTCGTGCGGCCCGAAATCGGGGTGCGCACACCTATTTTTAAATTACACCTACTCACCCTATTTCTCATAGTATTACATGAATTAAGCCCCTTTAATTAAGCATAATAACAAAAAAAAACCCTTTTCTATTTAATAAGCTATAAAGATGTTATTTAAATCCAAATTAAAGCTAAATTATCTTCCATTAAATTTTTAGACCTAGTAAATTATTTAATTAATAATTTAGTCACTCAAAATAATTAGAAAAGGACGAAACTATCCTTATGAAAATTCTGGGTTATGACACAGCCACTCTAAAAATAGATAGTATGTCATTTGAAATGGGTAGTTATATCGTTTAAATTTGAATGTGCGAAAAGCACTGGTGGGGTGATAATAGTGGGGATTGTTTTGTTTGTGGAGGGTAATATTTGGGAAAAAAAATGGAGGGTCAGAATCTGGGGGGAATATATTCCCGGCCCCTGTTATCTTTACTATTAGTATAGATAAGTGATGATAATTAGTAAATAAAAAAATGGGTGAGCGCCAATAGGTAGTGGCGACTCTGTAAATAATCCAACTAGAACCAGTAAAATAAAATCAAACCAAAAGAAGTCAATAGACACACCCAAACCCCTAAGGAATGTGCAGATCGATTCGAACTGGCTAAGAACCAATTGAAATCCTGTGGATCCTTTATCTAGACTCCTTATGTGGATCCTCCACAAGATTGTGCCATGTGTCCCTTGTGGAGGATCCACATAAGGAGTCTAGATAAAGGATCCACAGGATTTCACCTCGCTGAGAACTAGATGAAAAATCGGGTCCATACAAAGCTACATACACAAATCAATTAGAGAAATGATGATTAACTATTGAGAGAAATGAAGCTACGTACACAAATCATTTTCAAGAATTACTAGAAGGCATTACATTAACTCTATATATCATACTTTTGTTATTTAAGTCTATATATGCATGCTGCTATATATCTTAGAATGGCTTCAAGAATGTTCTTTACTTACATAATCATGCATGATTAGAACGATCTTCAAGATTTCCTTTAATTTGTTTTGCATGAGAGAGAGAGAGAGAGAGAGAGAGAGAGAGAGAGAGAGAGAGAGAGAGAGAGAGAGATTTATATATAGTTAATTTAACTCAATGCTCAAACTAATCCAACTTGGCAAGCCATGCATTAGGCTTAGGTCGAAGATTGTTGGAGGCCAATCTAGACTAATATATGAAGCCAAAAGGGATTGATTTTCCTTTTGCAATCCATAACCCAATTACTAGTTAATTCCAAAATTAGAATTTTTTTTTCCAAAAATAATCAAATAATTTTATAATGATCACCAACAATGTGATAAATATGAACTAGCACAAATCAAACAAAGAATTTATTAACTTATGATTATATTCGTTTATTTCCCATTAACATATTGTTGCTTCGAAATTGGGCCGGTGTGGACACGTGTCGATGTTGATGATGTGTCTCTATGCGGGCGTGTCAGTATCGTTTGATACAATGATTTTGGGTTGGGTCCTGACCCCGGGCATCTGTTCCGAATCTAAACCGGGATCGGATCAGTCGTACTGCAAGTCACTTGTAACGAAATCGGTCAGGCGATAATATGAAGACTAGGGGTTCGGTCTTCGTTTGGGTTCTTGTAAGTGTTTGAAAGCGAAAGCAACTAATGGCACACAACTCTTTTATTATAAAATCAGCCGACGGCTGAAAGCGACAACAGATAATCCCCAAAAAGGCAACAAAAGTAAAAAGGAAAACTGACAGGGTTTGTAGGACCGGCCTGTCCTGGTCTTATAGTCGTAATCGGGTATAAGGGCAGGAGGAAGGGGGCGGCTGCTAGCAAAGCCAATTCAGGGGTTTCACCTTGGATTACTGTTTAACTGAAAATACACAAGTCACCTGGCTTGATCAAAGCGAGTCTCGGGACTGGCTACTCGGGATTCTGTGGACACAGAACTGCTAGTCAGGGGCGGCCTCAACTTACTCTCCGGTGGCAGGATTCTGGTGTTGATCGGAGTAAAGAGGGGTCTAAGGTGTCACTGCGACTGGAAGCAGTGAGAGAAGTCCTAGTTTATCCTTCTGACTACAGTGTAGGAGAGGGGATAAAGATCACGGATGATCAAAATAATATTATAACTGGTTATGATTGGATGGATTGTGTCCTCGAACTCTTCGAAGTTGTGCCTTTTATAAGCGATCCTTGACGGTTGCTCAACCTCCCACTTTTGCACGATCTTCATGGAGGTTGGCCACCTATAGTCTTCTGCTTCTGAAAGATAACCATTCGGCCACGATCTTAAATTGGTTACTCCCAAAAGACCGATGGCACGATCTTCTGATAGTTATGAATGTGGTTTGTCGTATTGGCTTGCATGGCCTTAACTGCGCTCTTGATTTACGCGTATGCTGACGTGGTCTGTCCAACTGTACAAAGCCTAAGTGTGTTGATGCCATGGCCTAAGTAAGCCACGTAGGTACCACGTGGCCTTCTCTTATTCGTTGGTATGTACAGGGTGTAAACATTGCCCCCTACTTATTACGCCGTCATAGGCCGATGTGATGAGTAAGTATTTTGGGTTTTTCAGAATTTGTCCGTTGCTTGATATGAAAGATTTTCCATCATTTTGCCACTTTCCCACGATCGAAATGATGAGACCTTTCGGGCTTCATCTTCCAGCTTGCTTATAAAATACCGCAGCCGAAATTTTACTTTCCTTGTCTCTTTCGGCTATTGTCTTTTCTTCCTCCTTTTCCTTCCATGGCGGGTAATATCATACGCTATACTTCTCCGGTTGAAGCTTTCGATGGCTCGTTATCTGTCGATCCCTTCCTTTATTCTCGTGATGCTCCTTTGGATGCCTCGACTGAAAAAGTGAGGGGTCCCTTACTTTTCACTGATGGAAGCGGTCTCATTCAATCTTCCCGTTTTCGGAGTTGGCCGACCGTTTATCCTGAATGGGTAGCCTGGGTCGACAGAATGAGAGAGCGTTTTGTAGTTATTTGGCGTAAAACTGGTATTTATGATATGATTCATTTTTCTTGTCGCTCTATTCCTTTAAATCGCGAACTTCTCTGTGCCATGAGTTTATTCTGGAATGCCCAGACCAATACTTTCAACTTCCCTTGCGGGCTGATGACTCCCACTGTCATGGATGTTTGCTTCATTACTGGCTTCCTCGTGACTAGTCATGAGGTCCGGGTCAGTATGATAGATCTTAAGGATTACCAGCACTTACCTCTGGTGGAGGTAGGTGAGAAGGGAAAAAAGGCACTAAAGAAAAGGAAGCAACCCCCAGTGAAGGAGAAAAAACCCTCTAAGAAGGCGGGATCCTTGCGGCAGAAAGGGATTGTTTTGTCAGGAAGTAAACGTCAACAGATGGATACGATTTGTATCTCTTATCGGTCCTATATCAAGGACTGCGCAAAGTTCCAACCTCCAGATAACGAGAATGATGTGGACCACTTCTACTTCCTTCTTTACTTCTTCTGTAATTTCGTATTCTGCTCCAAAACTCAAGCGGTTGCCAGAAAATACTATTCACTGGTCAAGCTTATTCTAGGTGAGTATGAAGTTGCCCTTGCTCCTTATTTTTTGTCGGTCTTATATTGTTCACTTCAGGAATTCGTTCATGGCACCCTTCAGAATCCTGGGGGGCCGTTGTGGTTTCTCCAATTTTGGGTTTACCATTATTTTCCGTCCAAGTTTTATACTCGGGTGCCGAATCCTTCTAATGTGCCTCCTGAGTTTGGTGGTTACGTCTGTTTGGCCGCGACTCCTGCTGTCCTCTCTTTTTCCGAATGCTTTCATTTCTTTTTTGGTCTTCATCATTTCCCTACTCCTCCTTTCGAAGTTTTTGCTAATGCTCCCGGTTTCCTTTCTATGGTGGACGACATAATCGAAGCGTAGCATCTTATCTGGGCCAGTTTTCTGATAGCTCGAAATTTGAATTACTTTTGTGAACTCAATCAACAAGAAACCGGGATTTGAAGTCTACTTGCCGAATTGTGTAGGCCGGCAATTCCAATGTCAACAGAGGATCCCCTTGCTCGATATGGATGGTCTGTTTACCATTAATACCAGCTCCATTGAACGACTGTCTGTCACTGCAGTTGACGCTGCTCGAATGGAAGAGAGTTATAGGGCAATCGCTGTCAATTTTCGTCTTCCCTTTCTTCCTCCTCATGACAGTTGCTGCTCTGATTTTCATGTATGGTGGAGTTCTTTCTGGAGTGAAATCTGCTGCCATCCGGCCGATTATTATCTGGAAAGATTGGGTCTGCTTGAGTCTTTGCCTGCACCGATCGAAGAAGGTATATTCTCCTCTTCCTTGTTTCTGATTTATGTGATACTAATTCGGTTATTTGGCCACCAAGTGAAGTACCGTCTCTAGCTTTGGAAGCTTATACTTCTCCTCCAAGGGAATTGGCCGAGGATCATGATGATGCTTTATTGCTAGAATGCCCTGCCTTGCCGATTGATCCAGATGAAGATCCTGATGACGTCCCATTACGACTGCGCCCTCGAAAGGTGTTGAATCTTGTAGATTTCTCATTGTTCGTTCTTCTTCTTTTGTCTTTTCTCTTGACCCTTCGTTTTTCTAGGTTTCAAGTTCCTCGGGCCTAGTCGCTCTTTCTTCCAATGTCATGGAATCTTCTTCGGATCTAGTTGTTGATCCTATGTCTGTTTTGGACCCGGCCGATTTCGTTGATCCTATCGAAACGATGGATTCTCTTGGTAGTGCCATTGGTGAAGCTCCTTTAGTTCTTCCTGAAGATCTGTGAGACATGGAAAAATCAATTTAATGATTTCCTCAATCATCACACGGGATTATATAAAACAAAGAGTCGCCACCATTCAATTTAGGTGTGAATGGACACCAAAATATTAAATAAACACAAAAGACAATTTTTAGGGCAAAATATCCCTCCTAAAAAAAAAAACCAGAGATAGGTAGGGGGATTAGGTTATGAACAGGGGAAGGTGTTAGGCACCCCTATTCATCCACATAAAGTGGTTGCCAGGCATTGTTCATGTTAAAATAAAGGAAAAAGCTTGCTATAAAATCCATGAAAAATCACAAAAAGACAAAAATATATGGTTTTTTCATATGAATATTCTGATTGATCCAGAACTTTCAAATATGATCATACCATTCCTAGGGTTTCATGATCAAAACAAATTTGAGATAAAATCAAATAAAATCAATTTAAAGTGAAAAATCCAAAAATCTGGCTTCAAGTCAAATTCTAGAAATCTAGAAAAATATGATTTTTATAAAATATTTAAAAATTAAACTTGAATGGTCCAGGATATAGATAAAGCCCAAATTTCACATTAAATCAAGAAATCAAAACCGAAAATACCCACGTCGATGAAAAACATCAAAAGGGGAGAATTGAGACCGTAGGGTCTTATCTCAATAATGAAAAACGATTCAAAAATCATCTCATGAAACCCTAGAATTTATTTTCAGGCTTCTGGATTCAGATCTACCATATTGATCATGATAGATCCAAGATCCTAGCCTAAAATCACAAAAATCACGAAAACAGTGCTGTAGGTGCAAAAGTGTGGAAAAAATCCAAATTTTAGGAGAAGTGGGGATCTCATGCTATAAACATCATGGATTCATGTTATTCATTCAGATTCATCATAAAAACCATTAAAACATGATCAGGATATTCAAAGCAGCCACATCTCACAGATTTGAGCACATGGGGGTCTACCCTACGGATCCACCTGTTCCCCTTTCCCCTAGTTCTCTCTTCACGTTTTACGGTTAGAGAGACTCTTGAGGTACTTAGAGATAGGTTTGGGTATACAAACACAATCACAGGCCTTATTCTATGAAAAAAAAGAAAAAAACAGATATGGGGTTCTATTCTAGGGATCCACCTGTTCCCCTTTCCCCTAGTTCTCTCTTCACGTTTTACGGCTAGAGAGACTCTTGAGGTACTTAGAGACAAGTTCAGGAATACTAAAATAGATATGGCCTTATTCTACAGCAATAGAGATGATCCTATTACTTCTAGAATTGAAGACAGAAAATAAAAAGGGATAGGGGACTTACCTGGATTGAGCAGGCAGGCAGCAGGAGTTCTTTCTCTTCTCTTGGAGCTTCTTAGAATTCCTTGGACTCAAAATTTCGTGGCCCTTAGCTTGAGAAGAGAGCCTCTATTTATAGGCAAGCACAGGGGCAAGGCTGGTCCAGAAGGATATAGCCTGGTCTTTAAGATAGAGTGAAATACAGGGATAATGCACATCCATAGCCAACCAAGGTGGCTTCAGCGAATAAAATACGTAATTCGCTCATTTAAAGATATATTGGACTAAAGATAAGGCTCGGAAATCGAGAGAAGGACAAAACTCGCACGTGTCTTTAGTGACCGTAAATGCACTACGGTCCAATGGTGACCGTATAGTGTCCACGGGCACGGCTGACCGTAGATAATTTTCGGGCGCGACTGGCCCGTGAATGAAATACGGGCAAAAGCCTGTTTATTCAATTTTTATGCATTTTGACCTGTTTTAAGCTCTAATTACATGTTTTTATTATTTTCTCATTTTGTAGTGCAATTTGGGGTGTCTACAAGATCAGGAACATTTTTCTCCTCGAGAGGATTCTTCAGAAAGAGGTTCTTCTCCAGAACTTCCTCCTGGGTATGAACAGGAGGTTGCCCCTTCGATCAAAGATTATCCGCCTTCTTGCTCCGGGCATAGTTGGAATTTTAGAGGAGACTCTTACTCGTGTGGTGGCATTGGCAGCAGAGCTTCAAGATATTCCTTCGGTGTCTTCTGATGTAAAATCGGTGTTCTCTCGACTTCTTCTCCTTTATTCCTATAAAGTTTTTTTCAACCATCATTCAGCCAAGATATATGAAATAACCAATGCGGTCGATTCTGTTAATGGCCAATATCAACTTTTGCAACAACTGAAGAGTGAACACGAGGTTTGTCATCATCAGTATATTGAAATGGTCCACCGTGTGAACACCATTGATGGTAATATTGCGGATCTTGACCGTCAGATTGCAGAGTTGCAGTATAAGAGATCTGAACTTGTAAATCAACGGGAGGAACTCCTCCGTACTAATGAAGTTGCTGATGATGCCATGAAGGAAAAGACCCGTCAGTGCAACGAAATTGCTCGTGAGCTGGAATTGGAAATAGAATTGGCTCATGGTTCCTTTCTGCTTCAGTCCACTTTGGTAGAAGAAAAACGATCTGCTCAAGAGTCTTTTGACCGTATATATTCTGAAATTTTAAACACTTCTTTGTAAATGTGTTTAATGAATTCAAATCTTTTTTGAAATCCATATGCCAACTGTCATGGCTGTCAGAATCGGCCCCTTTTTTGACAAAACTTATCTTTTCAAATCGATTCGTCCGTGTGATCTTTACTTTTAAAATGCTTTAATTGAGAAGATATTCAACCGCCGTTTCGATTTCTTCGAGAAGGCAATCGTCCCATCAACACTTTTTTCGGGAAGACAATAGTCTTATCAAAGCCCTTCTGTAAGACATGGGAAAAAATCAAAATTCCTTTGACTTCCTAAATCATCACACGGGATTGAATTAAACGAAGAGTCGCCACCATTCAATTTAGGTGTGAATGGACATCAAAATATTAAATAAGCACAAAAGGCAATTTTAGGGTAAAAATAACCCTCCTAAAAAAACAACCAGAGATGGGTAAGGGGATTAGGTTATGAACAGGGGAAGGTGTTAGGCGCCCCCATTCATCCACACAAGGTGGTTGCCAGGTATTATTCACGTTAAATTAAAGGAAAAAGGGCTTGCTATAAGAATCATGAAAAATCACATAAAAAGACAAAAATATATGGTTTTTTCATATGAATAGTCTGATTGATCCAGAACTTTCAAATATGATCATACCATTCCTAGGGTTTCAAAATAAAATTGAGATAAAATCAAATAAAATCAATTTAAAGTGAAAAATCCAAAAATCTGGCTTCAAGTCAAATTCTAGAAATCTAGAAATATATGATTTTTATAAAATATTTCAAAATTGAACTTGAACAGTCCAGGACATAGGTAGAGCCCAAATTTCACATTAAATCAAAAAATCAAATCCAAACATACTAACGTTGATGAAGAACATCAAAAGGAGAGAACTTAGACCGTAGGGTCTTCTCTCAAACATGAAAAACAATTTAAAAACCACATCATGAAACCCTAGAAGTTACTTTCAGGCTTCTGGACTCAGATCTACCATATTGATCATGATAAATCCAGGATCTTAGCCTAAAATCACAAAAATCACGAAAACAGTGCTGTAGGTGCAAAAGTGGTGAAAATCCAAATTTTGGAAAAAAGTGGGGATCTCGTGCTATAAACATCATGGATTCATGTTATTCATTAAGATTCAACAAAAAAACCACTAAAACATGATCAAGATATTTAAAACAACCACATCTCACAAATTAGAGCACATAGGGGTCTACCCTACGGATCAACCTGTTCTCTTTTTCCCTAGCTCTCTCTTCACGTTTTACGGCTAGAGAGGGTTCTTGAGTTACTTGGAGATAGGTTTGGTTATACAATCACCATCAAAGGCCTTATTCTAGAAAAAAGGAGAAAAACAGATATGGGGTCCTATTCTAGGGATCCACCTGTTCTCTTTTCCCTTAGCTCTCTCTTTACGTTTTACGGCTAAAGAGACTCTTGAGGTACTTAGAGGCAAGTTTAGGAATACAAGATGAAAAATATGGCCTTATTCTACAGCAATAGAGAAGATCCTATTACATCTAGAATTAAAGACAGAAAATAAAAGGGAAAAGGGACTTACCTGGATTGAGCAAGCAGAGCAGCAGGGATTCCTCTCTTCTCTTGGAGCTTCTTAGACTTCAAATTTTCGTGGCCCTTTGCTTGAGGAAAGACCCTCTATTTATAGGCAAACACAGGGGTATGGTTGGTCCAGAAGGATATATCAGGATCCCACCAGATTGGGTTAAAAATAGGGATAATGCCCATCTATTGCCAAATAGGATAAATAAGAGATTTCGAAGGGATAAATGAGAGAATTTGAATCTCTCAGAGAGATATTTGGGGGCAAATAAGGCTCCAAAATCGAGAAAGGATAAATTCGCACAAAAACCCCCGTGCCCGTATATCAACTGCGGGCATGACTAGACCGTAAACAAAATACGGGCATGACCGGTTTGGCCAGATTTTATACTTTTTTGACCTGTTTCATATCCTAATTAATATTTTCAATTATTTTCTCATTTTAGTGCAATTTGGGGTGTCTACACCTTCCCGATAGTTCGAATCATTACAAATCTTTTCTCTATCGGCAAACGTTTTTCCTATTGTGCTTCTTTCTTCCTCATCTCTGCAAGCTTCTTCTGTCTTGTTTTTGGTATTGATAATGGCGGACGAAAACCCTAATGACTTGAACTTGTTTGGCGATGGTGAAGACGGACCTGTTCTCGGTCCATGCACTGATGTAGAGACTGTAGACGCCCCTAATGTCATGCATTCTTCTTATCACTTAATTGGCGCCCATGAAGATGTGAAGTGGGGTTCTCTGATTCTACTTCCCCGTTCTTGGCCGAAGCTTTCTCCTGAGTGGAACAAGTGGGTTGCTAGGCTACGTCCTTATCACATGGAATCCTGGGTTAGGCTTGGGTTGGCGGAGATAATCTTTTACTCTACCTTCTACATCCCCTTCAATCCCATCTTGCTTGGAGTGGCTTCATTTTTCTGGTGTCAGGGTTCCAACACCTTCTCTTTCCATCATGGTCCCATGACTCCCTCACTCTTGGACGTCTGTTGTATCACCGGCCTTTCGGTTCTTGGAGAGGAAATAGATCACAGTCTATCTCTTTTCCAGTCTTCTATTTTTAGTACCACCCATGCTTCTTCTGCTTTTGGCACCTTTGTTCGTGCCAAGCGTGTTTTAGATGATGATACTCCTCCTTCCTTTCAAGAGTACTATTCTTTTTTGCTGTTCCTTCTTTGCCATTTTTTCTGTTGTGGCCCATCTGCTCAGATGGTAAAGGAGTTTGCTGGTATTATGGTAGCCCTTGCTCAGGGTTGCCGTCTAGCTTTAGCTAATTTCTTTCTCAGCCAAGTCTATCGTGGCCTACATAGTCTATCTTCCGGCCGATTAGGGATCGCTAGTGGCCCTCTCTGGTTTTTACAATTTTGGTTTTATGAATACTTCCCTGGCTTCTTCTATGAGGCTATAGATAATCCTTTTCCTGATTGTTACTATGCCGGTTGTTGCTGGTTTACTGCGACGCCTAGGCAATTGTCTTTTGATGCTGTTCTTGGTTTCTTTCTTGTGGGTATACAGGAAGAACACCCAAATTTATTTTATTGCTTTTCCTTGGAGCAATTCCATGGGTCCCCTCTTTATGCTGCCATTAATTCTTCTCTCGAGACTTGCCGACGTGCTATGGCCAGTTTTCTCATTGCACGGGAGCTCCCTTTTGGCTTGCATAACCAGGATGCTCCTGCTACCTCTAGAAGAGAAGGAGTAGAAATTTACCTGCCGCATTTTGCTAGCTGGCAACTTGTATATGGCCAAGGCATTCCTCTTGTCTTATTCCTTTTTACCAATGGCGGTTCTCGGTCGGTCCTCAATCCCAGCTATTTGTCGTTAGCTACCCGTTGGTTTCGTGATCTTTTTGATCGTTTCCGCAACTATCCTCTTCCTTGGGAATCCTCGGCCGAACCTTCCTTTCGGAGATGGTGGGCTCGAATTTATTCTAACTTTGTCAGGCTTAATCTGGAGTCGTATACTGCACTTTTTCGGCTGACCGTGGCCGATGTTGCGAGTATTGGGAAACTTCGTGGGTATTATGAGGCTCGCTACTCAGGTAACTCTCTTTTATCTCCTTGCGAATTGATTTTCCCATATTCAGTAGTGTCTGACCTTTTTAATATCCACTAGATGGTCGTCGGTCGACCAGTGGAAAAGGCAAGAAAAAGAAAGCCTAGATGATGCCGACGGTCACTGTCTGTTGGAGGCGACTATGCGCACCCCGATTTCGGGCCGGCACGACGAGGTCCATGAAGAAGTGATGCTCGCCTCGGGACTGATTTGGAGTCGCCACTGCCTGAGAGGTGCAGGCAGACACGAAAGGGGCACCTATCCGGGCCTAATTATTCTGGTCTGCGGCTTTATTAGAGTTCTGAGTAAGTTCTCGGTTACGTCTAGGGAAGCCCGAAGACACCCTAGCCCGCCCCGTCAATTGACAGGTCCCGTGGGTCTCCTTGGTCTTGAGTCAACTTAATTCTCACCCTTCCTAGACCAGCATGCACACTTATTTAGTCTGAGCGGGGACCATTGATGGTGTGGGTCCCTTCTTTATTTGATTTTATCTTTTTATCAATTAGTGAAGTGAGTCTGATATGGGCCCTGTTGGAAGGCCCAGAGGAATCCATGTTGGGCTTAAGTTAAGCCCATGGCCCAATTTGGGTAACCCTTATTGGATTTTGGCTGTTTGATTTGAAGGTTTATTGAATATTCACACAATTAATGAGTTTAAGTTTTTATTAGGGCCCATTGGGCTTGGATTTGACCCAAGGGCAATTCAATCAAGTGGCCTTAGCCCATTTGTCAAAACGGGCTTTGGTTGCGCTAGACGGGATGTGGGCCCCATTGGAGGGCCCACGAAGCCTTGGTGGGCCCACTTAAGCCCACAGTCTCAAAATGGGCTTGGAAAAGTCCAAAAAACCCAATTGGTTCAGATTATACTAAAATGGGTCGGATTAGGTCCAACCAGGTCGGAAAAATGGTTTTTTAAGTTACTTTATCGAGTGACCGTATTTAATTCACGGTCTGGTCAGAACCGTAATTTTAATACGGTTTAGGCCAGACTATAAATTAACTACGGGCACGCCTGGACCGCTCTGAGTATACGGTTTTTGTCCGAACTTGCATCTTTGTGCCAACTTCGACCGGAATAAGTTCTGGTGGGCTCCTTGGATGTTCCGACGACGCCTGTGGGGGTTCTCAGCACTTTCATTATACTGCATTTGTTCCATTTGCCTTCAAATCCTCCTTTTTTTGTCTTCCATACCTTGTAAGGAAACAAAGTCCCTTCTTATTCATTTTGCTGGTTCATCTTTTAGTCATTTTCAATGAAAAGGGAAGGAGGGATAAGGATTACATAGGATAAATTTAAAAGGGTACATTCCTCTTGCATTGGTAAATGGAATTCAATAAAAGCTGTTAGTTTCCATATCCCTTTTCTTTGACTTGTTCCACTTGTCCATTATCTTTCTTTTTTATGAAGAGACTCTCATTCGTATAAGGAAATTCCAGCAAAAAAAGAACAAAAAGGTTAGTAGCAAGGTAGTGAAAATGAGAAACAATGTTTAAATGAAACAATTCACATATATATGTATATATGAAAAGTAAAAGAACTGCTAAAGGAGTTACCACACTGTTACTTATTTGGTGATGTTTGGATTCTCCGAAGATTCAGGCAGCGCTTCCGCGTCCCCTTGAATTCTTGAATTGGGCTTTGAAAAAGGTTTTGATGGGTGGTTATGTTCAAAGAAGGATTAGAGAAGGGTTGGACATGATTTTGGTGAGACAGGGGTATTTTGGGAACAAAAAAGGTTTGGGTTTAAGGGTGGTGACAATTGGGCAGAGGTTTGCCGTGAGAACATCAGAGGAGGAAGTGGGAATCGGCCAAGGAGAAGGCTTGCTCAAATGAGGGGGGTGGCCTCTCTATTTATAGGCAAAATTTTCATGCCCGTATTTGAAGTACGGGCATGCCTTGCCCATACTTCAAGTACTGGCGTGCCTTGCCCGTACTTCAAGTACGAGCGAAAAACGCACATTTTCAAATCTCGCAAAATCAGCCGTACGGGACGCCTGTCCCGCCGTACAGCGACACACGTCCCCTTCTAGAAGTTCGCCCATATTTGAAATACGGGCATGCCTCGCCCGTACTTCAAATACGGGCGTGCACGTTTTAAAAATGCCGGATTTCAAATGCTTTATTAAATCTGATTTATTTAAAGAATTTTATCCGATTTTTGATTATTATATTATAAAACGAGATTCTTTTATTAAAATATTATTAAAAAATAAAAATATGATTTTTTTATTTATTTAATTCATCTATTCTGCTTTTTGCTGTTGTTTTGCCACATGGGTAGCTTTCTTGAAACTTCAACTGCCCATAACTTTTCCGTCTGATGTCCGATTTCAGCAAATTTGGTGTCGTTGGAATCGGCTCGGAACCCACTATCAACTGGGATCAAATTGGGCAGTTGAATTGGGGTCGAGCAAAAATCAACTTTCGCTTCCCCAAAAGTTTAACCGGCTCATAACTTCCTCATCCGGACTCCGATTCTGGAAAATTCAGTTGCGTTAGAACCATGTCGAAATGCTCTTTTCAATGAGAGGAAGTTTGATGGCCAATTATCTTTGGATCAAAAAGTCAAATTTCAGGCCCCTCAGGGTTTGACTTTTTAATTGAAAATTTTATTTTTTTGCATTTTTGGGGGTGCAAAAATCATGTGTCTACAGCGACCTTCGAAGGTTACTGCCAGTCAGAGTAACCCATCATCCAAAAGATTGCCACTGAAGAAGCGAAAGATTAGCGAGATATCCGGTAGCCGTGCTTATGTCACTCGATCTAGCATGCGATTTCGGGTTCAGCATCCGAATGAACATATCACCATGGCTGATGATTCTTTGGACGAGGAAGCAGATATTGATTTATCTAGCCCTCAGTATGGGCCTCCTGTTGGTTCTGAAAGTAGTGGTCGATCGTCTCCCATGCCGACTCCTCCTCGTGCATTTCATTATGTTACCCCTCCATCACGTCCTTCAATGGACCCTGTCACCTCCTCGGCTGATCTATTGCCTAACGTGTCTAGGCAGGTTCCTCCTATTCCTTGTTCCGGTCTTGATGAAGCCGGTCCGTCTACTTTTCCTGGCACTGCTTTATCGGATTCTTCTTCTGATGAATTACCTTCTGAGCCAAAAATTCCTGTGGTTGATAAAGATAATTTCAGAGCTCTCCCTGGTACTTGTTTTGGATTTGTCAAATCATGTTTTGCGGAGGTAGACCGTTGTCTTACATCTCCAGAACTTAATGATCTTCGTCCAGAATTCCTTCCAGGTTTTGACAGCTGGGATGAACTCCACTCTTTTGTTCTTCTTCGACCCGAAGATCTTTCTGATGATGAACTGGCTGAAATCCGATTGTTGATAGGTCGAGTTGTGGGGACGAATTTTCGTGGGGGTCCTACGGTCGAAGGTCGGCTGATGTCTATGTTTGGATTTTATAGCACCGTGCCACAGCAAAGGGAAGCCATGGATGTTCTTCGCTCTGTCAGGATGAGGTGTGTGCGCACCTAAATCTGACTTAGATCGCACTCCGGGAGCACATGAAGGGTTTCGTGCGTGCCTTGGGACTTTCGGAGTCGCCACTGCCTGAGAGGTGCAGGCAAACACGGTGATTGCCCTATCCGGGTCTAAGTCTGGTCTGCGGCTTTTCAGAGTTCTGGCTAAGTCCTCGGTTACGTTCGGGGAAGCCCTAAGACACCCCGGCCCGCCCCATTGGTTTGACGGGTCCCTCGGGTCTCCCTGGTTTATGAGTCAATCTCACCCTTCCTAGACCAGCATGCTATTTTATTTGGTCTGGTGGGACCCTCTGAAGGTGTGGGTCCCTTTTATTTTGATTTTATCTTTTTTATTTATCTAAGTGAAATGGGTCGGACTCGGGTCCCATTGGAAGACCCGTGGGCTGCCATGGTTGGGCCTAGGGTCCAGTAGGGTTATTGGGTAACCCTTTTTGGTTATATAAATTTTATTTATTTACACTTTTATTTGGACTTGATGGGCTTGGATTTGGCCCATTAGCCAAAGTCAAGTGGCCTTGGGCCCGTTTATTGGAAACGGGCCCGGTTTGGGCCGGTCAAAAGTGGGCCCCACAAGTGGGTCTTAGTGGGCCTATTTAGGCCCATGGTCTATTATTGGGCTGAAAATAGCCCAAAGTGCCAATTTGGGTCGGGTTAATCCAACTCGGGTCGGAACAAATCCAACCGGATTGAGAAATTATATTTTCTGAGTTATTTTTAAACTTGCCCATGTTTGATATACGGGCTGGCTCTGCCCGTGGATGTAAATCGGTTCGGGCTGTCCCGTGAAGCAAACACGGGCATGCCTGAACCGTTCTGAGTTTACGGGCACCTTCAGTTTTGCACTTTTGATGCTGATTCTGCTTGGGGTCCAATCCGTGGCCTCTTGGGAACTTTCTGCAACATCTATTGGAGTGTTCATTCTTTTCTGTAACAGTACATTTGCTTCTTTTGGGCTTGAAGTTCTTCTATCCCTTTCTTTTGTGCTCTTTGAAGTGGTAGGTTCATCTTGTAATCACTCATGGCCATCATTAAGAATGGAAAGAGAGAGGGGAACATGGGATACAGCAGTTTTTTAAGAAGGACATATCCTTCTATATTAAGTAAACAAAATGGATTAACTAGATTGGTTTAAAGTTTGTCCAAGTGTCCATCTTGATTTAGAATTGCTCTTTCCTCCCTTCAAGTAAATTCTCTCCCATATTATGGGGAGAACAAATCCATACATAAACAAGGCAAATGAGACGAGATCAAAACAAATAACGAAGTAGACAATGAATTAAATAGTAAAGATTTTAGAAAGAAACTCATTTAATATACGTGTGTTGAGGAAAATGTTACCGAACCTTTGCTTTGCTATTACCTTCTTGAGGTAATGAGTTCTCCAAAGGATTCGGCAGCGCTTCCGCGTCTCCTTGGGTCTTCAAATTGGGTTTTGAAAAGGGTTCTTTGGGTTTTCTATGTTTAAAGGATGAAAGGGAAAAGGTTTGGCAGCATTTCAGGGGTATTTTGGGTATACTGGTGTTTGGAACTGGGGTGGCATCTGGGCAGGGGTTGGCCGTGGTTAGGACAAGAGGGAGAGGGTGAGGGCTTATGGAGATGGCTTGTTCGAATGGGGGGGCTGGCCTCTCTATTTATAGGCAAAAATGTCGTACCCGTATTTGAAGTACGGGCATGCCTTGCCCATACTTCAAGTACGGGCGTGCCTTGCCCGTAATTCAAATACGGGCGAAAAACGTACATTTTCAAATCTCGCTGAATCGGCCGTACGGGACGCGTGTCCCGCCGTACAGCGACATGCGTCCCCTTCTAGAAGCTCACCCGTATTTGAAATACGGGCATGCCTCGCCCGTACTTCAAATACGGGCGTGCACGTTTTTTAAATGTTCGGATTTCAAATTTTTATCCAATTTGATTTTTAAACAGATTTTATTTTGATTTTATAATTATTATATTATAAAAACGAGATTCCTTTATTAAAATATTAATAAACACATTTATTTTATTGGTTTATTCCATTTCTTGCTGCCTTTTTGCCACATGGGCAGTTTTTCTGAAATTTCAACTGCCCAAAACTTCTTCGTCCGGTGTCCGATTTCAGCAAACTTAGTGTTGTTGGAACCGGCTCGGAACCACCTTTCCATTGGAATCAAGTTTGGTAGCTGACCAGCTACCAAACTTGACCAGCTCATATTTTTTGCTCCCCAAAAATTTTGACCAGCTCATATGTTTCTCATCCGGACTCTGATTCCAGCAAACTCAGTTGCGTTGGAACCGTGTCGAAATGCTCTTTTTAATGAGATGAAGTTTGATGGCCAAATTCACTTGAATCAAAAGTCAATTTTTTGACCCCCTCAGGGATTGACTTTTTAATTGAAATTTTCATTTCTTCATTTTTTAGGGTGCAAAAATCAGGTGTCTACAAGGTGCTCCGACTTTCGTCGAGAAATTTCCTGAAGTGTTCAGTCATCATCGTCAAATCGAAGCTTTGAGGTGAACTCTTCGTGCCAATTCTCTTGATCAAACCTCTATTGCTAACAGTCCATCAGCGGCTGCTCCGGCCGAACTATCTCAGCTCGAATCTGAGGAACAACGTCTTAAAGAATCTATTAAGGCTTAGTGGATGATGATCGAGTCAAGTCGTCATCGTTTGGAGGAGCACATGAGAGATGAAAGGGAGGTGGAGATACGCTGAGCTGAGATGTAGTTCGTGTTGGAGCGGGCAAAGTATGATCATGCCCTATTTAAGTCTTGGTTTGAAGGGTGAGTTCCTTAAACAATATACCGTTTGTTCGGTATTTAACTTTTGGTGGTAATGCCATGTGTTTGGCATTTTAAACTTATTATTTAACCGGTTTCTCGGCTTCTTTATTTGAACGGTAGCTTTTTGCATATTTTTGGATGCATAACATACTCGTTTTATTTTATATTAACTGCTCGCTACAGAAAGACTAAAATTTGAAACATGAACAATCAAAATGTATTTATTTCAACATTGATCTTTCATACAACCAAAGCCGAGCTCTTTTAGCTCTTTCATACACCAAGGCCAGATATTTCAGCCGGGGCCAGATAATCCAGTTGGGGCCGGTATGTCCCTAAAATTGCTCCACACACCAATATCCCTATTAGCGTGAGTGAGAGCCAGTTCAACCAAAGGGACATGAGAAAAGAGGGAGGAATGGCGAATAATCCGATCGGCATAAATGTCGGTCGGAGAGGAGAGCTCTTGTCTCTGCGTAGACCTCGGTGGGAGAAGACCTACCGTGATGGGGTCAGCGAGAGTAGAGCCGCCTTTTCTAATTCCGCCCATTCCTATGAAGTAATCGGCTTTGTCGACTTCTTCTTCTTCGATTATCTTCTTAGTCCGTAGTCAGCCTTTGATCACTCGCCATTTCTTTTTCGTCATACTACTCAGCTTCCTTTTCTTGACGAAAAATGGTGAACACCACCTTTGGTATTTATAGCCGAATGTTTAGAGGAAGATCAATGGGTTTGAGCGGATCTCGAAGAGATCTTATATTTTAGTCTAATCTGCACTATATACTGTCGGCGCTTCGATTTGACAATGCCATTTATTTGGCGTTGTGGATACCGAGCAGTAGGTAATTATTTTATTCCCGATTTTCCTCAGATTGGTTATCAATTTCGCGACTTTCCCAGAGAGTGGGAAAATACAGTTTTAAAAACTGGCCATTGATAATCTTCTTTTCTTGGCCATCTAACGACTGTATATGGTATGCCCCCCCCCCCCCGGGCAATACTTTGTTGACTTGCAGTGGTCCTTCCCATGTAGGTGACCACTTTCCGTATAAGAAGTCTTTTTTCTCTATTGGCAGAAAGGTTTTCCACACTAGGTCTCCTTGAGCAAATGACTTATGTTTCACTCGACGGTTATAAGATCTGGTAATTCTTTGTTTAAGTGCTGTCTGTCGGTCTAGGGCTAGCCTCCTCATTTCTCCCAAGTCCTTTAGTTCAACTAACATCGCTTCCGTGTAATCCTTGGGAGTAAAATTATTTTGAATAGCCACCCTTAAAGATTTGACCGTGATCTCCATTGGAATAACTGCCTCATGGCCGAAGGTTAAGGCAAAAGGGGTAATCCCAATAGACATCTTGTAAGACGTACGATATGCCCACAATGCTTCAGATAGAAGTTTATGCCAACTTCTTGGCTTATCTTCAATCATCTTCCTTAGAATACTCTTCAATACCTTATTGGTTGCTTCAGCCTGTCCATTTGCCTGTGCATAATAAGGTGTCGATTGAATCATTCTTATGCCATATGTTTTGGCAAATTCAGTCATTTCCTGTCCTACAAAAACGGTGTTGGAATCGGTTGTGATGGTCTCTGGAATGCCGTACCTGTGAATTATCTACTCCTTGATAAACTCGATCACATCCGATTGTTCCACCTTTTTCAAAGGTTTGGCTTCCACCCATTTGGTAAAGTAATCGGTAGCTACTATAATGAAATTATGTAGCCCAGATGTGGGAGGATACACGTTTCCAATTAAATCCATTGCCCATCCTCTGAAGGGCCATGGTTTAACTATTGGTTGTAACTCGAACGCTGGTACCCTTTGAACGGGTCCATGTTTTTGACATTCTTGACACCCTGTGGCAAACGTTTGGCAATCCTTCAAGATTGAAGGCCAGTAATAACCATGTCGCCGTAATAACCATCGCATCTTGATTCCAGCTTGGTGTGCGCCACAGACCCTTTCATGTACTTCGGCCATTACTAACATGGCTTCTGTATGGTTGACACATCTAAGTGGAATGTCATCGATACTCTTTTGGTATAGCTCGCCGCCCAGAATGAAATAATTGGCAGCTTTTCTTTTGGTTGATCTGCTAGTCTTCACAGTAGGATCTTTAAGATATCCCCAGATTTCACCTCTCCAATCTTGTCGTATTGTTTGATTACAACATGCCATTGAATCCACAAAAAATGGTCTTTTTTCGGAATTGGGGAGAGATTGCACTGTCACTGTTCTGACTGGATCGTGTAGCCTGAGTCCGGATGCCAACTGGGCCAATTCATTAGCTTGGTAATTTTCCTTCCTTGGCCGATGTTCAAATTCAATTCTATTGAACTGTTGGGCCAAAAATCTCGCCCTTCGCAGCAAGAGTACTAAAGACTCACTATTGCAGTTATATATGCCCTCCATTTGCTTCAAAACCAGCTGGGAGTCCCCAACAATATTGACCGCTCGAGCACCCATTAAAATTTCCAACCCTATAATCGTAGCTTCAAATTCCGCTTGATTATTCGTAGACAATTCTTCGAGCTGGAATGCATGTTCGTGCTTATCGCCGTTTGGTGAAGTTATTACTACTCCGATCCCAGAAGCAAATTCTGTTTTTGAACCATCAAATTCCAGTGTCTATGGCTGGAATTCGACGTAGCAAAAACTGGCTTGAAATACTGGGATGTTAAGTTCTTTCTCTTGTATACTAGATGGATGATCGGCCAAGAAATCGGCCAATGCTTGCCCTTTTACCGCTTTCTGTGGTACGTATTTGAAGTCAAACTCCATCAGAGTTAGAGTCCATTTCCCGAGTCTGCCACTCACTGTGGGTCGAGTGAGCATATACTTAACCACGTCAGTGTCTGCTATGACAAAAATCTCTCTAGCCGAAAGGAGATAATGTCGCAATTTGGTAGCCGCATAGTAAAGTGTAAGACACAACTTCTCAAGATTAGTGTACCTTTCTTCCACCGGACTAAGGAATCTGCTAAGATAATAAATGGCCTGTTCAAACCCCTGGTCGTTCTCTTGCACCAGCAAGACGCCAATTGAATCGTTTGCAGCCGCTATGTAAAGCTTTAGTGGCCGTTCTTTTGAAGGTGGCACTAAGACCGGTGCTGTTGCCAAATATTGCTTAATGCTTTCAAAAGCGGCTTGGTGTTCCTCATTCCAAATAAATTCTTTAGTATCCTTGATCTTTAGCAATGGAGATAGGACATTGATCTTTCCGGCCAAGTTAGAAATGAATCTCCTCAAGAAATTTACTTGGCCGAGTAATCTTTATAGCTGTTTCTTATTGACCGGCGGTTTAACTTCTATGACCGACTTTGCCTTATTTTTGTCAACTTCTATTCCTCTTTGGTGTACGAGAAAGCTTAGGAAATTTCCGGCCGATACACCAAAAGCACATTTTAATGGGTTCATTTTCAAACTGTATTTTCGAAGTCGCTCAAAAACCCGCTTTAAATGTTGCAAGTGGTTTGTTTCGGTCTGAGACTTTATTACTACATCATCAATATACACCTCGAGTATTTGACCGATCATATCATGGAATATAAGATTCATTGTCCTTTGATACGTTACACTACCATTTTTTAATCTGAAGGGCATGACTACCCAACAGTAAGTTCCTAATGCTCCAGGACAACGAAATGCCGTTTTAGCTACATTGTCTTCGGTGATAAAAATTTTATTATAACCAGAGTGACCGTCCATAAATGACAAAAACTTATGCCGTGATGCGTTATCTACTAAAAGATCAGCGATTGGCATGGGGTATTCGTCCTTGGGTGTTGCAGAATTCAGATTGCGGAAATCAATACATACCCTAATTTGACCATTCTTCTTGATTATAGGCACAATGTTTGAAAGCCAATCGGCCTACCATATTGGTCTAATGAACCCGGCTGATAAAAGTCGTTCTATTTCTACCTTTACTTTACAGATCACATTATCACCCATCATCCTAGAAGGCTGTCTGAATGGTCTAAATTCTGGCTTGATAGGGAGCCTGTGTTCTATCATTTTTCGATCCAACCCTGGCATCTCTTGGTAAGTCCAGGCAAAACAATCCGAATATTCGGCCAACAACTGTTTCATTTCTTACTTGAGCGGGGGTGGTAGTAACTTACTTATGAAAACAGGCTTTCGTTCCGCTTCTGTCCCTAAGTTAACTTCTTCTAAGGGATCTTAGGTATCTACCTTCAGGTCTTCTAGCTTGGCTGGCGTTGCTTGCAGATCGGCGAGAGTGATCTCATCCCGATCTTGTATTCTTTCGTCGACTTGTTCATTGATGAATTCGGCCGAGTTTATCATTATCTCGCCGTTTCTCAGCCATTCCTGATCCTGTTGCAATTTCCTCACATTTTCTCCCTGCATGTAAGTCGTCATCTTTCTTAAGACGGCTTTTGCAACTTCTGATGGTTCAACCATCATTTGGTAGTTCTTTGAGTTCGACAACTCCGGCTACCTCTATAAGCTGTTGTTGCGCCATTTGTAGTATAACTGAACTTGAAGCTATCGGCTGCCCGTTCTTGTCATATCCACTAAATGAAATTGGTTTTACCCCTTTGTTATAAAGGGATGCATGTGCGGCATTGGAATCTACAGCAAACGGCCGCTTGTCGGCTTTTGCCTATTCGATTTTGCCATCTTTCCAAAACAGCAACGATTGGTGTAAAGAAAATGGTACACATCCATTCGAATGGATCTAATCTCTTCCCAGCAATGCGTTGTATCCAGCTGATGATTCAATCACGAAGAATGCCGTGAGAGATTGCCGCGCCCCAACCGTTAGTTCAATTGGGAGGATTCCTCTAGTTCCTGTAATGCCCCCTGCAAAGTTAGTAATAGTGATTTCAGAAGGAATTAAATCCGAATAAGACTTACCTAGCTTCTTCAGTGTGGAGATCGGAATGAAATTTACAGCTGCCCTATTATCAATTAGAATTCTATTGATAGGGATCCCATTCATGTATGCCTTTATAAATAAAGGTTTCAGATGTTGAGTCATGGCTAAAAATGGTTTAACAAAACATACCTCTTCAACCGGGCCGATTTGGTCACTATCGGCCGGATTCTGATATTTTTTCTCTTCCTCAAGATGTTCCGAATTGATCACATATAAAGCTACTGGGTCCTCTTCCTCACTGATCGCTTCTAACCGGGGTAAATCCATGCTCGCCCCAAAAGTCATAGGTAAAGTGAGGACCATATGACAATCGAGTGGTATTGGGGGCATCCGGCTGAAACAAATTTCGGCTATTGACGTATCAGCACTCAAAGGGGGCTGATCCAGTGATTCGCTAATCTCATCTTTCGGGGCTTCGAGCGTCATTTCCTCAGTTACTTCTACTGTGGAGGGAGTCGACATCCTGCTATATTCAGTTAACAACTGTTCAACTAGCAACTGTTCTCCTTCCCCTCCGGCGAAATTGTCCATCAGATCATCGTAAGAAACCTGTCTTTCAGTTGCTGAAGTTATTGCATTGTAAGTATGCTAGGGTGTAGTAACCGGAGCCGCTGATGAACCGGGTAATGGGCTCTTCATGAGCTTTTGTGGTTTTGGGGTGCACCTTTTGGTGGTAAACCTAGATGACCAATATGGCTCAAAAGATCCAGTGCTCCGTTCCTGGTATCGTCTCTTAGCTTGTTGTTGCTGCCAGCATCGCTTCTACGTTCTGGTCAATTCTGTGACATTTTCCTGCGCAGAGAAAGGAAACTTAGGATGAGTCAATCTTTTCCAGTGACCATCTCGAATAATAGGGGGTTTTACCATCCTGGGCTTGACCCTGTTTACCATCATATATTGTTCATGAGTCATATAGCCGCTTTCTTAAGCTGAGCTATATGTGGCCGCCGTCCTTGTCGGTGAGCCTACTTGTCTTCCAGAAGTTAAGTAAAGTGGCATCTTGCCCCTCTGAGTATGATGTGTATCCTCATACTTTAGGGACTTCCCTTTGTTACGCTGAGTACGTTGGTATCTTGTTATCACTTTTTGCTTGCATTCTTGACAAAGGTGATCTGGTGATACTTCTATTTTCTCTAGAATCTTGCATGATGCATCTTTATTAAAGGAAGAATCCTCTGAGGATTTAGCAATCGTTTCTGGTCGCTTTCTGGTTGCAACTTGATTGGATGATAATTCAGAAGAAGCCGAAGTCAATCTCTTCGTTATCGTTTCGTTAGGATCTCGCTTTCTGTTTTCTTCCATCCTGGGTTCCCGGTTGGACTTATGCCACCATTCACCCCAGATTTCACCTCTCCTTTCTTGACGCCATGATCGGCCTTGTGTGGGTGGATACCTCCAATAGTTTCTTGGTCGCAAGTTCACCTGGTTTTGAACCGGTTGTGTTCTTTTTCCCCACTTTTCCGATGATGATCCATCCAAGTTGACTTTAACGGCCGGAGTGCGTTCGGCAAGCCAATGGTGACCATATTCGCCGATACCTCTTTAGGGAATGGTTGTGTGTCAACCTGCATCTTCCCTTTGTCCACCTCCGCAAACTTCAGGAGTCCTTTATCAATATTTTCCTGTATGACATTGCGAAGCACAGTACATTCATTAGTTTCGTGAGTCTTCACTCCGTGCCATTTACAAGCTTTACCTTTGGCCGGGATAAAAGGGTGGTCTTTGGTTAGTTTGAAGAATCCTTGTTTTAGAAGGTATTCAAATATTTCGGCCATATTATTTATGTCAAAGGAATAATTTCGGCTAAAAGTATTTGTCTCTTTTGTCGCTTCTGTATCCTTGGTTTTTTGGATAAGAATCAGACAGGTAATTGATTGCTTTCCCACGACTTCCACGACTCCATACTCAAAGTTCGGGTCCCTGTAATAAGACCCGTAAGATGAAGCTTTCTTTTCGTTGTCTTCCTGTAACAACTATTCAATTTTGGCTGCTCTGGCTGACAACTCGAATAAGTCTTCGAACTGTTCACCTTCGAACTTCTTTCGAAGTTCAAAGTGTAGTCCGTTTAAGGCTAAATTTGCAAATTCCGATTTTGGTAAAAGAATTCAGCATTTGTTTTTCATATATTTAAATTGAGCGATGTACTTATCGGCCGATTCCTCTGGTTGTTGTCTTAAACGAGCAGGATCAACCATGGTTACTTCGGGTTCCGATCAATAAAATTGGGTGTGGAATTTTTCTTCCATCATTGCCCAATTTGTAACGGAATTAGCCGGTAATGTAATGTACCACGTAAAGGCCTGTCCGATCAATGAATTTCCAAATAGTCAAAGTCTGAGGAAGTCATTACCGGATGCCTCTCCACATTGAACTGTAAATCGGCCAATGTGTTCAATGGTAGACTGTTGACCTTCTCCTGAAAACAAAGTGAATTCAGGAATCTTGTTTCCCCTAGGAAATTCAAATTGCTGGTCAATCCAGTCCGGGTAAGGTTTCCGATAAACTGGCCTAGTCATTCGTTGGTGATATTGATCTCCGATCATCTCTTGAATTACATTTTGAATGTAATTACGGCTTACGACCATATTTCTTACCACAATATCTTCTCTAAGGTTTTCCTGTGCTTCCCTTTGCCCCTAGGCGTACCTCAACCGAAGGCACATTTGGAGGAATTGGGATACCAGGAGGTATTTCTCCCCTAACAGTAGCAATGTTGGCTGGTTCATTTCGGCCGTTGCCGCACAAGTTTATGGGTGGTGGTTGCTCCAGGATATTTATCCTTTAGTGAGCATTTGAACCAGGTGCCGATGTCTCGGCTCGTTGGGCCATCATGGCCGGTCTGGCCATTGTGGAGAATCCTTCCTGTAAAACTATTAGGATTCTACCGTTATCAGAAGAAATTTTGTTAATACCCTGACCAAAGCCTGCCATTTGCTGGTTAAGACCTTGTATGGCTTGGATAAGTCGTTCATTAAGATCCGGCTGAGAACTCGAAGGTCCTTCTTCCGGGACTTCTGAAGCATAAAGAGGATTTACCTGAGATTCGGCAGGTTCCTCTGGCGTTGCATTTTCAGCATGCCGAGTACTTCTTCTTGCCACCATTAGTGCTCTTTCAAAGACTAAGGGTCCCACTGTGCGTGCCAAAAAGGGATGTTGCTTCGAAATTGGGCCGGTCTGGACAGGTGTCGATGTTGATGATGTGTCTCTACGCGGGTGTGCCAGTATCATTTGATACAATGATTTCGGGTCGGGTCCTGACCCCGGGCACCTGTTCCGAATCTAAACTGGGATTGGTTCAGTCGTATTGCAAGTCACCTGTAACAAAATCGGTCAGGAGATAATATGAAGACTAGGGGTTCAATCTTTGTTTGGGTTCTTATAGGTGTTTGAAAGCGAAAGCAACTAATGGCACACAACTCTTTTATTATAAAATCGGTCGACGGCCGAAAGCGACAACAGATAATCTCCAAAAAGGCAACAAAAAGTAAAAAGGAAAACTGACAGGGCTTGTAGGACTAGCCTGTCCTGGTCTTATAGCTGTAATCGGGTATAAGGGCAAGAGGAAGGGGGCGGCTGCTAGCAAAACCAATTCAGGGGGTTCACCTTGGATTGTTGTTTAACCGAAAATAGACAAGTCACTTGGCTTGATCAGAGCGAGTCTCGGGACCGGCTGCTCGGGATTCTGTGGACATAGAATTGCGAGTCAGGGGCGGCCTCAACTTACTCTCTGGTGGCAGGATTCTGGTGTTGATCGGAGTAAAGAGGGGTCTAAGGTATTACTGCGACTGGAAGCAGTGAGAGAAGTCTTAGTTTATCCTTCTGACTACAGTGTAAGAGAGGGGATAAAGATCACGGATGATCAAAATAATATTATAACTGGTTGTGTTTGGATGGATTGTGTCATCGAACTCTTCGAAGTTGTGCCTTTTATAGCCGATCCTTGACGATTGCTCAACCTCCCACTCTTGTACGATCTTCATGGAGGTTGGCCACTTACAGTCTTCTGCTTCTGAAAGATAACCGTTCGGCCACGATCTTAAATTGGTTACTCCCAAACGACCAATGGCACGATCTTTTGATAGTTATGAATGTGGTTTGTTTTATTGGCTTGCGTGGCCTTAACTGCGCTCTTGATTTACGCGTATGCTGACGTGGCTTGTCCAATTGTACAAAGCCTAAGTGTGTTGATGCCATGGCCTAAGTAAGCCACATAGGTACCATGTGGCATTCTCTTATTCGTTGGTCTTTACAGGGTGTAAACACATACACGATTTAGCTCCCATGATTGACAACCCCACAAGTACTCCAGCAACAACGTTCACTCTAATTTTTTTCGTTTTTCCAAAGGAAATTTAAACAAATATTCAAAGGAAACTCGCAAGCAATGAAGATAAAACAAATTACAACCATGTAAAATATATAACAAAGATATTAGTTATTCTTCCAGTCCCTCTGGCACCAGATTGGTCTCTTAGATAGATTTTTGGCCTTCCTTCACCCATGAATCAGACCACAAGCCACTTCTCACGTGTAAACAAGCACCGGAACATTGCATCCATTGTTGGTCTCTTTGGTTATGTTGCAGACGTGGTTATCTATATTGACATCATATTTTTGAGTACTGCTTAGCTCCATTTTTGGATTCTCCTCAATCTTAACTCAATATTTTTAGTACCAAGTTCTCCTCCATCTGGTGAAACTTTTATATGTTTCTTGTACACAACATAGAGTATCATTTGAGAAATGACGAAGAGAACCCCCAAGACGTTTGGTAACTAAAAAAGATTATCCAAAGACAAAAGTGAGAACTACATATATAGAGTACATCAATCATCGATCTTCTCAAGTAGATTTATTTACTTACAGCAATGAAGTTATCCTTTATGAAGAGGCCATAAAAGAACCACGTGATGGCACAAACTGTGAGGCACAAGGATAAAGAGAATGGCATGTACTCCACACTTCTTGTTTTGATCACTTTTCTCTGTGACAGAAGGTTTCGAAATCGTTAGTGTTAAATGGGGTGACTTAGTTTCTTTTAATTTTTGCATAGATGGATCCCTTTCTTTTGGTTTACATCACTAAATGATTAATCCTTACACAGATATTTTAAGGGTTAGAAATGTTCATTAAGGAGATTAGGTTGATCTAATGATAAAAATGACTACCATGATGCATAAAGGTGCAGCATAGACAGAGACAGAGAAGGTGGCACAGATCCATCCAAGTATATTAAGTCGTTTAGAACCATGTGCAAGTAGCATTGTTGAGAGGAATATTAGTCCATATCCTACATTAAACAAGATTAAAATTTTAATTGTATAGACCTGCAACCAAATACCAAGCAATAATCAGTGAGGCAACATATCAAAGAGAAAGCTAAATCCATTGTTTAAAGAAGACGTAAAAAGCTAAGTACAATGGCTTATGGAAAGAAATATTGTGAAAGCCCAATGATGAGAAAAGAGAAAACCCCAGGAAAATCTTGAGTTTGATCAATATGTGTTAACTTCAGGTTTGAGGTTTGGATTTGAACCCAAACCTCCTCTCCTACTAGTTCAAAATAAGGGTCATAAAGTAGGATTTCAACCTCATGTATATGACAAACTAAGAACAAACTCTTTTCTTCTTTTGTAATTTGATTTTACAAGGTCCAATCCATGTAGATGTGAAATGACGTCAACCCCGCCACCAACCAACATCCTTTAGTGGTTTCTATATCGTACAAAGGTTCATGAGTATGGGAACTGGGATCAGATAGAACTATATCCCAGTAGTCATATTTTTCCATTTAAAAAAGGTTCTCATAAGCACTCCAATAGATTTCATGTTAAAGTAATAAACACAAACACACACACACAGTCTTTAGATATGGACAAGACAAAGGCTCCAAACTAAAGTTGGTGAATCTCTTCATGGGTATTCAACATATCTTTTGACCCTTTAATTTATTATATGAAAGCCATATGGATGGGATGTTCAGGTTCATCCACAGTTGAGAACTTTTGAAGCCAACAACAGCTGTTCAGGTTAGTCATCATCTTGAATTGAAAAGCCTTTATTTAAACTTATTAATGCTAGCACTCATGCAGGTGGATTTATAGGTGTATTAAGGAAAAACAAGTGCCCACCTTTGCAGCCTTTGTTGCATATACCAAGTAGATGACTTGGTACATGGTCTCTATTGTGCATCCTATGATGTTGATGGTAATGATCAAAATACCATTAGTCTTGAGGAGGCCATAATACAGCATTAACATAGCACTGAAAATTGCTACCAGATATGGTATTGACTGGAATTCTTCTGTTGATTTCTTCTTATAAATCCGATAAAAGGTTGGCCTGCAAGAGAAAAGAGAACACATAAATTTGAGAGTAAATGTTATATGCATGTTCTTAAATTTTCTCAAAATAAATGAAGTTATTTTCTGAACTTTCCTTTTTTTTTTGAAATACTGATTTCCTTATACATTTTAACATCTCTCTTAATTAGCTTAAAATTTTTTTGTATAATCCTTTTTTTACGGGAAAACATCACGAAATAATAAAATTTTCATCGGAGCTTTCTTCAAAGTGCAAAATCGCTTTATATAATCATCGTATATATCATTTTTTCTAAAGAAAAGTATTCCAATACGTAAGATATGCATGTTTTCATTTGATTAGCTCTATCTTTGTCAAAAGGTATTAGCTACTAAAAGATCAAAGCATATATGTGTGTGTCTGTTGGTTGTATATGTGTGTAGTATTTGATATAGAAACTAAAATAAATCAAAGAACTTACACTGGAGCTAAGAGACCAGGAATGACACAAGGTTACCTACAAAGAAACCCAATAAACAGAATAAAAATAGGGAAAAGATATACATATATAGTGGATTTGGCTTAAACAGAGAGTGTTTAGGAGAGATTGAGATTGGTGCGTATACCCAAAAGGCCGAAAGCAAAATCCAGGTGATGAACAGAAGAAAAGACTGCCATCAGTGCAGTGAAGCTCTTTGCGGGATAATGAGATCTCTGTATATCTACTGCAAAGGTCCTGCTGAAACACTCCACAAGGACTTGGTTTTTATAGGCACCAAAAGCTGAGCATGGTGGCCTTGGAGAACGTAAGATGAGGCAGTGCAATGGCCACTTGTGGCCTTGCAAGTGACCGTAGGCCCTTGAGCCATTTGGGTTTTGTGTTTGCATTCGAGTGCAGAGAGTCCCATTTGCCTTTGCGTTCAAGCTGTATACAAGACCATTCCACATCTTAATTAAGTGGCTTTGATGATTTTCCCCATATAAATATCATAGGAGACACAGTTGTTGGTGGAGAAGTTGCATGTTACTAAGTTAGATATGAAAGAACTAAATGTGAGGTTAGAGGACCATATGAAGGCCATCAATGGTTGAAACTTGGAAGCCAAAGGCTGATGGGTTCTGATCAAATTAAACAAATTTAGGTTCAGAAAGCTTTTCAGAAAATCAGATGTTTAGAAATCACCCAATCTCCCATTGACATATGCTATGCATATCTCAGTTTAGTGGGATTTCAGTGGTGGGTTCTAATCAGATAATCAAGTGCATGCCTATTATGTGTCAAATTAATAGATGTTTCTGTCTATATAAGGACCCCTTATACAGTCAGTAAGTGGAGTACCCTAGATTCTGAAAATTATAGGAATAATTATATACTGAATTGTGGCGCAAAACCCAACTTCAGTACGTAAGCTACTTTATGGCGATTAATAATTGATGATAGCGTCTCTTGATCCAATCATAGGTCACTATAAATTGAATGGTAATTACTAATAATTAGGGGGATTCAATGAAAGCAGTGTTGTGCGTTTGGTAACTCCTTTTGGAAGTACTTTTTTTGTTTTTAAAAGCAAAAACTTGCTTTTAAAAGCAAAAGTACCATTTGGTAACGCACACGAGAAGCAATTTACTAAAAGCAAAGAAGCAATTTTATTGCTTTTCTTCGGAAGCAACAAAACGTTGTTTCTCAATTTTTTTACAAAATTGCTTTATTGCTTTCAAAACCCCTCAATACCCTATTGCTTTATTCCTATATTAAAGATGATGCCTCCATACTCACTTAAGAAGCAACAACGTATTGTTATTGCTAGAACCGAAAAAATGCCACCCGATCCGACGGGTCAACCCGATTATAAATGGGTTGGGTTGACCCGTTTATTAATTGGGTTAGGGTTTCCCCAACCTGCCAGTAATCGGGTCAACCCGATTATGACCCGCAAACCCAACGGGTAACTTGATTTAAAAAAAAGATGGCAAAAGTATCATGTTTCGACCCGATTAACCCCAAAACCCGACCCGAACCCGGCACAACCAGATCCAATTAACCCCAACCCTATTTTAATAATATTTTTTGAAAAATAAAAAATAAAAATAATAATAAACGGGTTGGCGGGTTGAACCTGTTTATTGGCGGGTTGGGTTTGGGTTGGGGGTTTTCCAACCCTCCTTAATTTAGTCCAACTCGATTATGACCCGACCCGAACCCGATTGTGTACAATACTTTTATGGAAGCAAAAAGTAATTTCTATGTTACTGCAATTACCAAACATGCTTTTTTACTTCTTAGAAGCAAAGCAAAAGTTTACCAAACTGTAGACACCCCAAATTGCACAAACAATCATAAAAAATCATTATCTCCTTGAAAGCCAGCACAGAAATCGAAGAAAATGAATTTTTACCTGTATCCGGCAACTCAGGCCGGATACAAGTAGTCCTCTTTGTATCCGGTGACAAATACCGGATACAAGCAATTCTTAGTGTATCCGGTATATACAAATACCGGATACAAGCAATTCTTAGTGTATCCGGTATTATATACCGGATACCTTAAGGCCATTGTGTATCCGGCCTGATATACCGGATACATAAGTTTTACTCAAAATTAGGGTTTTCTGAGAGCTTTTCACTTTTACCATCATATCCCTCATTAAATGAGTGGAAATCTCGGAAATAGCCTTAGGGTTAAGGTTGGTGGGCTATAGACATTATGTTGTGTCTACCATTCTCACCAACCTAAACCCTAACCTTTGCCTATAAATAGGAGACTCCTCCTTAAACAAATGGCCATTAACTCTTGTTTTGAATTCTCGCCAAGAAGAACTCCAAGAGAAGAAGGAAACCGCTACGGAAGTGCTTCCAGAACCCAGGTAAGCCTCAAACTTTTCTTTTATTTTCTGTCTTTATATTTCTAGATCTAGATCTCTTCTTCTACCTTTCTGTAGAATAAGGCCTTCTATGTGTGTGAAAATCCTTCCCCGGCTCAAAGTATCTCGAGACTCTCCCTAGCCGTAAAACGTGGAGGCAGGATCTAGGAGAAACGAGACTGGGGATTGACCTTAGTGCTAGAACCTATGTAGCATAAAGCCTTTTTGATTGATTGTAAACCGTTTCATATTCAAAGTATCCTTGATTATCTTGAAGAACCGTGTTTAACGGGGAGAGAGAACAAAGGGAAACGATAATGGAACGGAACCCTAGGCTATTTTAGAACCTTATTCTGATGAATACGTATGCATGCTATTGATCTTGTATGGTTTTTCACACTTGCACATACATATCACTATTTTGGCAGGATAGGCTCATATTTGGGGATTTATTACATTCATTGTGATAAATCTCAAATAAATGGCCTCAATCAATTCTGGAATGTCTTTGGATGATTTTTAAAGGTTTTGTGTTCATCTTGCACGAATTGCACACACTTTGTCACATTTTTGCATTGGCTTTACTCAAAATGGGCTTTACTTGACAGCAACTGTACCCCGACTTCGGACACTCATAACTTCATCGTCCGGATGAATTTTGGAGTGATTCTAGAACCATGGGAAAGGTGAGGCTGTCTAGTTTATGTCCACCAAAGTTTATTAATTTCTATTAAGCGGATTTTTGACACCTCTCTGTCGAAGTTGATTGGACAGTTCAGGTTTAAATACAGAACTTGTCACTTCGACAGAGCGCCATGTGTTCGTTTTAAATCCGATTCGAGTGATTTTTGTTTCTGGGCACTCCTTTATGAGTCTATTTTTAAATCCAATTGATTTCATAGTTTTTGGATTTAAATTGTGTCGTGGAGAGCAGATTTACTCAGAACTGCTCATCAGTACTTTTCTGGGTCAATCTGTGATCCTCGGGGCCTGTTCGGGAAGTCACCCAAGGCACATCCGAATGAGTTTTTGTATGAGGCTAGTTTCTTTTGAAAGATGGCCATACAGAATTCATTGACACCAAATTTCACGGATTTCTATGGAATAGATTTTCTAGGTGATTTTCCAAAGTTGCCTACTTGTTACTTTTAATCATCCCCAGCAGCAATTTTGAAGGAGCATAACTCCTAGGATTTCAACCGGATTGACTTGAAATTTTGCATGAGTCCCTTATTTACTAAGATCTTTCAAATGGATTTGGTTTGGTTCAATTTAAAATTGGATTTGAATGATTTCAAGACAAATGGCCTTACTTTTTACCAAATTTCCCGGATTTGCCTCAACTTGGTTTTGTGCAACTTTTGCTGTGATTTCCATCTTTTTGTGATATTCCAGAAGTGATATTAACATAAAAAGAAGATCTGGAATTCATTTGGATTTTCATGTGAAGATATCATATATTTGTCCTTTTTCAAGGTTTTCATGATTTTTTAGCAAGCTTTCTATTTTCTTTTAGCATGAACAAACACTTGGCAACCACTTCGTGTGGATGAATGAGGGTGCTTAACACCTTCCCCCGTTCATAATCTAATCCCCTTACCCATCTCTGGATTTGATTTTCAAGTAGGGTTATTTTTACCTTAGAATTGGCATTTTTGCACTTTTTTGCTTATTTTTAAACTTTTGGTGTCCACTCACACCCCAAAATTCTGAATGGTGGTGACTCTCTCAATTTTGCGTCGATCCCCGTGTGTTGACGGAGGGATGATCATTCCGGTGATTTTTTCCCGTGTCTCACACAAACACATTTGCTTCAAGAAAAGATCTTTCAAAAAGCATAAAATTGCTTTTTTTTTTCTTGCTTTTAGAAGCAAAAAAGCAAAAGCGTTACCAAACGTAGCCTTAATTTGCCGTACGTAACTAGCCTTCATAGGTCCATGGGAATGGGGTGGCTGGCCTTTTAAACGGTGGGCCCACTCTACTCCTACTACTTAGCGTTTAATTGGTAAATTAGATATCGACTAATCATTCAACCAACTATTAGTCGTTTTCCTACAGAAGTATGGCTTGACTTGTGGGTAGATTTCATGTCCACAAAAAGTATGATTCCTTGAGGGATTGCTGTCAAGGAAATTAGATATTGTACAAGAAAATTGTCAAGCACCCTATTAAGTCCTCTGCTACAAAAAAAAAAAAAAAAAACCTATTACGCCTTCTGGTGTCCACTTTTCTTCTCATGATCATGTGATGTGTATGGAATAACAAAAATGCAAAAGTCTTTGAAAATACTCAACCAAGCATACAAGCAACATGCTTACAGTTCAGGTACGTCATTCGGCAAAGTCAGTTTTTATCATCATAAGGTAAGTATCCTAAAGTCCCACAACATAAACAAACATACATCAGATGGCTCTCCACTAAACCGATGTGGATGAAGATGAATTTTGATGGTGCAGCAAGGGATAACCCAGGACGAACAATTATAAGGGTTGTATATATGTAGAGATGCGGGTGGGAATTCTTATTTGCATGTGCCCAATACCTTGTTACTACCTCTTCAATGTTAGCTGAAGCTTGTGCTCTAAGGGAAGGTTTATCATTGGCATTGCAACATGGGATTCACAAGCTCGAAGTAGAAGGTGATAATCACAGTTTGATACTACTGATTGCCACTACAAAATTGATGGGATTTAGCGGTGGGCAAAAACTGCCGCTAAAAGTAACAAAGTCCGCCACTAAAGAAAACGCCACTAAAGAAAATGGACCCGCCGTTGAGCGGCGGTTCTTTTTTGTTTTAGCCGCCGCTATTGATTTACTATTTAAATAAAAAGAGAAAAATTTAATTGCCCCTGCCCCCAACGCCTGCGCCCTCCCTGTTCTTGCCCCTGCCCCTCCCCATAGGTCTGACACACCACATCTTTATAATAACGTCTATCTTCCTCACATCTCAAAGCAACTTCGGATCTCTCGAGGTTCTCATGTCAACATAGTGGGCTCCTGTTAATAAACATCAAAAAACACCTTTCATGTGTGTGTGATGGAGAGAGATAAAAAATCACTTCTCTTTCCAAAAAAAAAAAGAAAGTATGTGATGGAGAGAGAGAAAAGTGAGATTTATTTTGTTTTGACCTTACTGTGAAACTATGGCAACCATTCACTAAGATATACCCTTGAGAACCTGGTAAGATTTATGGGAATGACATATGAGAGATAGAAGCATGTATGAGTGAGTGTTTTTACCAAAAAAAAAAAAATGTATGAGTGAAAGTTAGAGAGAGAGAGACATTCATACGCTCCACTACTGTGAGACATGGAAATGTCATCTAGGATGACTTCCTATATCGTCACGCGGGGATCTATAAAAGTGAAGAGTCACCACCATCTATCTTAAGGTGTGAATGGACACCAAAGGGATCATTTATGCCAAATAGAGCCAAAGTAGCTCTAACACAAGGAAAAATCCAGAGATTAGGTAAGGGGAATTATTTATGAGTATGGGAAGGTGTTAGGCACCCCCACTCATCCGTCTAAGACGGTTGCCACATGCTTGCTTATACTAAAAATTGTTTGCTAACAATAGAGAAAACAAGAGATGCTTAAAACACGCACTATGTGTGTTATTATTCCACATGAGCAATCCAATGAAATGGAACTCTCTTCGTGGATATGTCACTTCAGAACTTCATGAGTGAAGAAAAATCTAAGTCAAATTTGAAGAAAATCAAGCCAAGGTAAATCTGGAAAAATCAGACTAAAAGAGCTTGAAAACTTCGATTAACCATAACTTACTCAATTTAAATCCAAATCCAATGAAACCAAGGCCATTTGAAAAATGGTATATAGTAGAGTATACAATAAAAATTTCAGCTCAATCCGATTTAAAATGAGAGAGATATTAACATCTGAAATCTGCTGTTATAACTTGGAAAAAGTGTTAAATAGGCATTTTCAAAATCCTATTCGTGGAGTTTGGCTCAATAAAAATCCTTGAAAATTGGCATGGAGGAAGTATGTGGTGCTATCTTTCCAAATAAATAAGCCTCACACCAAACTCTAGTCAAATGTGACTTGTGTGCTCTCTTGAACAGGCTTAGAAGACCACAGATTAGCTCTGGACTATGCCAACGAGCACTTCTGAGTCAATTGAGCACCCAAGGCACAAATCAGATCAAAATCTGCTGAAACCAGTTGGAAATGAAAATAGACTTCTCAAGGAAAACTCAGGAATTGGAATCACTCAAAATGGATTAAAATTGAGCAAATAGTGCACCATCAAAGCGGCAAGTTCAGCAATCTGGACTGAACTGACTTACAAACTTTGAACAGATGGTGTCAAAAATTGGCTCCATAAAAGTAGACGAAATTTTCTAGATATGAAGTAGGCCGACTCATCTATCACATATCTTTGGAATCACTCAAAAATTCATCCGGAGGATGAAGTTATGAGCATTCTAAGACAGGCCACAGATGCTGCCCTGTTTTAAAAATTTTTAAAGAGAAAACCAAAATGGTGCATGTGTGCATGTGAATTCGACCAAAACACTTAGAAATCAATCAAAATCATCTCATGAAGTTCTAAAATTCATTCTAAAGCCAATAATCTCATATTTCCCGTATTAAACATGGAAATCCTAGATCTAGCCTATTTGATGAAAATGGTGAAAAATGTGTGAATAGGTGGAAATCAGCTCTCTAGGAGAAGTTTGGAATCCATTGCTATTGAGAGCAAGGATTCGCTCAACTTCTCCAGAAACACATGCATAAACATCAGAAAAACATCCATAGGCTCAAAATAACCAAGTAGTATGCTCATCATCACTTGTAGGTTCTAAGCCTAGAGGATCCATTCCTACTTCTTTTTCCCAAGGCTCTCTCTTCACGTTTTACGGCTAAAGAGGATTCCCAGGTACTTTGGAAGAGGTTTGGGGCTACAAAAATGCACAAAGGCCTTACACTACAGAAAGGTAGAAGATGAGAGGTTGCTGGAATGTAAAGAGGAAACCAGAAATCTAAAGAGAACTTTACCTTAGGTAGCTTGAGCCTTGAGTAGACAATCTAGCAGAGTTTCTCCTCTTCTTGCAGAGCTTCTATGCTTCAAATTGCCAGCATTTTGCAAGAGGAGGACCCCTCTATTTATAGGCAAGGCCAAGGGTAGAAGAGTCCCAAGGGTATGCCAAAAAAGCCTTCTAGATTATTCCAATTTAGGCAAAAGCCTTGAATTGTTGTAATACTAGAAATTTCGGAGGGTGAAATAGGGAATTTAAGTCCCTGAGAGAGAGGTAATATGCGTAAATAAGGCTCAGAAATCGAGCCATTTCGCAAATCCCCGAAACAGCAAAAACCGTATACACAGTGCAGTTTCTACATAACCGTCATTATATGCGCGGTTTCTATGCAAATTCAACCAAACCGCACATACAAGGCGGTTCAATTCAGTTACGCTCGTCATGATTGCTGTCGACGTGTTTCAACGGCCGAAGCTTCCGGAAGCCACGTGGCAGCTCACGCAACAAGCATGAATATCAACCGTGTTGTGTATATGGTTACAACCACACATACAGAGCGGTTGAGACCAAAATAACAAAAACCCCACATTCAGTACGGTTAGCACCTTTTTTGAGAGTTTTTGAGTTTTAGACATATGTCAAGGCTCAAATAAAACATTTAAAGTTCCTTTTGAGTGTTCTCTTATGTCGGAGTGCAATTTGGGGTGTCTACAACTACTCCAAGGGTCTCTTAAGCCATTTAATAAGATAATGATATTGTTGCTGAACCATCTAATGACCATCTTAATATCCTATTTAACCAAGTCGAAATAAAAGCCTTAAACATGCATTATTGGTGAATGGGTATATGCTCTAAGACTGAATACGACACTTTCCAAAACTTAAAAGAATTCAATTAGCTTCTTCTCTCCTTTGAATAGTTTTCCATATAAGACTACACAGCAGTTCAACAGAAAAAGAGTTCACCGTCAGCTCCAATTACAGAGCATCATCATCCAAACCCAAATAATTGAAAATGGAACTTAAACACTATCACTTACTTTATCTAGAAGTAAAATAGTCTCTTCATTCGGATGTTCCTTCGCATTACTGTTCCCACAAACCCTGTCAAGTGTGAAAACCCCAAAGCTATAAAAATCCTCCATTTCTGGTGCCATTTATCCACTGAAACAGTAAAAGTTATCGAATGAAATAGATTGGATTTCACAACTGCAGACATAACAGAAATTTTCAAATCATAATCATTAAGTGTATTTTTGCCATGAATTTTTTTTAAATGATTATTTCCACCATGAATATGCATTGCAGGTTTGAACAGGTGGGTCGCAGTGAACTGATAAGCACTCTTCCTAAGAAACAGGACCGTCTATAACTACAAAGAGGTCCTTAATACTTACTATATTCGTCATAGTATTCTGGAAACCACAAGTGAGGTGTTCTCCTCATAAAACTTGGGCAATCCGAAATTAGACCCTTGCCACTCCGAGGCAGATCTCATGTCTGTATCTCCAACTAAGTTTCATGGAGGATGATGGATCTGCGGATTACACAGTTAAAAAAGTATTAAATTTTTGTAGAAACCTCATGAAGAGGTGTGTTCTAGAATAGTACCGAAAGAGGTTGACTAGATTCTCATGTTCCACGGAATGAAGAGATTTGATTTCACTAATTCCACGTACCGAGTTAGGTGAAATCTGTTTTACTGCAGGGAGACAACAAGCAATCAATGGAACCTCATTGCGTCAAGGAACAACGATGGATCTATGAATAGAAAGTAATGAATTCAGGAAATCTGCTGCGTGCTTATCTAATGAAAAATAGAACCATGATTTCTGCCATGGATCCAAAACAATAGAAATATGAACTATCGGAACCTTTCTAGAAATTTAGTGTTAACATATCATCAGAATCCATAGATTGAAATTCGAGTACACAAATCTGTCAATTATTATTGATTAAGCTCCAAAAAAAGAAAAGGAAAAGAAAATCCAAAGATAAGTTTCGTGTTACTACCTGAAACGATCAAGCCGATTATTACGTCGATCAATCAATGACAAGCTTATCAGCTTTGATTTCTTTGCAACAAATCAATTATCTGCATTCAAAAGACTCCGCACAGAGTGAGACAGAGAGAGAAAGAAATAGAGATCTGCAGAATGAGAGATAAACCTGATTTCTAATTTATGTTGAATGAGAGATCATCGAAATCTAATGCTTGAATTACAGAGGTATCTAGATCAGTACTCCAATGGTGGATGCTGTGGACGAAGGAACGGAATCATAAGAACTCATTCTGGCTTCTGCAGTTTAGGTTTCAGTGCTCAGAGAAATTTGGTGTTTGATTTGAGAGAATGAAGAAAGGAAGTGATAGAAAGAAAAGGGACAGGGAAGAGCGAGATATTTATAAACAAGGGATCGAGGAGGACCGCAACTAAAAAACACATGATGCCCGTCGGTTAATGTCCCTTTTTTTGTGGTGTGCCCAACCGAAAAGCATCCATGGATGTTAAAGAATGTTTACTGGAGATTCGAAGTTTACTTGCCCATTTCCACATATTCAACTTCGACACATGGGGGCAAACATTGTTCTAGATACTTCAGATAATCATGCAATTGATGCATGCATTTTCTTGTTATTTGTTTAGGTGCTAACCTCACTGTATTTGTGGGGCCCCTTTGTTGATGATCTCATAGGGAAGTCTACTTGTAGAATGACTCCCTAATTTAATGAACTTCGCTGCAAATATTTTTTCCAATATATATATATGTTGTTTACCAAAATATATATAGATATGGTAAATCATATATCAGGTTAAAATTTGGTCCTAATTTTGTTTCATTGCCATTCAAATAGCTGACAATCATCTACTTTTATGTAGAAGTAAATCTATTACAACTAAATATGACTAGGAGATGGCACATGTATAGCAGTACCATGTACACACTTAAACCCCGGTTATATTAGCCGGGTGACAGCTAGGGGATATAGGATTCTTTACATTTTCAATGGAGTTTTAGGTGGATAGTTATCTAGGGTACAGGAGTCCTAAATTTTTTTCAAAGAATGCTCTAAAGTAGCATATATTGATGCTTTTATTTTTTTTCTTTTATTTTTTTTTATATATGAAAATGATGATGTTTTACATCAAAGACAAGATTTTACTTTTGCCCTGATTTTCTTATGGTGCATTATCAATTTCTCTAAAAAAAAAGGAAAATGGGGGTTTTTTTTTTGTCGTATCATTTTCTCCAAATATGAATAAATAAAAATACCAGTTATCTTTTTTTTTTTTTTCCTTTTTGATATGGAATCTTTTATGTAACAAAATGTATACAAAATTGCTTTTCTTGAATTCTCATGCTTAGCCTCGATTTCCAAATTAACACACAACTTAAGGATCACTCAACCAACTATTAGTCTTCTCTTTTTATATTTTCTCAATTTATATAAATAAATTGGAGACATAAAATATTGGATGAAGAGTGGGAGTACTATCCACTGTGAAACAAGGAAATTTACCTACGTGATCTCCTCATCAACACACGGGATTGACAAAAATAAGGAGTCACCGCCGTTCAGATTAAGGTGTGAATGGACACCAAAGTGATCATAAAAAAGGTAAAATAGAGCTAAAATGTAGCTCTAATTCATGGTTAAATCAAGAGATCAGGTAAGGGGATTAGGTTATGAGTAGAGGAATGTGTTAGGCACCCCTAATCATCCACACAAGGTGGTTACTATATGATATTTATGTTTCAAAATTGCTTGCTAATTAGAATCAATAAAAATTACTTGAGAAGAAACAAACATGTGTGATTTTTCCATATGAGCAATCCAATAAATCTTGGGTTCTCTCTATGGCTGTATCACCTCTAGGACTTCATGATCAAGTAAAAAAACAAAGTAAAACTTGAATAAAAGCAAACTAAAACAAATTTGGAAAAATCAGTAGGAGATAAAGCTATTTGAGCTTGAAAACTTCAATTAATCATAAATCATTCGATTCAAACTCAAATTGAATGAAAATAAAGCCATTTGAAAGCTAGTATGAATTAGATGACTCAGTAAAAATTTCACTCCAATTTGATTAAAATTCAAGGAGAAATGCTTGTTCAAATCTACTATTATAAATCAGTAAAAGTAGTGAATAGACAACTTTGAAAACCTATTCGTAGAGATTGGCTCCATATAAATCCTTGAAAATTTGCATGAATAAAGTATGAGGTGCTATATTTTGAATGGAATATGCCTCACATAAAACTTCATCCATTGGTGGCTTGTGTGCCCTCTTAAACATGCTTTGAGGATCACAGATTAACTCTGTAATTTGCTAATGAGCAGTTCAGAGTCAATCAAACACACAGAACTCAAATCAAAGTGAAAACCCTTGAAACCAAATGGATTTAAAAATAGACTCATAAAGGAAAACTCAGAGATTAAAATCACCCAAATTGAAGTTAAAATGAGCCTCTAGTGCTCAATCAAAGTGACAAGTTCAACAATCTGATCTGACCTATCAACTTCAATCAAATGGTATCAAAAATTCGCTCCATATAAATTGCTCATATTTTACAGGATTAAACTAGACATCTTCACCTATCTCATGTCTTTGGAATCACTAAAAATTCATCCGAATGATGAAGTTATGAACAATCCAAGACAGGGTACAGGTTCTGTCCAGATTTGAAAACTTTGAGTAAAAGTGAGACAAAACAGTGAGTGTGTGCATTTGATTCAATTAATCTGAATTGAAAACACTTGTAATGAGTTGAAAAAATACCCAAAAAGATTTAGGTCAAGGATTTGGCTTAGTTCTCTCATTAATTGGAGAGTATGAGCCAAATCTATCCAAGTTGAGGAAAATGCCCAAAATAGAGAGATTAGACCGTGAGGTCATCTCTAGGAGATAAAAATCTTGAGAGATTGTTCTAAGGCATCTGATCTCAGATCTACCATATCGAGCATGGTGGATCTAAGATCTATACCTATTTTAATACAAAATCAAGTGATGTATGTTGTTGTGTAGGAAATTAGATTTTTAGGAGAGAATTGAGATCTAATGCTATATATAGAGCATAGATCCATGTATTCTCTCCAAATTTTAAAATCAAAACACACAAAAATATAGCAATCATGCAAACATCAACATGAATATGCAAATGTATAATTAAAGAGTGGTTTTAAGCCTAAGGTTCCATTTCATCACTCGTTTCCCCTAGCTCTTTCTTCACGTTTTACAGCTAGAGAGGGTGCTTAAGGTACTTTGCATGTGGTTTGGGGCTACAAACATATCCAAAGCCTTACATTACAGAAAGGTAGAAGGAGAGAGTGCTTTGAATGAAAAATAAATGAAGAGACAAGTGTAGGAATTTACCTTGGTAGCTTGAGAGAGTTGAGTGGAGAGTTGGACAGAATTTCCCTTCTTCTTCAAGAGCTCTTCAAGCTTCAGATTGTCAATCCTTTGAAAGAGGAGAGCCCCTCTATTTATAGGCAAAGCCAAGGGTATAAAAGACCCAAGGGTATGCCAAAATATCCTTCTAAAGTCTTCCAATTCAAGCTTAAGGCATGAATTGGAGTAATTTTGAAGGTTGCGGAGGGTAAAATAGGAAGATTGAGTCTCCCTGAGAGAGGTAAGAAGAGTAAATAAGGCTTAGATCTCGGGCCTTCGCGTATTTGAGCAAAAAAAGCCTGCCCATATAGATTATACAGTTTTGTCCAAATCGTATATCCTATATGGATAGGGCAAATAAACACCTATTCGCACAATATATACGGGTGAGATTCAGTTACACACCATGTGCATTGCCGATGTGGCCTAACGGCCGAAGCTTCTAGACGATACATGGCATCCCACTTGTGTGCATGAAGAAAGCATGAGGCTGCCCGTATAATATATATAGCGCGTCCGTATAGATTATACGGACAAAACAAGATTTCAAAATTCCGTATTATATATATGGGCAGCACAATTTTGTCTGATTTCGAGCCTTTGACACATGTCAAAACTCAATTAAGATATTTTAAACAAAATTTTATCATTTTCTCATAATTTAATGCAATTTAGGGTGTCTACAACTGCACCCTCTTTGCTAGAATTGGAACCAATTAACAGCGAAGAGCAAAAAGGCCCGCAGATTGCACTTTTTGAGATTTTGTCAAATTAATCATAATTTGCAAAGATTCAAAGGTAATTTTGGAAAAAGAATTTGTTTAGAGGGTTTGCTGAAAAGTCCCTAACTTTAATGGGCAAATCCTCCTCTTAAATCTCACAGAGCTTTCGTGGCTATGAAGTGAGATTGGAGCAAAATTTTAAAACAAGAGTGGGTAAAATTGTAATCTTTGCATTTTACAATTAATGTGGACATTAATCCCTTGATAAAAGTGGAGAAAATGCTAAAAAAATCATTTCTCATGGTTGTGCGTATTTATTTTACGGTTTTGTTCTGTCCGTAATGCTTATATGGGCAGAACACGCCCATATGAAAAATACGGTTTTCTAGGGCCTTATATTCGTGAACGAGAACAGCCCTTCGTCTTTACCTATTCACACATTTCTCCCCATATCCTCTGATTTCTCTTTGATCCGCATCCTCCTTCCAGTCTTCACCCTATTCTTTGGCGGCATCCTCCTTCTTCGGCGACGTTGACCTTCTCCGATGGTTATTCCTCTTCCAGGGACTGTTGTATTGGGATGTCTTTGACCATCTTTTGGTGAAACTCCTTCACTGCCGCAACAGTGCTCTCCCTTGCTGTTTGGGATTCCACTCGAAAAGCCAAACAACGCTGGGCTACCTCTCATCACGAGTGGCTTGATTGCATGCTCTTGAAGCTCCGATGAGGCAAAGCTTCTATTTTTCTTGCACAAAACCCCTATTTCGACTAAGACAGGTATGCTTGTAACTTCTGATTTTTCTTGTAAACACTCAATCCAAGAATTGATACCTTGATTCCATGATTGAATGATTTTATAATTCTGCTTCTTAGTGCATGATTTTGATTCTTTTCTCTTGATTGAACAAAATCCCCAAATTCTGTGCTTGCTCATTGCTGATATCAATCTGATTTTTTTTCTTGCCAATACTTCATCTGAAAATGTGCATTTGAGTAATTTATGATTCATGAACCATGCTTGTTTGATTTATTTTGCACTAATAGCTTCCTGAACAACTTTTGAGATGAATCCTTGGTTTCAGGTTGTGGAAGTGAACCTTGACTCATACTCAATCTACTTTTTGTTTTGTTCTTGAATGTCGTGCTATATGATGAATTGTTGACATGATGATTTTGGAACATCCCTGTTCTCGTCAGAGTTTCCAGGCTTTGAATGCATCTGCACTTATTTTCCTTGGCTGTGAATACCTTGTTGCTCTTTCTTTATCTCTGATTTCTGTTGGAATGCATATTGACTGTCAGCATATTGTTTGCACTGGGGCAAGCAAAGCCCTCAATTCTCATTCCACTTGTTTTGAACATCTTGTTCCAATATATCATGAGCATGATTAATCCCCAGATTTACGCAACTTCATGTTAGCTTGAGTATACCTCGGACTGCCCTGAAACCACACAAAATTAGATGATTAGGTATCTAGAAATAAAAGATTAAGGATTAAAATATAAACTTCCAACTAAAGATGTCAACCCTTAATACACTCTTTTTTTTTCTTTCATATAAGAAGAATATATAAGAAATTTATATTTATTGTATATAATTCTTATATATAATTTCTTTGTTAAAACCGAAATAACTTGATAAGAAAAAGCAACAATAAAGCTTCCTAAAATTTTCGGAGAACAAAAAGATAAACTCCTTCGGTTGAATTCTGATTTGGTTGGACTTTTGAAGTATTTCCCTTCGTTCTCCACTTTACTTTTTCCTGCAAACAAACACACTCAATTAAAATGAAGAAACAAAAGCAGTAAAAGTTAAAGACTAATAAAAAATAAACAAATAAAAAATTTTTATCTTTTAATGGGAAAATATAATGAATCATCTCCCTGAATTTTGAGCTTGTAGATGGCCCACATTCATCCAGCTTCCAGGGATCCCTCAAATGAGCCCTCCTTTTCTAGGGTTCGGAGGGATCCGGCTGAGGTGGCTTCCTCCAGCAGTTCTTCCAAGGCTGGTTCTGGTCCTTCTAAGGGTTCACGTGAGGTGACCCCAGAGGTACTTCCTTACCCTTATGCAAATAAACTCCTTTCTCTAAATCCTTCACCTTGACCTTTTTCGACTTATCTTTTTAGCTCGTGGTGGAGGGTCGTGGCCGAGGTAGAGGCCTCTCCTTCTCTGTCAATAAGGTTGCTCAATTTATGCATGATGCTCGTCTTCCTCATTGGCAAGCTGTCAAACGAATTCTTCCTCATTGGTCTCTCTATACGGGCCTCTCCTTCTCCTACTTTGCAAGCCTTTTCCGATTCTGATTGGGCAGGTTGCCCTGATGATCGTCATTCTACAGGAGGGTTTTGTATTTTTTATGGCAACAATCTTATTACTTGGGGTTCTCATAAACAGAAAACTGTTGCCCGGTCTAGTACCGAAGCATAATATAAGGCTTTAGCAAACACTACTACAGAACTTCTTTGGTTTCAATCTCTTCTCCGTGAACTTGGTGTATTTTTACCTCATGCTCCACTTCTTTGGTGTGACAACCTTGGGGCTACGTATTTGTTTGCCAATCCTGTGCTTCATTCCCGTACCAAGCACATGGAAATTGATTTTCATTTTGTCCGAGATTGTGTTGCTGCTAAATCTCTTACTGTTGCTTTTCTTTCCAGCAAAGATCAGTTGCCAGATTTCTTTACCAGGCCCGTTGTCTCTTCTCGCTTTATTGTTCTTCGTTCAAGCCTTACTCTTGCTCCTGCACCGTTTGGCTCACGAGGGGATGTTAGTGTGTCATCAAAGGAAGCCACATCACAGGCTTCACAATCTAGTCAGTGTAAACACCCCAAAATTGCACGATTTTTGATAAATCTTGAAGGAGGGAAATATCTTATTGAAAATTTCAATTTTTAGCATTGGGTTTGAGATCCTTAACCCATTTGAATCCAAAACCACAAAGGAAAATGCCTGAATTTAATCTTTTACGCAAAGTCAAACTTTTCCGGTTGAATTTTGTTGACTTTTGACCCAAAAAATGAAATATTTTTAAGGCAAGATTTCAAGATAATTTTTCTCGGTAATCAGGTTTTCAGCAATGATATTGCATAATTGAATTTTTTGAGCCTTTAAATCTTGACAAATACCTTAGTATTAACATGTTGAATTTTTTTAGTGGACCTGAGAAACCGGAATTTAGCCTTGAATTGGAAGGTTTACTTTTTATTCACTTGGAATTTAGGACTGGAACTATTTTTAATGGATTCAAATGGGTGGGGGGGGGGGGGGGGGGGTTGTAAAATCCCTAATTTTCTAGAAAATTTTAAAATTAATATTTTAGTGATTAAATTAATGTTAATTAGTGAATCTTGCAGAGAAAGGTGATTATTGATTTAAATCGGAAAAGTGGCTTGTGCTGGTTGGGCCATTTAAGTAATAAGGTATGAGGAATTTCCAGAAATTTCAATTAATTGTTTTTGCTCGGATGAGGTGGCAAAGATTATTGATTTTAACTCTAATTAAGTTGCTGTTATAGGGAATTGGTGGTAAGGCATAGCAGTGGATCATGATTTAATTGGTAGATGGGCGGCAAGTATAAATGTGAGCAAATTATGTTAGTTGTTCGTTTGGCTGAGTTTTGATCGAGCAAACTTGGAGATCTCAGAGAGAAGAGATCTATTCGTGATGCTCTGCTTATTGGTATAGAAGAGAGCTGCTGCAGAACTTCAATTTGTCATGAGCAATCCGAATTCTGCAAATTCAGATCAAGTTGGATGTAAGTTAACATCAAATCTGAGTTTTCGTTTTAGTTTTAATGAGGATTCAAATCAAGTTTCAGATCTGAAAAGTCTGAACAATTGAAATTTATTTCAGAGGAGGAGTGGGCGTTGAATTGGAAATCTTCTACAGAACTCAAATCAGTAGAATTGAGCATTCAGCAACTCAAATTTGCATCTGAAGGTGAGTAGCACAACCTTAATCGAATTGGCATGATTTTGATTTGAAATGGTTGGATAGAACGAGCATGTGTTGGATCTCTGTTTTTGCCGAGTCTGGTCGTCAATTTCAAGTCACATTGCTAGTCGTTCAACCTGATTTCCAGATTAGATTGATATTTAATTATGCAAGCATTGTTATAGTGAATAAGATTCTTAGGCAAAGTACTGTATGATTCATGTTAGAACTAAGTTATCATTTTCTGAATTTCAGTTTCGAAAATTCAAGAGAAAACATGAGCAGTTACTGTATGCATAATTATGGTCGATCAAATTAATTTGTATTAATGTTTTAGGCATGCATATAGTGTTAGAATCATATTGGAAACAAGTCAAATGCAAGCCTATGATAAATTTGTGTCTGTGGCTCTTAACCGTAATCAAAATCTGGGCATATAGAGAGGGCGCCCAGCATTGCTGAGGATCGCCCACCTCCTGTAGAGGTCAGCGCCCCACAGGTTTTTGGTCTTTAAAAACCTAGTTTCAATTCTAGGTTAGAGATCCTTCTAGGAAACTGGTTATGAGAATTAAAGGAAGAGTAAATTGATTAAAAGTTCAGAAATTTGTATAGTGCTCATGGGCGCCAAGGAGGGCTGACCTAGAAGGAGGTTGGCGCCCATCTGTTTTGGTTACAGCCATGTGCGGCTGAGTGTAGGGAGTTGGTAATTCAAGTTTTTAACTCCTAATTGCTATCCTAGGATACCTAAATAAGATTGGTAGTGACTTGCTACTGATTTTTCGTTAATAACTTAAAATCTGTTTTCCATCATTTGGTCATTATTCTCATAACTAAATTAAAGTTAGTTATGTTCTGAATAGTTTAAAACACAGAACCTTTACAGCCATTTATAAAGTGTGTGAACAAGGAAGCTTAGGCAATGAATATTAAGAAAAGAAATACTAGAGGGAACTGGCAGCTAGTAAGTGGTTTGAATATGAGAATAAGTAGCTAAATCAGGTGGTTAGGCATCGGTTAACTAAATAGATTAAACCAGGTATACTCTAGAGGGTCAAAAGTGTGATGAAGAAGTGGGAAAGAAAGACAGTAGCTTAGTGTTAGACAAATTGAAATTTCGGTTAAGGAATCTATGTGAAAAGAAGGATAATGGTGGCTAGGGTAAGTGGTTGTGTTATAATGATTCAATTAAATTCAATTATATGATAGAGACATGTTTGGGGAGTTAGAATATTACCATAAATAGTTGGAGTACTAAATAATAAATCAGTCCTAAAAAAATCTCCACAGCTGTACTTGAATCTGGAAAAATTGAGAGAGCGCCTAGGATTGTTGACCATTGCTGACCTGGCGCCTAGCTCAAGCTTGGGGTGATTCAAACCCAAATTCTTAGTTCCAGCAAGGGGAAAAACCTTTGGGAACCTAACCAAGAGTAATGAAAAGATTACTGGAAAATACGAGAGGTTGGTCTGAGAAATTCTTCAGGTACTAATACAAAATCAGCAACCTATCTAGGTAAATAAAAGTGAGTATCTTATAAGTTCTGATATTTTTCCAGCAATTATAACTTGGGGTTTCCAACAACACATGTATGGAGGTATTATCTGCATGATAAATGGGAGATGTAGAAAGGAAGTTGGAGTGAGATATAGGTGCTGAACCTGGGTTTATACTTAATATTAAGTATGGAGTTGAGAATATGAGATTACATAAAATGGAGTTAGAGTAAATTTTATGGGGAAAAGCTTTCTATTTGAGTTCAAAATAAATGTGGCAGGTTTGAATTTAATATTATTACTAAAGTTTGATATCTATATGCAGATTTGCCGGTTTAACCGTGTTTCGACAGTTTTACCAAATTTTAACTATAAAAGAGGATTTTTAAGCATAATTTCAAAAAGGACTTTCTAAACTAAATTGTTATGGACAAATCTGATTTTTTTGGGAACTTTTATACACTGGGAGAATATTCTTATGAACTTGATGGCTGGATGTTTACCTTACCTCTGTGTACTCGGGGATGCCCATGTACTTGGGGTTGATTCCTCTGTGTACTCAGAGATGGCTGTGTGCTTGAGATAGCATGTTTTGGGTTTGGAACAATTCGATATTAATGAGATTTCTGTTTTTGGCTTTAGCTCGAGTCTAGATGGCATAGCTTGGTGTGGATCCACATTTGTCAAGTTAAGAGCTAGGTAGTGGAATAAATTGTTTTCTTTGCTAGTCGTAATGAGTTGTTCACACACGCGTTTCCACCGTGTACTCGGTGAGGCTTGATCGTGTACTCGGCTGGCTGCGGCTATCCCTCATTTATCGTGTACTTGGACTGTGACTGGATTAGTATATGCCAACTCATCACTGTACTGGATGGGTTCTCCCACAATAAGACGATGATCGTGTACTCGGCTTTGCACCTAAGCCGAGAGGTGGCATAGTGAACTTCAACATTACCTAGTTAAGGGCAATCTTATTTCATGAGTCCACCGTGGACTTGTTTTTATGATTACACTTATGAATCTCTGTCATGCATTGACTGTTGATATTGCTCTTTATCAGTATACATGATGTATTTGGATTACTCGGTTTACTCTTAAAGATTGGTTATCGTTTCGAATGAATGTTTTACTATTGAAGCATGTTTTTAGAACTAATATAAATGTTTTGTGCATGCATGTGCTACTTATTGGGATATTCGTGTCTCATTCCGTTTTGATTTGTTTTGTTTTCAGATCCTGGTGAAAACGATATACGTGGGGTTGAGCCAGACGCAGATTACCCCGAGTATAGGGGAGAGGATTTCTTTGTCGAGTGACTTTTGAGATATATTGTAGTTGTTATTTTCATTTGAGATAGTGAGTAACTTTGGAATTGTAATTCTTTTAATTCATTGTGTTTTGGTGATTGGGATATTTTAGCGAACTCTGATATTGTGTTTGATGATAATAAATGAAATGTCATGTTTCTTACACTCTGATATAGATCCTGTGGTTTTGTTATCTAACCCTTAGGTACGAGTTATGGTTCCATTACGTAACCCGGATTCGGGGCGTTACAGGGGTGTTTTCTTATTTACATGTAATATCTTAAGTAAATGGAGATTAAAAAATACGAGGACATAACTAGTCTCCTTTAACAATAGTGATTACTGCTATATATGTATAAAGAACACTCTCAACCTATATTTCCTATTTGAAGGATGCTAACTAGCAAGCACACAACCCCCAAGGCCATCCTAAGGTTTCCTATTCCTATGTCATGTTTCCTTTTAAAACTCTGATATGCTCTGATACCATCTGTAATGCCTTGGCTCCAAGTTTCGTAACGAAACCATAACTCTTCTCTGAAACTGCAATGAGCAAACACCCCCCAAACCACCCCCCCTCCCCCCAAAATGCTCCTCACCAATTTAAATAAAATTATCCGATTGTTTCACCCAAAAACTCCAGTTTGACCCTTTAGTCTCCTTTATTTGTAAATTTTCCATCAATTAAATCAATTAACAACCATAAAATACAATTTTTAATGTTATTAAAAATTTGGGATTTTACATTCTCCCCTTCTTCAAATAAATTTCATCCTCGAAATTTACTGCATGGAGCATTAAACAAATCCAAGTACTTTGCTTCATCTCATCTTTTCTTTCCCAGTTGGCTTCTTCCATGGCGTGATTCTGCCATGTGACATTCATTAAAGTATCACTTTGGTTCGCCGCACTTGGCTGTGTCAATTCCCAAATGTCTAAACCAGCTTATCTTCAAATGTCAATTTACTAATCTTTGCATCATTTGGCACACAGAGACCTTGCCTCTAAAACTCAATAAACCATCAATCTACGGATTTCAGGGATGGTTTGAAATCAATCTGAATCTGATAATTATCTTTCCCGAATATACTAAATCTACTCACACTCCACATAACCCATGCTATAGTCAATCCACTACCATGAGTGTTAAACTCTTCACATCAGTATCTAACAATATTTACAAGACTGCACTGACCAGCCAAGAGCATAGCTAATGGAGATATCTTTCCTATGAAGCACCTTTGCAACTCCATAACCTTATATATAGAGTGACCAGGATTTCGTGAGCCGAATAATAATGAAGAGTAAGATTTAATAATAATATTGCAATAATTCCCTCTGACTCCTCTATATCCTATTATGATTTTACTAAAATAAAATATATCACCAACTTTTGAAATCTGAAAATATCTCAAACCTTACCTCAATAAAACAATGTCACCAAAACTTAAATGCCACCACTATAGCTGCCACTCAAAATTATGTAAAAGTGTCATTCTTTGCGAAATTGATAATCTCGAATAATAAAACTTGAGTTTGATCATAAAAATAAATTCAGATTAGTTTTCCTCTTTTAAATTCCCACAATAGACTTACTATATAGTTTATCCTAAAGATTATCCTTTTGAAAATGAACTGCAAATCTATTCTTATAAATCTCATAATCTTCCTAAATGAAAACATAATTCCCCACCTTTTTAGTTAGTTTAATCTTTCTGCAATGATCACCTGAACACTTTCAATTAATACCAGTATGTATTGCATACTAGTATTGAACACATTCAATACTTCCTTTTATATTAAATTATTTCCATTATAATTCCTGAAACAAGTAACACTTCACTCACTCTAATTTCCTTTAACTTATAACTCAACTTAATCCATTAAAAACAAATCCTAATTGAAACAACAATTTAATACTATGAATGTGTTGATTTAACCATCTGGGTGCCAACCACAGGGTGCCTAGGTAGCCCTGGGTGTAACGCCCTGGATCCGAGTCACATGAAAAACCCGTAACTCGTCTCCAGAGGTTATTATAAAACACAGGATCGCAATATCAGAGTGAAGGAAAAACACGAATACAACAATAACTATATAACAGAGTGCGCTAAAATATTCCCCAAACTAAAATAAAACTCACATGACCAAGTAACTACCAGCAAGTATCGTCCTCTCCAGGAGCAGCTGAAAACAAAACAAAACAATACGGAATGAGATACGAATATCCCAGTGAGCAGCACATGCATGCACAAATACATTTATTTCAGTTCTAAAACATGCCACGATTATAACCATGTACAATGACGATAATACGCATATTCCGAATAATCCGACTAAACTTCAATAATCCAATTCATATCAGTGCGGAAAACCATCAGGTAAGTCAAACAATAACAATCCGTTTCCAATCCCGAAGAATTCGATAAAATAAAGATTAACTGACAACAACATAGCAATTAACCATAATTTCGTATCTCAAGATATAATTCCAGATATACCAATATCATATAACACAAAGTCTTCACATAACCATGCCCACGCCTCCAAATGTATATCCGGCCTACTCAGGGTTTCTGGATGCTCTACACCGGCGGAAGGTACAATACTCAATAATCGGTAAACAATATTCCATGAACCATAAATACCAACAAACCAGCGAATAAAACATATCACGTCAAACAAAATCAAACACCAACATTGGTCAATGTCATGACTATTGTTTAGTTGATAAATTAAACATGCCAAGTAGACACTTCACACCTCCATGTACACAGTTCCGGCCTACTCAGGGTTTCGGAAGCTCTGAAATGACGGCCTACTCAGGGTTTCTGCATTGACAACCAGGCCTACTCAGGGTTTCTGGCTGCTCTACATCGGTCGTGGCAACACACAAGGCCATGCAATTCCAACAACCAACAAATAGCATTACATTACTAAGCTTAGACTCTGGATCCAGGACAAGCTAGACCAAAACAGTAAAACATCGTATAATCTCAATACCAATATCAAAGAAAAACCATTCATTTCATATCATGTAAAACTCATCACAATTCATCACCTGTCCCTCTGGACCAAGCAGTACCTCAAGTACATTCAGTATTTTCTCATTTCCGTAACACAAGTCATATGAAAGTAAAACTCAATTCATTCATACCAAGGAAATCTTTACAATACATTTAAAGTTTCCAAACCAGTGAAACCAGAATAGAATAACTCCTCAATCAAAACAGTGTATAAAACAGAGGAAATGTAACTAGTAACTCTTAGTAGTTTGGTATTCGGCATAACATTTATGAACAACCTAAACTCAACTTGAAAGCTTTTAAGAAGTTCACTAAATTTTCCTCTAATAGTTTCCTAGGCAAAATAGATTCCCAGGGTTCCCAAACAAGTGAATAGTGAAGTGGTTTAATCCTCAAGTAACCCAAATACCCTTAGTTAATTCAAATCTCCAATTCAATAAGCAAAATAGGGTCTGCCTCTCACCTCCTGAGGTGGGCGCGAGGTGAGCGCCGGTCGGCGGTGAAGAATTGGGGTAAAATCGACCTACCGCTCACTCGACGCTAGGTGAGCGTGAGCTGAGCGCGAGATGGGCGTGAGGTGGGCGTGAGATTCGCGCGAGATGAGCGCAAGGTTTTCTGCTGAGCTCGAACTGAGCGGCAGCCGGGCGCGAGCTCGGTGGTGGGTCGTGTTTAACGGGGCGCCTACCTCTGAGGTGAGCGCGAGGTGGGCGGATACCGCCTGTGATTTTTGTTTCTCTGTTATTCCAAGATCTACAAGACTGGCCGGTTTGTTTAGGTCTGTAATTGCTCCAATACACTCCTAATACTCCCAGAAGACTTCCCAACCATATTTGGAATTAATCTAAACACTTTTATTTTTAAAGATAAAATTCAGTCCGGAGACTCTGTTCATATCATTTCCCGAAAACCAGAAAAAACAGAAAACTCATACTATCACTTAATATACAAACCATGCATCAGAATAAGCTCACGAAAACATCAAATACAAAACCCAGTTGTAAATCAGTGCTACTCACAAGTATACGCTTAATCCCAGAACAGAAGCTTATTCCACAACCGGCCGAGCATGACTTCCGGCTGTGCGCGTGGATGCAAAGGTCGCCGAACTGATCCCCTATTCGCGAGAGGAATAACCCACTGAAATCCGACTCCAATAAACTCCTAGCAGCTCTTGCGGTTCTCATCTCTTCCCAGCGAAACCCTAATCGCCATTTCAGCCGCAATCGCCAAATCGCCCAGTTACAAAAATATGATGCGAGCATTCGAAAACCAAAACCCTAATTTCCCCTTTAGTATATATATACCTTCCACGCGCTCCCATACGCATTGCCGCACGACAACCTTTTAAAAGCCTTGATCCTGTGCATGCTCGCCCACTGAAAACCCTACATTTTCCCGCATCCACTTAAGGCTATTCTCTTTGACAACTAATGACCACAAATCTCCAGTAATAAATAAATTTTGATTAAGCCTGTCCATAAATCCATGTGTTCATACTTTCGCATATATTTTATTTTATCTACTATTTTATATTGTTTATTATTTTATTATTATTTTTTTTTCTACTCAAAACTGGGGTTTTACACTGGGTGCCCAGCTAAAATAATAATCAGATTGGCATGGGTGCCTACCCCAAGGACCTAGGCAGCCCTGGGCGCCTAGCCAAAAATGTATATGCTGACTGACAGCAACTCAAATTCAACCCTCTCTGGTCATTCTTTCTTCCTTCTTTCCACCTCCAGTATACATCTAAACATCTAAACAACCAATTTACATCTATTTGGATTTAATTAAAACATGAATTCACTCTCTACAAAATCAAGCGCCAATATCATATGAACAGAGCATTTCAGCAACTCAATCGCACCAAACAAGTCCATTCTTCAATTTAACTCAACCAAAACTGAAATCGGAGGTGCTACTTACCTCTTAATGCTGATTTCGAGTTGTTGAAGACAAAATTTCTACAGATTAGAGTTTTGTAGCAAAAATCCAACCCAACGATCACTCTTCCTCTGCATATATCACGAATTTAATTAGATCCTTTCAGATCTGAAAATCTGATTTGAATTAGAAATAAAATCTAAACGAAACCTTCAATAATTCGATGTTAACTTACTCGATTAGATCTAAATTGGCAGAATTAATCTGCTCTTGACGAATTGTAGTTGTTGCCGCAGGTTCTCCTCACTCTCACTTAAACAGAGATGAACTATTTGATTGAATTCTCTCTAGTCACCACAGAATTTCCAGATCAGCCTATACAAACCCTACTTCTCCTTCCTTCTGAATTCTCTGATCTCTCAGCTATTCGCTTGAACTCCAAATGAAACAAACGAACTAACCAACTGTTGTTTATATAGTTGCCGCCTTCAGTTACTTTAAAACATGATCCTATGCTTTGGCACTCCACCAATTTCCTGCACTAGCACACTTAATTGGTTATGAGTCCTTGCTTGCCACATCATCGAACCACCCTAACCAACCAATTAAAATTAAAAAAAATTGCTCTTTCCTATTTAAATATAATTAACCCATGTGGTTCATAAAAAATCCCCGGTTTGATTCCTTGATCTCCTTTCTTTGCAAAAATTTGCCAATTAGCTTTAATTTAATTTCTGAAGTAAAATTTTAATTATATTAAAAATTTTGGGATTTTACATCCTCCCCTCCAACAAATAATTTCGTCCTCGAAATTTACCTCATGAAGTAGCAAATAATTCTGGGTACTTCTTTCTCATTTCATCCTCTCTCCCATGTAGCCTCATTGGTTGTGTGATTTTGTCATAGCACTTTCACCAAAGGTATCACTTTGGTCCCTAGGACTTGATCACGATGATCCAAAATCTGAACCGGCTTCTCCACATAAGACAAGTCCTCACGAATAATCAATGGCTCAGCATCAATCACATGGCTCTGGTATGAATATAGCGTCATAGCATAGAGATGTGAAATACATCATGTACTCCACCCATCTGTGTAGATAATGCTAGACGATAAGCCATGGGACTCACCTCCTTCACTATCTCAAATGGCCCAACAAATCTCGGTGATAGCTTTCCCTTCTTACCGAATCTCATAATACTCTTAGAAGGCGAAATCTTCACAAATACCATATCCCCCACTTCAAATTTCAATTCACGCCACCTGCTATTCGCATAACTCTTCTGTCAACTTTGTGCAGTCAAGAGACGCTGTCTGATCAAACTCACCTTCTCCACGTTGTTCTGCACAATCTAAGGTCCCAAATATTGCCTCTCACCAACCTCCTCCCAGCAGACCGGTGATTTACACACACGGCCATACAACGCCTCAAATGGTGCCATCTGTATACTAGCCTGGTAGTTGTTATTATAGGCGAACTCCACCAAATGCAAATGGCTACTCCAACTACCACTCCAATTTAGTACACAACACCGCAACATGTCCTCCAAAGTCTGTATGGTCCTCTCAGATTGCCTATCTATCTGTGGGTGGAAACTATCACTGAAACATAACCGTGTACCCATAGCCTCCTGAAAACATCGCCAAAACTAATATGTAAACCGAGAATCTCTATCTGATACAATGGAGACTGGAACCCCATGCAATCGTACAATCTCCTGAATGTACATCTCTACTAGAGAATCCAAAGTCTGAGTAGTGTAGATAGGCAAGAAATGGGTTGAATTGGTCAACCGATCTACTATCACCCATATAGCATCTTGCTTCTTTTGTGTAATTGGCAACCTTGATAAGAAATCCATAGTGGTATGTTCTCACTTCCACTCGAGAATGGGCAATGGGTGTAACAACCCTGGAGGTCTACGATGCTCTGCTTTAACTTGCTGATACACAAGGCATCTAGCAACATACTTAGCTATCTCCCTCTTCATTCCTGACCACCAATAAATAATCTTCAGATTTCTGTACATCTTCAAACTATCAGGATGAACTGCATATCTAGACATGTGAGCCTCCTCAAGTATCACTCTCCGAATCTCTGCATCATCTGGTACACAAATCCTGCCTCTAAATCTCAATAAGCCATCCCTGAACTCAAAGTCTCTGGTAGTCTCATCATCTCTCTCCAACAACTCTCTGGTGTGCCTCAAATCTGGATCTGATATCTGTCTCTCCCGAATACGCTGAATCAAATCCGGCTCTACATGTACTTGGGCTACAATCCTACCATCACCATGAGTATAAAACTCTCTAGGCCAATCTCTAATAGTATCCACCAAACTACACTGACTGACCATGAACGAAGCCAACGTAGCTATCTGATCTTCTGAAACACCTCTACGACTCAAGGCATCTGCAACTACATTTGCCTTGCCCGGATGATACTGAAGTGTGAAGTCATAATCTTTCAGAAGATCCATTCACCTCCTCTGCCTCATATTAAGATCCCTCTGTGAGAAAATATATCTCAGACTCTTATGATCAGAGAAAATCTCAAATTGTACCCCGTATAAGTAGTGCCACCATATCTTAAGCGTGAACACTATAGCAGCCAACTCTAAGTCATGAGTTGGGTAGTTCCTCTCATGAGGGCGCAACAAATGTGATGCATAAGCTACTATTTGTCTCTGTTGCATCAATATGCAGCCCAAACCAACACGAGACGCATCACAGTAAACTGAGAAATCTTCATTCACCGAAGGTACTATCAATACCGAAGCCTCAGTCAAATTACGCTTTAGCTCCTAGAAGCTTTGTTCACAACCTTCATCCCAACTAAACTTAACCACTTTCTTGGTCAGATTCAATAAAGGAGTGGCTGTCCTAGAGAAATTCTCAATAAATCTCCTACAATTACCAGCCATACCCAAGAAACTACACATTTCCGTCACTATAGTAGGTCTAGGCCAATCAGTCATGACTTGAACTTTAGATGAATCTATAGCAATGCCCTTTCCAGAGATAACATGTCCTGAAAATGAAACCTTCTGAAGCCAAAGCCAAAACTGTCGAGATAGGGATGAAATACCCGGTTCATGAGATCCATGAAGACAGCTAGGGAATTAGTCAACCCAAAAGGCATGACTAGGAACTCATAATGCCCATATCTTGTGCGGTATGTTGTCTTCTCTACATCCTCTGGTGCAACTCGCAACTGGTGGTATCTCCATCTCAGATGAATCTTAGAGAACCACGATGCTCCCCTCAACTGATCAAACAAATCATCTATCCGGGGTAGTGGATACTTATTCTTGATCGTCACTTGATTCAAATGATGATAGTTTATATACATTCTCATAGACCCATCCTTCTTCTGTACAAACAGAACTGGCGCATCCCACGGTGAAACACTCGATCTAATGTATCCCTTCTCAAGCAACTCATCCACTTGCTTCTTCAACTCTATATACTCCGGCTGAGACATTCTGTAAGGAGGTCTAGATACTGGTGCCATGCCAGGTAAGAGTCAAATCCTAAAATCAACCTCCCTCGGTGGGGGTAATCCTGGCAAGTCATCCGGAAATACATCCGCATACTCACAGACTATAGGCACATTAGTAACACTAAGGGTGTCTCCCTTCGGTTCCTCTGTCAATACAGACACTACCAACTCCACCCTACTAGACAAGCCCTCACACTAAAAACAGTAAATAGGCTGTCCTAGTGAACTCACTATAATGGTACCCTTGACGCAATCAATGCTAACATGATGCCGATACAGCCAATCAATTCCCAAAATAACATCAAACTCTCCAAAGTCCAATGCCATTAGATTCCCAGGTAACTCTAATGATCCCAATCTGATCATGCAATCTCTGTATATGGTCTGTACTGTAGTGGTATCCTCCAGAGGTGTGTGCACAGTCATAGTAGTATCTAATGTGTCAGGCACCAATCCAATCCGACATGCATAGTGGGGTGTAATAAAAGAGATAGACGCTCCGGAATCAAAATAAATAGATTGCAGATTTACTAGAAATAAAAATAATACCTCCAACCAATTGGGGTGTCTCAGGCTCCTCCTCTCTAACATCCACTGCATAAACTCGAGTCTGCTACCCTTGAGGCACTGGTGTTGGCTGTTGTTGTCCAGTCTTGAGTGGTGCACCTCGGCCTCGTGGAGCCCTACCCTGCTGCCTCTGATCTGTAGGTGCCGACTGTACTGGTCTGTCAGCCTGAGTGTCCTGAGGCTGAAATCTATACGGAATCGGAGTTGCTGATCCCTGGGCATCAACCCGTGGTGCTGGTCTAGACTCGAATTGCAATGACTGATACGTAGTCAGATAATGGTAATCAGCAATCCTATATCTCCTCTACCCACATCGAAAACATGCACCTACTGGTGCAAAGCAGGACCCAGAATGTGTGCTCTCCCACACCTCTCACAACGATCTCCCATCTGCCTCAGTCCAGCACCCTCAGTCCTTGGTCTCTTGTCCCTTCCAGGGACACCTCTCTACTCAATAACATGTTTAGGAGGTAACCGTGTCTTGTTGGCATCCCCTCTGCTGCTTTGTAAAAGTCTCTCAGCCCTCATGACCAGCTCCTCATAATGTGTGCATCGAAATACTAACACTTTGTCCTTAATCTTGGGCTTCAGCCCCTCCTTAAAGTGCTCAATCCGCTGCTCCTCATCTGTTACTATATGCGGTGCAAAACGGGACAGCTCCTCAAATTTGGCCTCATATTGGGCCATAGATAGAGCTCCCTGGGAGATATGCCTAAACTCTCTCGCCTTAAAGAGGCAGAACTTTGCTCAGAAGTATCGGCTGTAAAATAGATCTCTAAACTGCCCCCATGACATTTGCACATCTGGGGCCTCCCTCCTGAGCACACTCTGCCACCAATGGTATGCCTCTCCCTCCATCATGAATGTGGCCAATCTAACTCGGCTCCCCTTGGAGCATTGCATGACCTCTAGGATCCTCTCGATCCTTTGAATCTAACTCTCGGCCTCTAATGGATCTGGCACTCCCCTGAAAGTAGGAGGTCCCATATTCCGGAATAGCTTAAGCTCCCTCATGTGTTGCTGCTGCCCTCTGTGGGTGTCTCCATGCCCATCTCCATTCCTGTGGCCATTTCCATTGCAGGTCTGGTTCATCCTCTCCTCTTGCTCCATAGACAAGAGCCGAGTAAGTGTCCCAACAGCAGCCCAAATGTCATCATCCCTCTGAGGTGGTGCCTGAGGGTGTGGGCTCTACGGGTCCTCAGTAGGGAAAGGAAGCTGCTTGTGTACCTCCTCATACTGATCCTCCACCGGTCGAGCTACTGGGGTGCGTGTTCGGGTAGCAGGTCGTCCTCTACCAGCCATATCAACTGAAATACAACACAACTAAGTTAGATAGGATCTCTCCCTAACATTTCCTAGGGTACTATCTAGCGTGTTCTCAAACTAAGTTTGAGCATGCATGTGCTGCTTACTGGGATATTCGTATTGATGTACTTTTTCGCAAGTGCATGAATTCGTAACAAGTAATAAAGTGATGAAATAGAGTGTCAAACCCATAGGGAATTGTAGCTACTAAATACTAAAATTACTATCCTAAATTTTATTTGGATAATCAAAAAGTGAGATGGGTGTTTAACTAGCAATTAAAATTATTAGTGTCTCCGCCACCAAGCGGGTAATGTCTCCACCTCCAAGCGGGTAATTTCTGCCACCAAGCAGGTAATAATCTCTGCCACCAAGCAGGTTATTAATAAAACTAGCCACCAAGCCATTGTAAAAATCATTCACATTCCAATATTGTTTATAATCATAGTTCTTTCATGTTCAATCGGTAATCCAAAGTCTTGTTCCATAACCAGTTCATTAGTGTGTACTCATATTGATTATGGGATTATCTTAATAATGGAAGACTCAAGTGGTTAATGGTAGTGGTGGGATCGATTAAGGTAATTTAAAGGTTATTTAAAGTTTGAAGGTGGTCACATAAAGCAATATGATACTTGTATTTAGTGGAGGGAAATTAGGGTAGTCCAATTTAAATTAACCAATGAGACCTAAAGGTATATAAGGTTCTTTCTCCAAATTCCATCAGGTAGTTTCTGGTTAAAAGTTTTACCAGTGAAGCTTAATAGTCCTGATACTTAAGATTTATCAAAGGTATTTCAACAGGGTTGGGTTTATGATATAAAGTCTCTATTTGTAGAAATCTGGTTGCTGATTTATGAATTAATGTCTCTTGATTAATTAGTCTAATTTATAAAGGTTTATCTGCATTAAACTTAGAATTTCTTATTTAAGATCAAGTTTAGACAACTAATTACCTAAAATAATTCTCTATTTATTTTCTGCCAAAACAGGGTATTTGATAATTTATTTTGGTCTTAAAACATCTTAATTAATGATTAAAATTGATAAAAAATAGTTTAGAATTGAATCTGGAATTAAATATGCAAAATTCAGATTTTTCTGCACTGAGCGCTCAGGATCGCCTAGGATCGCTCAGGCGGTCTAAGGTAGGCGGTAGTTCAAAATTGATCGCCAACGTTAAGTCAGTAGGTAGTCTCGGGCAATCTACATATTTCAACGAGCGCCGAGGATCGCTGATCACAATAAGCTCGGCGGTCTCCCAAAAACGTCCAACAAGTGTTCCGAAATCTGATTTTTCCAAATCAAGGTGAATAACAAACTAAAGATATATAGATACATCATAAAAACATGCAAACGATTCGATCAATCTCAAGAACACAAAACAAACGTTAAAACTTGGTGCTACCTACCTTTGCTCGCTCAAGATCACCTCTTTCTCATCTTTCTTCTTCGTGTGGCTTTGATATCTTCTTTCGCAGCAATTCAATCCTTTCCAAGATCTCCCCAGCTTCTCCTCTCGGTCTCCCTTTCTCTCTCTCGTTCTTCCTCTTCCTTTCTCGGTCTCTCTCTTTTTCTCTTTTGGCCGTCTAATAACCAAACCAAAAACAATACGATGGAATATATGCTTAGCATTCCTCTAGGGTATAAACTGTAAAATCCCAAATTTTTAATGAAATTAAAAATTATTAGTTTGGTAATTAATTTAAGGCTAATTAAAAATTTCATAGAGGAAGGAGATCAAGGAGTTAAACCAGGGACTCTTGGTCGAACCGGATGGGAAAACTATAAATAAATAGATATGAGAAATTGCTGGAAATTATTGTTGGAGTGTCACAAGGGCAATTTGGGAATTTCAGAAATTCAGAGATTATGTAAATTTGGGTAAGTGGTAATTATATCGTATAGTAATAATTTAATAAATTATTAAGGTAAATTGTATTAGGTTCAATTAAGTGAGGGTATATTATAATTTCAATGGTCAATAAATATTAATTGGGAAATGCTATTAAATATAATTGCATAGTGGAGGTTGTATTTGTTTAATGGCTAATTAGGGAGCTAAGGGTTAATGTGTCATAGTGTAGGAAGTTGGGTGGAGGAGCACTACAGCAGATCATTAAGGGGGAGCTGAAGGGTTGAGCACATGCAAGGGGTTCACGATGAGAGCTGCTGGAGGTGGCTCTTGAGCTTCCAAGGGTTGCTAGAGAAAGGACACTTGGAGTTCTTGTTGTTGGAGAAAAAGAGAGAGAGCAGCAGAAGGTTTAGAAGAAAATTTGATTATTGGTGGTGAGATTAAAAATCTGATTTGAAGAAATTCAGGTGTGTGAAGAGAACGGAGGTTCTGTTCATGGAAGAAAGGGGCGTCTGATCATGTTGATCTAAATTTTCGTCCAGATCTAGTTCCAGATCAGGTAAGTCCAATTTCAAGATGAAATTAATCTAATCTATGTTAGGTTTTACTAAGAAATTGATGGAAATATGAGATCGGTTGTTAAAAGTAAGTTTTATGTGAAATTTCAGATCGTCGGAGAAGCTCTGGTCGTAGAAAAAAAAATCTGATCCTCATTACTGATTTTGTTGAAGTTGAATTTCAGCAATTTGAGGCAAGTAGCATTCGTTTCAAGGTTTCACAGATGCATTTGATGGATTCTCTTTGGAGCAACTGTTAGATTTGGTTTTAGTCGACTGAACTCATGTATCGTATAAATTGTTGGATTAGGTCATGAATTGAATTTGAATTAAAATCGAATTGGATTGTTTAGGTTTCTAGAGGAGGTAGGAGTATAATCAAATGCTTATTTAGGTTGGAATCAGGTTCAGGTGTATAAAAAAAAAAAAAGAGTTGCAGAGAAGTTAAGCTCGTTTTGTTAATGCTGGTTTTCATTTAAAGTGAATGCCTAGGGGGGCCAACCTCTAGTAGTTGGTGCCCAGCTAATGAAATCAACCATGTGCAGCTGATCTCATTCTAGTTATAATCCAATCTTATAAAGTATAAAAACTGTTCTATGAGATTTTAAATAGAGGTAAGCAACATTTGGTTGCAGATTTTTAATCAAGAAATTTATACCATTATGAAGTGGAAGAATTAAAGAGATAATCTGAGTTTTATTGTTAAAAACATGATCTACAGAAATGGACGGCTGCTGCTGGTGAATTAAAAATATAAGGTTTCTAACCTTAAAACCTAATTGTACAACCTCAATAATCACTAGCAAGGTGCTGTAGGGACCTTTAAATGAATTCTTTATACTAAATTTAAATGGGAAAACTCCAGTAGATAATCTGGTTGGGTTCTAGTTTCAGCAAAGATATAACATAGGATTTCTTCGATGATTTTGGTCAATACATGATCAGATTAACTTCAACTATCAATAACCTTATAAGTGAAGGGTGGAGAAGTACAAATTCAGTTTTATTAGGCATGAATTTAAATTCAGACCTAGAGAATTTACGTTGTAAACTTTAGGTGCCCAGATTTGCCAATAACAGTCATGTGTGGCAGATTTGCTTTTTAGTATCACTAAAGTTCTAGCTTACAAGTCCTATCGAAATGAGTTAATCTTAGTTCATTTGGCATCCAAGTGTTATTAGAAACTTATGGAAAATAAATTGAAAGCATGTTTTAGAGGATTTGTTAGGAGATAAAATAGCCAACTCATAATACAAATTTTGAGCAAATTGTGGTTTAGTCTTATTGAGCATATCTTGTGTTTTAGTCTAAAATACCATTTCGCCTAAATTATTCAACGGTCAAATGAGAGTCAAGAGCTGTTAGCAACCTAGGGAAATTAGTTTGACATTAGAAATTAGAAAGTGCTGGGTAGTAAAAATCAAATAGAAAAAGGGAGTAGCAGATCTGAATTTTTATGAACTTAGAGGGTTGCTTACTTGGGGGAAAACCCTTTGAGTCTACGTTGTGTTCGAGTATATTTTAATCTCTCACCTGAGTTATCCAAGAGTTGTTTGTAACCTATAGAAGTTAATTTGACAAAGGAGATTAAGGACTAATTAGAATTGGGATCACTTAATAGAAAATTTTAAATCTGAATTTATGCATTAAGAAGATTGGTTATTCGGTAAACTCTTGAACCGATTTCTATCTCATTGAATTAGTTAAAAATTTGTTATAATCTGAGTTAAATTGATTAATTGTAAAGCATTTTTATTTAATTGTAAAGCATCTTACTGTCTGTGCAAGAATCTTGGAAATTTTCACTGTTGATTACTTTAGTGGAGATCTATATTGAGATTGGTATTGTTAATTATGAAATGAATTCATATAATATGAGCAATATTCTGATTTGGCTTGAGTTTATTTATTTAGTAAGTTGGATAGCTTTGAATAAAATGGGATTTCATGTTTGAACTGATAATGCCTTTTTATTTATTCTTGGGATTCACTTGAGAAAGTATTTTTGGAAACTCCATGAGGGAGTAGGTTTTGGTCCTGAGTGACTCATATTATGTTTATTCGCACTTGGATATATGTTGTTTTGTACATCAAAATACTTCTTGGTTTGAATCAAAGCTTTTGTTGTACTTGTCGATCTTTATTTACACTATTTAGGGCATAGCACGTTATGGATCCATAATTTAGCTAGTAAGTGAAGTCTATCTAATTTGTTTGGTTAAAGTCTAGTTTCGTTCATGCATTTCCTTTATATGGAGAGGCCTTCCATGAGGGAAGTGCTGCAAATCAATTACCCTAGTGCCTTTCCTCCATATAAAGAGGCCTTCCATGAGGGAAGTGCTGCAGCAGCTCCCCTTTCCACCCCAGAGGGGGTGAGGTCTAGTTATCAGCATCAAATTCGACAGTGTGACAGTGGAGTTCCCAGACTGGATTGATATCCCTTTCCACCCCAGAGGGGGTGAGGTCTTGTGTTTCCACCGAGAGACGACGATATTGGAATCAGAATTCGCAGAGGAATCAGAAATTGCAGAGATATCAGATTTGACAGAGGCATCAGGTTTGGCAGAGGATTTCAGACTGGAACTATTTGGAGCTAGAACTTAACCTTACAAAGTGGTCAAATTTCACGAGTCCCACTATACTATGTGATTTGTTATTGTTTGCTGGATTAATCAGATTATCCGTGGTTAATCGTTGAATTATATCTTTAATCGTTCATGAATTAGAAATTATATATATATAAATATAATTGAGCATGCATGTGCTACTTGCTGAGATAGTCGTATCTCACTTGTTTTGTTTTGTTTAGTTTTGTTTTGTTTCAGATCTCAGAGAGGACGATACAGGCGGGTATATGCTTGGTCCAGGTGAGCTGGGAAAAATTTTAGTTGACTCTGATTTTATTATTGCCATTTCATGTTTTCCTTACTCTGATATAGCGATCCTGTCTAGAAAAGCTAACCCCTCGGGGACGAGTTACGATGTTTACTACGTAACTCGATTCTGGGGCGTTACATAAACCCTATTCTTTTATACCCCATGATCCTACGCAATACACATGCATCACCCATTAGACAACCATCCAATTAGAACACAGTTTCGGATTTACTTAATTCTTACCTCGATCTACCACGATCCAACGGTCAGATTTTGCGCCACTCTCCTGATCTCCTCTATCAATGCGATCATCTATAATTATAATTAATATCCTTTAATAAACTTCTCATCTCCTCGACTTAAGGCTCCAAATTGACTATATTTATCATTATGCCCTTATTCCACTTATCAAGGTATAAATATCATTATTAATAGGAAATCTAAACCCAATTTAAATCTATCATTATTTCTCAAGTCTATTAATAACTTAATTTATATATTATTTATTTACCAATAATTAATATGAATTAGCCAAAATACCCTTCCCTTGATAATTTACATCTACTCACTCGATTTCTCCAGAAATTTTTAAGTTTATTCTCTAATTTATTTTGACAAATATATAGACATTCAAGATATTCATATTCAATTATTATTTATTTATTTACTGAAAATTTGGGGTTTTACACGAGGCTTCGTTCATTCCGGATGAGGTGTTAAAGTTTTGTGGTTTCTTCCAAAAAATGAAATGAAATGAAAAAGATGCTTCCTTCCTTAGAAGCCCCTCGAACTTTTTTTTTCTTTCCAAAAGCTCCTTGAATGCTCTCTTCTAATGCATCGGAGACAATATCTCTCTTTCATGGTAATAGAGTCGAAACATCGGCTTTATTATTTCTTAATTTTCCAACATGTTTGGTTAATATTTGTTGAAATGAGAATTTGTTTTTGTGTGCACTGGGAGAAGTGGTTGCTGATGGTGGTTGGAGAAGAAGACAATGGAGAGTGTGCATCGTGAACCTGTGTGCCGGCTGATCGCTCTCAAAAGAGATATTGTCTCATCCCCACTATGAGATTTTGTCATATTCAGATGACCTAGGTTGGAATCTCTTACATGTTCTGCTTTGTGTTGGTTTGAGATGAGGCTTCATTCATTCCAGATGAGGTGTCAAAGTTTTGTGGTTTCTTCCAAAAAATGAAATGAAAAAGACGCTTCCTTCTCCAGAAGCTCCTCGAACCCTTTCTTTTCCAGAAGCTCCTCGAACTTTTTTTCTTTCTTTCCAGAAGACGAGGCTTCATTCATTCCGGATGAGGTGTCAAAGTTTTGTGGTTTCTTCCCAAAAATGAAATGAAAAAGACGCTTCCTTCTCCAGAAGCTCCTTGAACCCTCTCTTTTCCAGAAGCTCCTCAAACTTTTTTTCTTTCTTTCCATAAGCTCCTCAAACACTCTCTTCTAATGAATCAAAGACAATATCTTTCTTTCATGGTAGTAGAGTCGGCACAGCGGCTTTATTATTTTTTAATTTTCCAACGTGTTTGGTTAAGATTTGTTGAGCTAAGAATTTGTTTTTGTGTGTAGTGCGAGAATTGGTTGCTGACGGTGGTTGGAGAATAAGACAACAGAGAGTGCGCATTGTGAACCTGTGCACCGGCTGATTGCTCTTGAAAGAGATATTGTCTCATCCCCACTATGAGATTTTGTCATACTCAGATGACCTAGGTTGGAATCTCTCCACAAGCGTGTGTTTTGATCTCGGATTTATTAGAGACAAAAACAAGTTTCTTCCGGATTTATTAGAGACAAAAACAAATTTATGGGTCTTAAACCGAGTAAGCCCCTTCGTCCTCTCTCTCTATCCATCCCTCTTTTTTCCTACTCTCTAATGTCCATATTTTTCAAAGTTTCTTTTGTTGTTCAAAGTTTGTAGAGGGGGTTTCTTTCTTCGTCATCAAGTGGAGTTACTGCTACTGAAGTGAATTTGTGAATTTCTCTTCTTCTTTTTTTCCTTACCAAACTTCCATATGTTTGCTTGCTTTCTTCACAATTTTGGAGGAAATGAAAGTTTTCTGCAATTTTTGCAGGATGTGTGGCGCTGTGCTATATGTAATCGCAAGCCTGGTTACGGGTTTGGTATAATATTTTTTCTTGCTAAATTGTTTTGGATGTTAATAGTTTTGTGTTTTCTTGAGTAACAATCGACTACTAGGTTACACCAGTTATCGTTAGTTGATCTCAGGTAAGTCCATCCCCAAACATATCTGTTTCAAGTTCTTTTAATCAACTCATTGTTATATTTAATTATATTGCATATGTTCAGTATATCATGAGACACAAATTGATTTCCGGATGGTGTTTTGTTGAAAATCATGAATGGATTTGATTTTTGGTTCACAAAATGAATAACAATCATGATATGGCCAAATACTATAAAAAATGAAAAAAATTAATTTGTTATCTTTTATTAGTTTAGCTTACGTTTTTATTTTAGTCTTTAACTTAAAATGTCATAGACGCATACTATGATTCAACAGTATCAATGAAATGAAAAAAAAAAGCTTAATTAAAATTTAATGAAGATTTATTAATTAATTTGTGCTATAAACCATAGTAAAAAATCAATTATAACACTTAGACAACTTTATCTTTTCATTGATATTGCTTTAGAATACCATGGTGCAACTTTATCTTTTCATTGATATTGCTTTTGAAATATGTAATTGCAAGCCTGGCTGTCCAAAAACTGTTTGGGCTCCATGACGATCTTATAGTTTTGCAATTGGTCCAAAGAATTTGAGAGCTGGAGCATTAGGCACTGTGAGAACAAGAGTAATGGGATCTGAGCATCCCCTTTCAAGCATGTCTGCATTGGTACCAGCAACTATTAAAAAATAAGCGGCAGAGGGAATCAATGGTTAGCACCAAGCATATGGAGAATAGTATCGTTAAGGTTATTGAATGTCTTACTTATCTGCTGGCCATTGTAAATTATTTTTTTTTGTTTTTAGGACTTATATATGGTTTTCACTGATTGTTTTCTGTTGACATGCAGGAAGATTCAATACAAATTGACACGTGTACTTGAAGTTAAGACTATTAGCAATGACCCCAGTAGGCTGGAGAAAATGACTGTACAGGAGCTCAGAGCAACAATGAGGTGAATTAAATATAATTACCTATAAATATTCTTAGGTTTGCTCATAGTTCTTATTATGATAGAACTTATTTGCTACATAAATTACATAACTTAGCTTTTCTTGATTTGAAATATCTATAAATGAGGAGTATGGGAAAAATGATTGTGTTGTAAATTCTGTATAAATGACCAAATTTGAAATATTTATATATGCAGTGACTTCACTAGGCATTTATTTGAGTTGTAACATGATGAAAATCTGGCATAGTTTTCATATATTTTATTTTCTTCTTTTGTATTGGGTCGTTTTCCGCTAATATTCTTATATGTATAGATAGCAAGTTTTATAATTGATATGTAATGTTTCTAGAATGATTACATTTTAACCTCATCATTCATGAACATCAACCTTTCTTTATGATGGTTAATTGATAGTGTTAGGTTTTACTGAATCCATATGTTTAGATTACATTGAGCAGGTAGATTAAGGTCAGGTTTGGAACAAGTGGGAGCAGTAGGCTGCGTTTCAACAAAGCCTAACATACCTTGTAAGATTCCTATAAGAGTCTTAGCCATATTAAACTTTTTTTTAGGGTAGTCACACTAGATTATATTAAGGCCAAATAAAAGGTACGTTAAGAGTGTCTGCTAATAATTGAAATTGTAAAAAGGAGGGAGAAGAATGAGTCTAGCAATAAGAGAACTCATCTAATGCAAAATTTGCTATATTAAACCCACGACTATTCTTATCACGTTGGCATTGAAGTAGGAAGAGTAACATAATTGTGTAATATGTTGATATATCCAATTTCAAGACTATATATAAAATATTCTATTTTTGAAACAATTTTGAAACTTATTTGCCTGTGCAACGCACGGCCACAATGCTAGTACTAATATATAAAAGCAATTGGCAAGATTCGAGCCTGCAACGTGTGTGAGTTTCTAACAATTCAAATTCAAATGTACAAAACTATCTGCCGTTAAAATCAACAAAGTCGCCTCCTTATCTCCATGTTCAAAGCGAATGTTCATTCTTGCTTTCAAGTAGTGTTTAAAAACCCGGAAAGGGCTGATAACTCAGAAGCTTAGCTGTCCAAGTAACTAGGATTAGTTATCAGCCTTGTTAGTATATAAATAAGGTAATACTTTAAGAGATAAATGAAAAATATATCATAATTTAATAAATTTTTATCTAAAACGGGGAGAAACTCGTTTAAAGTTGGGAAAATTTCAAATGTGACCGTCTTTTGAAAAGTAAATACAAAAACAGACGTTGAAAAGTCTTTCCTACCGAAACAAGCAACTTTTCAAAACTATTTACCAAGTGGTCCGAAAACACTGTAGCATATTTTGAAGACCCCATTTTGCCCTTCCCTCTTCGTTCGACTGAAACACCCATCGGTTCATCTTCTCATTTTTGCAAATCGATTAGGGCGAAACCATGAGCGATACAACGAACCCAGAGCGACGGCGAGGCTTGTTCCCGGCGTTGGGCGACAACCGCTGTCATCACTGGCGCTTCCGATTGAGGGGAGTTGACCCACACTGTCATCTCTTTTTTCGTCTCTCGTTTGTAGGAGGTCACCGGCGCTTGAGATCTGGTGGAAGCGGTTATAGTGTGCCATTTTCTTCTGTCTGTCGGAAAAGAAAACGGCAGTAGAGAGCCTTCACGAAGCACTTCAGCCAGAAATTTCCCTTGTTAGAGGTTGTGAGCAAATCTCCTCAAGGTAAGAACCGATTGTCCCTAATCTATTTGCTTTTTAGAATGAAAATTTTTTGGTCTACATTTTTGTTAGGTTTCCATCCATGATGTGGTACATTTCGTTTAGTTATGGATAATCTAACCTTAGTCTCTGAATCGATGCATTTCAAATGCTTGAAGAAATTCTCGAATGAATCGGAACGTGAACACCATGTAATTTTGGATATGGTGTTCGTAATGCCCATTTTTTAATAAAAAAGCTCATTTGAATGGTTGATTCGACACACCCATTTTATCTGTATTATTTTCTTTGTGATTGCAAGGATGCTATTAATGGTATGGGAAGATATGTAACATCCTGGATTTGCAGTATCTTATTAATGTGGTTTTCCTAATTTCCCATATTTTGTTATTTGTTGTGTTCATCTTGATTGTTTTATTTGAGTTGTCTAATTTTTGTGGCATTTTATGTGCTGTTTTACTGTGCTTTATTTCTTGCCATGATAACTGTTGTGAATTAGCTTGGCTTTCTGTGCAAGATTGAGTTTCAATTTATTTTAGGCATATTATATTGGATTATTCAATGGTGTGATTGTATGCATTAATTATTTGGCCTGGTGTTTTATTTTGATTTGTTTTGTATTATGCATGGTCCGGCTTGTTTTGAGTGGATCTGCTTGGTTATGTTAGGTTGAGGCTGTTTAGATGCTCTTAGTTTGCTCTATGATTAGCTCTATTATCGTTTACCTGTGCATCAGGGCATTCATTTGGAAGCATAAAACTCATGGTCCGGCTTATTTTGAGTGGATCTGCTTGGTTATGTTAGGTTGAGGCTGCTTAGATGCTCTTGGTTTGCTCTGTGATTAGTCTCTATTATCGATTACCTGTGCGCCAAGGCATTCATGAGCGTTGGAAGCATAAAACTTCTTCCCCTATATTCCTTTGCTCTTGTATGCCTTGTTTCTCTTGTACTTTTGGTGGTGGTGAGGTTTTTGGGCTAATTGAGAGATTGGGAGCTCGCTTCGATTATTTGTGTTTTTGGTGCTTTTCTCCTTGATGTAAGCTTCAACATTTTCTTGGATTTATATGTAAATATGGTTAAACAGTGAAGTGTGTTCCGTTTCACTTGATTTTTGGGGAATAGTTTTAGGTTCTTCTACAACTAACTTCTAGTGTCTTTGGAAGAAATTCCTCAATCCTCTCCTTTGTTTTCTTATACATTCAAGAACCACTTATTTGGAATTTTCTAAGAATCACATACAAGTTCTATCTTAATTTACTTTATTTATACTACTATTGAAACAACGTAGATAAATTAAACAAGAAGGAAAATGCTTACAATAATAGATAAGTTAGATTTAACATAAAGCAAGATTGATGTATCCTTACTTTATTCTTACAAGACGCCGACGAGGTACGAAGCAACGGGTGTCGTTAAAACTGTGCCTTGTGCAATGTTGAGAACATCTATGGTCCTCGCAAGTTCCCTTATATAGGTCGGTCTTTGAGTATAAAGGATGTTTCTTTTGTGAAATATGCTTGCACAAACATGGGACCCATATCTTTTGTCATATCTAAGATAAAATTCATATTATTCTATATTTTTATTAACGTATTTTCCTCTCTTTACTATTCAACTCATATGTTTGATTTTGACCAAGTTGATTAAGGTGCTCATGGTATAGGTTTGTGTGGGTAGATAATTGATAGCCTAAGTTGTTATTTCGAGTAGTTTATATTAATCATGCATTTGCTCACCTTGTTAACATGTCATATGGAGTGCAATATGCCACAACCACCCCGGAGAATTCGTTGTTTTGCTACTTTCATATAGATGGAGAAATAGTTATAAAGCAAGAAAAGTCTGTATCATACCTGGGAGGGGGGGGGGGGGGGGGGGAAGTCGTTTAGAAGGATTCAATATAAGTGGTAATACATGGTACGATCAATTTGTAAGTGATGCCTGTAATTTATTTGAAATATATCCAGTGGGTTTGTTTATGAAATACTCCCTTATGTACAATAAGAGTGCATTACTTCCACTTACTGGTACATTCTTCGATTGTCAGGAGGTGGCTGGTCGGCTAGAGCACATGCAGAAAGAGTTACAAATAATGAGTGATGCATATCGGAGATCCATCACTGTTATAAGAGACGCATATGGAGGTTGCAATACTAGAGCTGATAAAGGTATAGGTGACTGAGATGTTATTACGTGGTTGGAATTTTTTTTTGGATTGATTATATGCGCTTGCTAGTGACCAAAATGAATTCATTTGAATGGCAGGTACGTAAAGAGTTGCGATGGAATATATCGGATGTGGAGCAGAGCTTTATGATTGCGACTTTCAGCTACATGTTTCCATGTATTCATTTATGTAATTAATGGAGCATATGTATTTGGGATTTTTGTATGGTGATTACCCCAAATGTGGTGGATTGTCAGTTTTTTGTATGACAGTTGTGGTTTTTTCACAAATTGTAGATGTTCTTTGAATATAAATAAAATTTTTTGCAACAATTGAAGCGATTACTCAATTGTCTAAAATTTGTCTGAAATCGATTGCATGCAATTTGTCTAAAACGGTTATTTCTCATGTTTCGATTAATGATGTGTCAATAACACATAGGCCTCTGATGATATGAACTCAGAATTTTGAATCGTGAATTAATAGATTAATCGTAAAAATATTGGTTAATCGAGGTGTTGTTATGATTATCCAGTAGTAATTTTATGCAATGGCCGAAGTGGTTAATCGGCACATTTCGATTAGTCGAGTGTTAATCCTGCAATGAACTTCAGAAAAACAACCAACTGTAACTCTAATCGACAAATTATCGACGCACCTTAAAAATAGTGATTAATCGGGAAATAGATACGATTAATCGGTACTAATTGAATGCCATGCGCCCAGTTGTTCATCGGCAATATCCGATTAATCGACGGTTAATCCTGCAATTAGCCTCAGAAAAACAACACTCTGTGATTCTAATCGAGATTTTCTCGATTAATCTAAAAAATAGTGTTTAATCGGGAATTAGATACGATTAATCGGTCATCATTGAATGCAATGCGCCCAGTAGTTCATCGGCAAGGTTCGATTAATCGAAGTTTAGCGTTCAATTGCCGATTAACCAACAAATCACTAATTTTATCATTAATCGAGTTGCTTCCGATCAACGAATAGTTAAACAACCTAACTTTGATAATCGCCAAATATACGATTAATCAATATGTTGCCGATCATTGAAATTTCAAACAACCCATGTTTTATTCGTGGGATACAATTACATACTTCAAGGGATACTTATTTTTTATCATTGCCAATTCGCAAAGTTGAGATGGTATCCCACGATTACTACACTTATATCCGACGCATATTTGGGGAGAAACTTTCGATTAATCGAGAGAATAAATTTCGATTAATGCCCTTCTGGGATACAATTTCATTATTCGGTGGATATATTTTTTATTCGTAGGATACAATTACATACTTCAGGGGATACTTATTTTTTATCGTTGCCAATTCGCGAAGTTGAGATGGTATCCCACGATTACTACACTTATATCCGACGCGTACTTGGGGAGAAACTTTCGATTAATCGAGAGAATAAATTTCGATTAATGCACTTCCGGGATACAATTTCATTATTCGGTGGATATATTTTTTATTCGTAGGATACAATTACATACTTCAGGGGATACTTATTTTTTATCGTTGCCAATTCGCGAAGTTGAGATGGTATCCCACGATTACTACACTTATATCCGACGCGTACTTGGGGAGAAACTTTCGATTAATCGAGAGAATAAATTTCGATTAATGCCCTTCCAGGATACAATTTCATTATTCGGTGGATATATTTTTTATTCGTAGGATACAATTACATACTTCAGGGGATACTTATTTTTTATCGTTGCCAATTCGCGAAGTTGAGATGGTATCCCACGATTACTACACTTATATCCGACGCGTACTTGGGGAGAAACTTTCGATTAATCGAGAGAATAAATTTCGATTAATGCCCTTCTGGGATACAATGTCATTATTCGGTGGATACATTTTTTATTCGTAGGATACAATTACATACTTCAGGGGATACTTATCTTTTATCGTTGCCAATTCACGAAGTTGAGATGGTATCCCACGATTACTACACTTATATCCGACGCGTACTTGGGGAGAAACTTTCGATTAATCGAGAGAATAAATTTCGATTAATGCCCTTCTGGGATACAATTTTATTATTCGGTGGATACATTTTCTATTCGTGGGATACAATTACATACTTCAGGGGATACTTATTTTTTATCGTTGCCAATTCGCGAAGTTCAGATGGTATCCCACGATTACAACACTTATATCCGGGCCACGATTAATCGAACCTTGCCGATGAACTACTGGGCGCATTGCATTCAATGATGACCGATTAATCGTATCTAATTCCCGATTAAACACTATTTTTTAGATTAATCGAGAAAATCTCGATTAGAATCACAGAGTGTTGTTTTTCTGAGGCTAATTGCAGGATTAACCGTCGATTAATCGGATATTGCCGATGAACAACTGGGCGCATGGCATTCAATTAGTACCGATTAATCGTATCTATTTCCCGATTAATCACTATTTTTAAGGTGCGTCGATAATTTGTCGATTAGAGTTACAGTTGGTTGTTTTTCTGAAGTTCATTGCAGGATTAACACTCGACTAATCGAAATGTGCCGATTAACCACTTCGGCCATTGCATAAAATTACTACTGGATAATCATAACAACACCTCGATTAACCAATATTTTTACGATTAATCTATTAATTCACGATTCAAAATTCTGAGTTCATATCATCAGAGGCCTATGTGTTATTGACACATCATTAATCGAAACATGAGAAATAACCGTTTTAGACAAATTGCATGCAATCGATTTCAGACAAATTTTAGACAATTGAGTAATCGCTTCAATTGTTGCAAAAAATTTTATTTATATTCAAAGAACATCTACAATTTGTGAAAAAACCACAACTGTCATACAAAAAACTGACAATCCACCACATTTGGGGTAATCACCATACAAAAATCCCAAATACATATGCTCCATTAATTACATAAATGAATACATGGAAACATGTAGCTGAAAGTCGCAATCATAAAGCTCTGCTCCACATCCGATATATTCCATCGCAACTCTTTACGTACCTGCCATTCAAATGAATTCATTTTGGTCACTAGCAAGCGCATATAATCAATCCAAAAAAAAATTCCAACCACGTAATAACATCTCAGTCACCTATACCTTTATCAGCTCTAGTATTGCAACCTCCATATGCGTCTCTTATAACAGTGATGGATCTCCGATATGCATCACTCATTATTTGTAACTCTTTCTGCATGTGCTCTAGCCGACCAGCCACCTCCTGACAATCGAAGAATGTACCAGTAAGTGGAAGTAATGCACTCTTATTGTACATAAGGGAGTATTTCATAAACAAACCCACTGGATATATTTCAAATAAATTACAGGCATCACTTACAAATTGATCGTACCATGTATTACCACTTATATTGAATCCTTCTAAACGACTTCCCCCCCCCCCCCCCCCCCCCCCCCTCCCAGGTATGATACAGACTTTTCTTGCTTTATAACTATTTCTCCATCTATATGAAAGTAGCAAAACAACGAATTCTCCGGGGTGGTTGTGGCATATTGCACTCCATATGACATGTTAACAAGGTGAGCAAATGCATGATTAATATAAACTACTCGAAATAACAACTTAGGCTATCAATTATCTACCCACACAAACCTATACCATGAGCACCTTAATCAACTTGGTCAAAATCAAACATATGAGTTGAATAGTAAAGAGAGGAAAATACGTTAATAAAAATATAGAATAATATGAATTTTATCTTAGATATGACAAAAGATATGGGTCCCATGTTTGTGCAAGCATATTTCACAAAAGAAACATCCTTTATACTCAAAGACCGACCTATATAAGGGAACTTGCGAGGACCATAGATGTTCTCAACATTGCACAAGGCACAGTTTTAACGACACCCGTTGCTTCGTACCTCGTCGGCGTCTTGTAAGAATAAAGTAAGGATACATCAATCTTGCTTTATGTTAAATCTAACTTATCTATTATTGTAAGCATTTTCCTTCTTGTTTAATTTATCTACGTTGTTTCAATAGTAGTATAAATAAAGTAAATTAAGATAGAACTTGTATGTGATTCTTAGAAAATTCCAAATAAGTGGTTCTTGAATGTATAAGAAAACAAAGGAGAGGATTGAGGAATTTCTTCCAAAGACACTAGAAGTTAGTTGTAGAAGAACCTAAAACTATTCCCCAAAAATCAAGTGAAACGGAACACACTTCACTGTTTAACCATATTTACATATAAATCCAAGAAAATGTTGAAGCTTACATCAAGGAGAAAAGCACCAAAAACACAAATAATCGAAGCGAGCTCCCAATCTCTCAATTAGCCCAAAAACCTCACCACCACCAAAAGTACAAGAGAAACAAGGCATACAAGAGCAAAGGAATATAGGGGAAGAAGTTTTATGCTTCCAACGCTCATGAATGCCTTGGCGCACAGGTAATCGATAATAGAGACTAATCACAGAGCAAACCAAGAGCATCTAAGCAGCCTCAACCTAACATAACCAAGCAGATCCACTCAAAATAAGCCGGACCATGAGTTTTATGCTTCCAAATGAATGCCCTGATGCACAGGTAAACGATAATAGAGCTAATCATAGAGCAAACTAAGAGCATCTAAACAGCCTCAACCTAACATAACCAAGCAGATCCACTCAAAACAAGCCGGACCATGCATAATACAAAACAAATCAAAATAAAACACCAGGCCAAATAATTAATGCATACAATCACACCATTGAATAATCCAATATAATATGCCTAAAATAAATTGAAACTCAATCTTGCACAGAAAGCCAAGCTAATTCACAACAGTTATCATGGCAAGAAATAAAGCACAGTAAAACAGCACATAAAATGCCACAAAAATTAGACAACTCAAATAAAACAATCAAGATGAACACAACAAATAACAAAATATGGGAAATTAGGAAAACCACATTAATAAGTAAGATACTGCAAATCCAGGATGTTACATATCTTCCCATACCATTAATAGCATCCTTGTAATCACAAAGAAAATAATACAGATAAAATGGGTGTGTCGAATCAACCATTCAAATGAACTTTTTTATTAAAAAATGGGCATTACGAACACCATATCCAAAATTACATGGTGTTCACGTTCCGATTCATTCGAGAATTTCTTCAAGCATTTGAAATGCATCGATTCAGAGACTAAGGTTAGATTATCCATAACTAAACGAAATGTACCACATCATGGATGGAAACCTAACAAAAATGTAGACCAAAAAATTTTCATTCTAAAAAGCAAATAGATTAGGGACAATCGGTTCTTACCTTGAGGAGATTTGCTCACAACCTCTAACAAGGGAAATTTCTGGCTGAAGTGCTTCGTGAAGGCTCTCTACTGCCGTTTTCTTTTCCGACAGACAGAAGAAAATGGCACACTATAACCGCTTCCACCAGATCTCAAGTGCCGGTGACCTCCTACAAACGAGAGACGAAAAAAGAGATGACAGTGTGGGTCAACTCCCCTCAATCGGAAGCGCCAGTGATGACAGCGGTTGTCGCCCAACGCCGGGAACAAGCCTCGCCGTCGCTCTGGGTTCGTTGTATCGCTCATGGTTTCGCCCTAATCGATTTGCAAAAATGAGAAGATGAACCGATGGGTGTTTCAGTCGAACGAAGAGGGAAGGGCAAAATGGGGTCTTCAAAATATGCTACAGTGTTTTCGGACCACTTGGTAAATAGTTTTAAAAAGTTGCATGTTTCGGTAGGGAAGACTTTTCAACGTCTGTTTTTGTATTTACTTTTCAAAAGACGGTCACATTTGAAATTTTCCCTTTAAAGTTTGGGATTTACTCTAGAGAAATACCCAATGAAAATTACCTGGATTTTAGGCCTAATAAACTCGCAGCATAACCTGTCCGAGTAACTCGGGCGAGAATTCCAAGTTACTCGCTGGTTTTTAAGTTTCAAGTTATCCTCCGATTTTTTCTATGGTTCCTCGGAGCATAAGATTCTACACCCTTTAACATTCAAGTTTCCCTCACCATATTGAGAATATTTTTGAGAGCACTCCCTTTTACACCCCTTCACCATATTGAGCATAAGATTCTACACCCTTTTACATTCATGGTTCCCTCACCATTCAAGTTCGAAGCCCTCCCGTTTCAGATCTTTGAAGACCCCTCCTAATTCTCTTTCAAGACGTTGCTCTGTTTTCTTGATTTTAATGGCGATTTAAATCTCACTACCCATGTTCTATCTTCAATTCGATATCAGGCCATCTATAAACGTCCCTGAAACAACCCGATGTCCCTCTCAACCTCCGGTGACTCTTACATTAAGGAATCCCCAAGAACTTCAATGTCCTCAGTTTTCAGCGATGCAAACTGGGCAAGATTCCGGCAACTGTATTCCAAGATTATTCGCTAAAAATGGAGAGACTTTTCTGTCTTAGTTCTCTCTTCTTATTTGGCTATATCTCTATCTCTGTTATTGGGAAATTTATGCAAAATTTCTATAGTGTTCAGTTAGGTCACTGTAAATACTCATATATGTTCCACTGAAACTAAAAATAATAATAATTGAACCCAAAGCAGTCATTGTGTTCGGCTGCACCTGATTCGTGTACCCTTCTTCTTTTCAGACTCTTCTATGAACGGATACCTTTCCCTGATATTTTTGTTCAAGTTCCAATAAACTTTCTTCAATGGACACAGCTTCCTTTTCTTCTTTTTTTACCAGCAACATCAATTGATCATCTCAAGTTCAATCCTGTCTGCATTATATATTCTTTGAATCTCAAGGCTAATATCCAATGGATGCCACACCATGGAGTTGGGTTGTCATGAAACAAAGAGAACTCAACGTTTTAAATACTGAAAAGTGGCAATCAACATAACTCCCAAGATTTTAAAACAAAACGACAACTCCCAATCTTTTGCAACGTTCTTAAAACCCTCCAAAGCTTCCAATTAACAGAGAGGTTCCATGTGTCAAAAAAGAGAAATATAAAGAGATGAAGACAAAGTAGCATGGATATAAGTGACGTCGATAAAGTAGCATTTGTGGAGAGAAAATAAGTGAGATAAAAATTATAAAAGAGATAAAGACAGAATAGCATTGAAAGCATTTTTTTCTGGAGCCAAAATCCGGTGGTTATGTGAAACCATTGATTGGGATGGAATTTGAATGTGTGGATCTCCAAGTGAAATGCTCTCAATAGCATTTGTGGATAATTATTTTGATTCATATCATATTTTTATATAATTTAAGTTGTAATGATACTTTTCATTACAAGGGTAATTTACACATATTTCTATTCTATACACGTATTGAACTCCAAAGTTCCAAGGATAGAATACAAATCGATCTTAAGTTAACCTCTTTTACATATGTAGTTATGTACCAACATAACGTAAATTAATTGAGATTATTATTAAATGATCAACAAATGACAACTAAATATGATTAGAACTTTACAACAACATACCAAGTACTCACCAAATGCAACAATACAAACATGTCCCTTCAATTTCGATTCATAGTTTATTTTCTTGACACTGAAGTCGATATTAATGTTACACATTTTCTCTGTGTTCACGCGCATCGTACGTGCCTTTCCCTTAGTCTTATTAAACCAGAACCATCTCAGGCTTGGCGGGGTGAATTTAGACGCGATCAATAACGAACTAACTCAAACTAATTAATTTAAACCCCCTTACCAAATCCTTCCATCACTGGCAATGAGAAAGGAAACTAATTAATTTAGACAGCGAATGGCCCTTATGGGTAAGGAAACACTCATCACATTATCCTTATTTATAAAGTAAATAAAGAAGCACCTTTTTTTTTCCCCTTTTGTATGTTGTATTGCAAACAATGTTGTGGTTCTTCACTGATAGAGAACATTTAACAGAAAATAAAAAGAAAAATCAGAGAGAGAGAGAGAGAGAGAGAGAGAGAGAGAGAGAGAGAGAGAGAGAGAGATATAGAGTCAAGTAGTGGTAGAAAGTTGGAAAGGCGTGGCAATTTGGGCTTGGGCCAACAGATCCAACTTTTACCAACTTAAATCTCATTGATTCCTTAACCCAAGTCCACTTCTTAGGGTAAACGCTGTTGATGTTGCTATATATTTTTATTTTTGTTCGAAAAGTTGGTATATGCAGTAAATGTGGCTTCCAAACACATACATTATTATACAAGTGTACCTTTACCCCCATACACTAATACACAAGTATGCAGATATCTACGTTTCTATACAGAACTGATTGAGACATTACATTCCCTAAAATGTTGCTAGGGCTCATTCCCATTTGCTTTGAATTTTATTTGTGTGCCCAAATTCAAAGGATAGCAACAGGCTTCCATCCATTTTCTTCAAACAAAACCTTTCAACCAACAGATAACACCCAAATTCTCTCCATCCATTGATCCCTCCAAACTCTTCTACTCTCTCCACCCTCACTTGCCTTTCTATCCCCTCAACCCACCCCACCCTTTCTTGTTGCCATTTCATTCTCCTCACAACTGCCATACTCAAGCCCACCCTGTAGCTTCCTGCTCCATTTCCAGAAGAGCTGAACCACATCACTCCATCAACCACATTTCTGCCTTCCACCACCTCCTTCCCTGAAAGAGACACAGATTCTCTCTGAACGAACACATCCACATTTACCGTGTTACTCCCTCCAGTGCCCGAATTCTGGCAAGAATAGATCTGTTGCCACTGTTGCTCAAGTGTCATCTCATAAAACATGGAATCTTTCATCTGATCTTTCAGCTTTCCTTCCTCCTTAACAAACATGAATGGACAGTACCACTTCCCCACCACCACAGGCTGGGAAATCTTACGAGATATTGGGAAGTCTAGTTGTGGAAGGCGTTTCCGGAGAGAGGCATCAAGCCCTGGGGCCTCCCCTAACTGGTAAAGATGCGGATTTGATGTGTAAACGCTCCATCCTTTTCTCCTCAAAAAATCAGGAGGGAACCCATCTTGAGCAATAGATTTGGCAGAAAAACTCGTCGAGCCACAGCAATCAATCTCCCGACTGATCTCGACCTGTTGATATGTGTCTACATGATCCAAAGCTCTTGGTTTTACATCTTTAACACAGTTGCAGAAACAGCAGCTCACCATATCTTCTTCTCTAGAGCTCGTGTATGCCTCCCTGCAAAGTCAGTCAAAGAAAATTTAGCCTTAAAACACATATCACAACAAGAGATTTCCTTCCGCTATATAAAGATACACTTCATACCCTTTATGTCTTCCACTAGCTTTAATCACGTAATATCGGTTGGAGGACAAGGGATGATCAAGAACTGGGATAAAGAAGGCTTTATGCGTCTCAGTCCGCCTGTGTTCTCCAACCCCCCGACTGTACTCCACCATTAGAGCCTTGTTTTGAGGAAAGGGAAGTTCTTTAATATACCTATCTTTACACAATCCAAAGCAGCAGGTATCCACGGACTCTTCATCTTGAATTATCAGATACCCAGAACTGGGACCTTCAGGTGGAGGTATTGAGAGAGAGTTAGGGAACTTTCTGTAGTGCGACAGAGGCCTTGTGACATACATGTTGTTCCCAGATCACTTGCCTCCCTTCTCTCGTTATTTTTCTCAGATCTTTCTATATATGATAAATGAGCTCAAACACCACAGGTGTGATTATTTCCGGGAAGATATGGTGAGCTGGTAGTTGAATGAATGAAACATCAATCGGCACTTTCCGGGAAGTTACAACCATGGAATAAGGAACAACGTATGGAGCTCAACAATTACGTGGAGAGTGGAGAGTTCACTGGTCAAAGATACAGGTGTGATTATTGGATAAGAATTCTGCGGATGGTACTGTTTAAAGTAATGCTTTGATGGGATTGGTTCCCACTTTGGTTTGGTTAGTAACGCCTCGTTTCGCTTTCATTTTGGGAAATCATTTCAAGCCTTGGAATGAGTTCCAAGGCCCAAATGAATTTTGAGAAATAGACGAGTGTTTGGTAAAGTGTGCCAAAACTCATTGTTCCAAAATGAGAATGAGAAAAACTAGTGTTTTCTAAAATCGGCCCAGAAACCGTTTCTAAATTTTAAGAATGAGTTTTGAGCCTTTTTGGGTTGGTGAACTTGTAAAATGAGTTAACATTAAGAGAGCAGCATAAAATGTAAATAGAGTAATCAAGCCTTTCTCCTCCACGAACCAGCAAACCTTTCCACTTCAATCCTTGTTTTCAAGTTTCAACGCAGAAGCAAGCTCCATTGCCTCCGTTGCTACACTCTGAAATCAAAGGGATTTGGACGACCGTTCTTATCGTGGCTAGAGGTGATCAAGAAATATTTTCTTCTTTTCCTTTCATCTACTTCATTTTCTAGGGCTTATTTCCAGTTTTACATTGCTTGCATTTTCATGTGGCTATTAGAGATTATTGGAATGTTGATGCTATTGCTATTAGTTGGATGGTGGAAAGGGAAGATTGGAAAGGGAAGAATACTGATGGAAGGCAGCAGAATTGCTATTCTGGGATTCGGATCCATAGTTCAACAATGTCTAGAAGCTGGAAATACTCTCAAATCCCGTGACATTCCTGTTATGGTCGTCGATGCTAGGTTTTGCAAACCTCTGGACGCAGATCTCATCAGGAGATTGGCAAATGAGCATGAGATCCTGATCACAGTGGAGGAAGGTTGAGTTGGGGGTTTTGGATCTCATGTAGCTCATTTTCCTATGCTTGAATTGACTTCTAGATGGAAATCTGAAGGTATTTCCCTTTATTTTATGACTTGGTAGTTCATTATGGATTATTGTTTTACCTCCCCAATTGTGATTCTGACAAGAAATTATATATATGCAGTTGAGATCAATGGTACTCCCAGACAGATACGTAGACCATGGAGCACCCAAAGACCAGATAGAAGAAGCAGGGCTGACTGCAAGGCATATATCTGTAACAGTGTTATCCCTCTTGGAGAAGCCCAAAGAAGCTCTCCAGTTCTAGTGATTACATTTACAAACATGGGAAGCAAAATCTTGCCTGAGAAATTCATAAAAAATTTGAAGGGTTTGCGTTGCCTTCTGGGTGACTTAAATTTGAGAGCCCAAATAAGAAAGTGGAAATTTGGGTTTTGAAACACCAAGGCTGCTTGATTTTCTCATTTTAATTCTTCTCCATCAAGCACATTGGGAATAGCCTAACAAAGTCAAGCATAATTAATGCTTTTGTATATTCTCTCTTCCAACAGGAGTGGCCAAAACATATGCCTATAAATTTTGTAGAAAATCAAATAAATTTGGGCCTGCTTTTATGTCCTCGGCTTTCTGTATCTGTTCCTTTTTATGTCCTCAGCTTCCTTTTTATTTAACAAAAAATAGCAGAAGTGGGTGGGGTAGGATCAATTATGGAGTAACAAACAAGTACAAATTGTTGATAGATCGATCATGGGTACAAAGCTAAGAATGTCTATACATATTGAAGAATATAAATTCCTGTATCTACACACGGCGTTTCTATCCTTGCTTCCATTATCAGAAAATCTAAAGACGAAAAACTGAAAATACAAGGAAGCAAGATCCAAGATATTCCATTTTAATTACCTCAGCGCATTTTCCAGTTGGAGTCAAAAGGTTTGACAACAGGAAATGAGCTCTCTCATCCCCAGTTCAAATCTGAGTCATTAACTCTCAAAGCAATGTCTACTTCTCCATGAATTAACTCTCAAATCTACATAAGGATGAACACCATATCCTCCATGGAACCACATCTGGGTAAGAGAATATCATGGAATTGCATGTGATCTTTTTGACTCCTGAGGCTGTTGATATAAGTTCCTTGTCAGAAGGCTTTTGTTCACGCCTTTTTAGGGGATGCAAGCAAAAGTAATTTTCAATAGTGATTTGTCTACCTTCTGTAGCAGATAATCAAAGATGGAGCTTCATTTAGATTGATGCAATTCCTTACAAGAGTTTTGGGTCAGGATCTTTTGTCTGTTCACTTGGAATCAATTATAACTTGTCATGTTAGCAAAAATTCTACGTCGTTTGCTGTCAGGCTTGCCATTTGATTCATGCAAGCGACATGATTAAAAATTGAAATTTAACCCACCAAGTTGACAATGATTTAGAATTTCGGTACATACCCCAAGTCGAAAGTATCCAGATTCTAATTTGATATGATCTAACAATCTAAAAAAACAAAAAGCTCTGGACTGGATTAACCAAATGCAAAAAGTAAAAACATCTTAATCGGTGTTAACCGCTCAATGGAACCCTACTTTCTTCCATTAGAGGTCCTCCGAATATATGAACTCCAGGAGCAGTAGAATGACAATTTGGGAATCTCGAGTGTTTAGAAGGCACCATTCGCATGTAATTTAGTGTAACACCAGACGGACATTTTTATCTAGAAATGCGAGCCAGGATATTGCTTAAATCAAACATCATATCAATAAAATCATCCAATGATACTAACAGTTAGTCACATATCACAGATGGATCAAGGAACTCGGGATGATCAACAACCATACATGCGAGATCCTCCTATATATAAACACACACCATCATAGAGAAAATTACTGTCAGTAAGCAAGCAGTTCTGCTTTGTCTAGGTCAGGGTACCATGCCATGCCCATTTGAAGTGATATTAAATGCCTGGCTGTTGCCCTCCATGTTGGGATGATCATTGGCTTCTATTTGCAGGGTGAGACAAATGTACGATAAATTACAATTCACAAAGAAAATGGAATTCCAAGTGTGAGACATGGAAATGTCACCTCGATGACTTCCGATATCATTACGCGGGCTTTACAAAAATAGGGAGTCGCCACCATTCAAGTTAAGGTGTGAATGGACACCAAAGGGATCATAAAATGCAAATAGAGCTAAAGTAGCTCTAATTAAAGGAAAAATCCAGAGATCGGGTAAGGGGAATTAGTTATGAGCAGGGGAAGGTGTTAGGCACCCCCGCTCATCCGTATAAGACGGTTGCCATATGCTTGCTCATGCTAAAGGATTGTTTGCTAGCTAAAATCAACAAAAAAGTGCTTGAAAGTAGGCAATCATATGTGTGATTCCTCCATATGAGTGGTCCAATAAATCTGGGCTTTCTCTATGGACATATCACCTCTAGAACTTCACGAGTAAATGAAAAATCAGAGTAAAACTTGGGAAAAACCAAACCAAAGCAAATCTGGAAAAATCAGACCATAAGAGCTTGAAAACTTCGATTAATCATATATCACTCTATTCAAACTCAAATCAAATGAATCCAAAGCCCTTGGAAGGCTAGTATGAAATAAAGTACTCAGTAAAAAATTGGCTCAATTCGATTTAAAACAAGAGAGAAATACACAGTTAAATCTGTTGTGGTAAATCAGAAAAAGCGGTGAGTAAGCATTTTTGAAACTCTATTCGTGGAGTTTGGCTCCATATAAATCCATGAAAACTTGCATAGATGAATTATGTGGCACTATCTTTCAAACAAAATAGGCCTCACACAAAACTCTATCCATTTGTGATTTGTGTGAACTCTTGAACATGCCTAGAGGATCACAGGTTAACCCAGAACTCTGTTACAGAGCAACTCTGAGTCAATCAAACACACGAGCCACAAATCAAAACAAAATCTCCTGAAATCAGTTGGATTTGAAAATAGACTCCTCAAGGAAAACACAGAGATTGAAATCATTCAAAATGGATTAAAAATGAGCAGATGGTGCTCAATCAAAGCGGCAAGTTCAGCAATCTGGACTGAACTGACTTGCCGACTTTGAATAGATGGTATCAAAAAAATGGCTCCATAGAAATCAATGAAAATTTCCAGATATAAACTAGACATGCCCATCTATCACATGTCTTTGGAATCACTCAAAAATTCATCTGGCGGATGAAGTTAAGAGCATTCTAAGACAGGGTACAGATGCTGTCCTGTTTTGAAAATCTTGAGAAAAAGAGTGAAACCAGTGCACGTGTGTGCAAGTGGATTCGACCAAAATGGTTTGAAATCATGAAAACATTCTCATGAAGTCCTAAAAGATCATTCTAAGGTTTGTGATATCAGATTTTCCATATTGAGCATGGAGAATCCATGATCTAGCCTACTCTTGAAAAACAGTGAAAAGTGTGTGAGAAAGTGTTGGAAATCACATTTCTAGGAGAAGATTGGGATCCATTGCTATAGAGAGCATGGATCCTTGCATCCTCTCCATATTTGAATCCAAATCACATCAAACACAAGATTGACATCAGATCAACATGCTATTCAAAATAGGTTCTAAGCCTAGAGGGTCTATTTCAATATCCTTTTCCCTAGGCTCTCTCCTCACGTTTTACGGCTAGAGAGGATTCCCAAGTACTTTGGAAGTGGTTTGGGGCTCCAAATAATCACCCAAGCCTTATACTACAGAAAGGTAGAAGGAGAAATTGCTGGAAAAGTAAAGAGGAAGCTAAAAATGAACTAGAGCTTTACCTTTTGTAGCTTGAACACTTGAGCAAACAATCTAGCAGAGTTTCCCTTCTTCTTGCAGAGTTTCAAAACTTCAAATTGTCAGTCCTTTGCAAGAGGAGGACCCCTCTATTTATAGGCACATCCAAGGGCATAAAAGTCTGAAGGGTATGCCCATAAATCCTTCTAGATTATTCCAATTCATATTAAAGGCATGAATTGGTGTAAATCTACAAGTTTCGGATGTTAAAATGGGGAGTGCGAGCCTCCCAGAGAGAGGTAAAATGCGTAAATAAGGCTCAGAAATCGAGTCTTTTCGCAAATGCATGAAACGAGCAAAACTCTATACACAATGCGGTTTGAGCTAAACCGCCCCTTTGTATGCGGTTTCAATGAAAACTCATCTCAACCGCAGACATAGAGCGGGTCAAATTTAGTTATACTCCAATGATTGCTGCCGACGTGGCCTAACGGCCTGATGGTCACGTGGCAACCCACTTGCATGCACAAGAGAAGCATGAATCGCAACCATGCTGTGTGCACGGTTGCGACCGTATACACAGGGCGGTTGAGAACAAATTCACAAAAACCGCATATATAGTGCGGTTAGCACCTTTTTTGAGTATTTTTGAGTTTTTGACACTTGTGAAAGCTCAACAAAAACATTAAAAATTCATTTTAATTTTTTTCTCATATTGTGGTGCAATTTGGGGTCTCTACACCAAGGGGTGCATCATTACCTCCTCGTCAAGGTTGGTTACACACGACTTTTGCTCTTTAGGTACATGTTATTTATTTTATATTTATATTTATGTTTGTGGATAACTTTATGTAACAGTTATAATGGACTCAGATGATGAAAAGGTGTTGTTATACTTAACTGGTGCAGCAGCAATACAAAATTATATGGATTTGTTTCTTTGTAAATAACCATGTCATGTTTCTCTTCTTACAGGGCATGCTTATATGCAAGAAGTATTAACTGGTTATCCTATAAGATGCTATGATTCATTTCGAATGGATAAACATGTATTTAGAAATTTATGTTGTGCTCTTCGTGAGCATGAATTATTACAAGAATGATTCAGTTTTTGCAATTGAAAACATCGTTTTTAAGTATTATATATTTGAATTATTTGTATCCATATATATTTATACGGCGATTTTAAGTTTTTTTTTCTTTCTCATTTCTTAGGCATTTCAAGTTTTATCTTTCAAGGATCAACCAAGTTCTTATAATTATTCAAGGAAAAAGATAAAAAAAAAAAAAAAAAGGAAAAACAAATTTCATGGAACTCATTTTATTACTTGTTAACCAAACAATTTTCTGGGTGAAAATTCATTCTGCTACGTGCTAACCAAACGCAATTAGAAAGACTTCAAAATTGATTCGCAAAATGAGTTTTAAGAACTCATTCTCGGAATGAGTTCCTAATCCGTAATGAAAGCCAAACGAGGCCTAAATGGGTGAGATTCGTATGTGTCACAATTGAATGTGCCATGTGAAGGGTATAAAACCCAATCTTAACCATGGAAAGATAGGTTTGTCCTTGTGTAATTGACGAGAGGAAGAGGTTAGAAGGGAAGGCCAAAAGGGTTGAAATCGTTTGCCATTATTTACTACAGTGATTCGCTCAGTTGAAGTGAGATGCTGCCACATGGAGGTTAGAATTCTTTCAAGTGAATCTCACTGAAACATTTAAAACAAGGGAAAAACAATAACCGTTAGATGCTTTACATGGCAACATTTCACACTAACAGCAAAAAACAATTCATGAAAAAAATTGTAGGTGATTTAACTCGTCTAAGGCAAAGAAGCCTATTTTTACCAAGAGATGCATGGAATAATGAGTCAAATAAGGAGGCCAATCTAAAAAAGTTCGCAGGATAGAGTAGAGCAAGTCTTCCATAACCAGTAGGGTTCAAGGGATCCATGTTAAACAACTATTGCACCTAAAAGCTTAAGTTGAAAGGTAAAATTTGAATTTTATATATATATACCAAAGGGTCTAAATATGATATCTCAACATTTCCCGACATGTGGGGTTTCGTAAGAGAAAATACGTGGGGAGGATAAACACAAGGTATTTACACCATGGATAAAAATAAATGTCAAATCAAACTTGTCCCATTAACATACCATTGCATGTGATGGAGGTGGTGGTATGCCATATGCATCAGTGATGGTGTGACGTTAATATTACTGTCTCATTAATTTTAATTTCCCATAAAATTATAGTAGCAGGGGTGCACGTGTAGTACTGCACATGTATAGGCTGCCACTTTGGTTTGGTTAGTAAATTAATGAGTGAGATTGCAATGTACATTACAGTCAAATGTGCCGATCGTATTGAACCGGCCAAACAGATTGATTTTTCCTTGTACGATTCATGAGAGGAAGAGATGAGAAGGGCAAGCCAAAAAGGATGGAATCGTCTGCCGCTCTTTACTGCAGTGATTAGTCAGCCTAAGTTAGAATTCTTTCAAGTGGACCTCATTGAAACATTTAAAAAAAGGGAATATCAATAACCTTCAGGTGCTCCACATTGCAACATTTCACGCTAGCAGCAAAAAGCAATTTGTTAAAAAAATAAAATTGTTGGTGATTTTAACTCGGCTAAAACCTCGTGAGAAGATTGTTTTCACATATTTGGAAGTCGAGAGAATGCAAGAAAGAATAATCAGAAAAGAAAAGAGAAGAAAGTGAAAAAAAAAAAGGAAACAAAAAAATAACTTTCTTAATGTTTTTTGGATGCTACAAGAAAATTATATAGTTATTACTAAAAATCTTACATTTTGTGTTTGCATAACAAGAAAATCGTAGGAATCCTAAATAATATTTTCAATCCTACCCTTACATAGATATAACCCAAAAATTTAATTATTAATGAATAATTACATAATCAAAAATTTTAATTATTAAGAAACAATAATCAACAACCACAAGAATAAATCATGATAAATTTTATGTTAAATCAAGAATAAATCAACGACCCCAAGAATAAATTTTATGTTATAAATCATGATTTCGATGATAGTTATATCATCCAAAAAGTTGTAGAGAAGAAAATAAATTTAAAAAAGAATGTAAAGAAGAGTCATGCAGATGAAGGACAATATGGGGTTGAAGAAGATAGCACATCACTGGAAGAGGGGTATCATTGTAAAATTTCAAATTTCATCTCTCATGATGCAAAATTCGATCTTAACGTACAGGAAACAAAAAGGAGCGGTTATTATCATTTTTAATCTCGAGATTCTTAGTCATCCAAACACACTTGGGAAGCGAGAAAAGCATATTTTCTTTCACTTTCTTGTATTCTTTTGCAATCCAAACGGGCCCTAAGAGATGTGAGGAAGAAGGAGTCAAATAAGGAGGCTAGTCTAAAAAATGTTAGCATGATAGAGTAGTAACTCTTCCATGACGAGTAGGGTTCGAGGTCTCCATGTTGAACAACCATTATACACAAAAGCTTAAGTTGATAAGTGAAGTTCGAATTATATATATCAAAGGGTCTAAATACGATATCTCAACACTCCCCTGCAAGTGGGGTTTCGTAAGAGAAAATACGTAAGGAAGACAAACACTGCAAAATTCCAACTTTTACCGGCGGTAACCTACCGCCAGTAAAAGTTGCATTACTGCCGTTAAATCTTTAAGAAGCGGTAAAGCCTCCCACCACTTAATACCCAGCCGCTAAATCAATTGGCAACGGTAGGTACACCTTGGACACAAAGAAATGCCACGGCAAACTCGCCCATGATCATACCACATGTGGTGGTTGTGGCAGTATGTTCATAGTGGTAGTGGCAATAGTAGTGGAAGTGATGGTGTTACGTTAGTACTAGTGTGTCATAAATTTAAGTTTCCCATAAAATTATATGCATGATTGAAATTTGTCATTTTTCAGAATATTGACTTGTTTTTGAAGAATGAAATACATTTGTATATAGTTCTACGTTAAAATAAACACTTGTAAAAAACATTTTCCCTAAAATAATTTTCTACATCCTGTTTTAAATTAAAACGAATAGAGCCTTAATTCATGTGACAATGATTTAGTTAAAGGCTATTTGGTATAATTTTTCAAATTTACTTATCAACTTTTCAAAGTTGGGATAGAGTTGAAAAGTGAAAAAATTCTACTTTGAAAATTTATACCAAACAGCCTCTTACTGACGAGTAAATACATAGCATGGCATTTGTATTTTTGCATAAGACTACTTGTGAATTTGCTTAAGTTTTTAGAGGATCACATCCAAAGGAAACGGACTCAGCCTTTTTCCTGGTTTCATACTAGTATTTAGTAGTTGATTAGCCGAACCAAGTGATTACTCCGTAGGTCTTAACTAACTGGTTTGGTGGCTGGTTGTTTCCATTGCAACATACGAAATATTTTATTGATGGAAAGCTAAATAAGAATAAGAGGTGGTTGACCCTAATTTCATGCGGTTGGTAGGACCTTTTTGCTTCAGTTTTGCTTTGGGGGTTCCCTGAATTACAACATCCAGCGATCTGAATTTGATCACCATTTTGACAGATCTTGAAAGCAACTGAGTTTGAAACCAAAGGTTATAAGCCTCACTCCCATTTGCTTTGGATTTTGTGTATGTGCCTAAATTCAAAGGATATCAACAGGCTTCCATTCATTTTCTTCAAACAAAACCCTTCAACTAACACAGAACACCCGAATTTCTTCCAGCCATTGTGAGACATGGAAATGTGTCACCTAGGATGACTTCAGAATATCTCACGCAGGAATCGATAAAAGCAATGAGTCGCCACCATCCAAGTTAAAGTATGAATGGACACCGAAGGAATCATTTATGCCAAATAGAGCCAAAGTAGCTCTAATACAAGGAAAAATCCAGAGATTAGGTAAGGGGAATTATTTATGAGCTGGGGAAGGTGTTAGGCACCCCCACTCATCCGTCTAAGATAGTTGCCACATGGTTGCTCATACTAAGAATTGTTTGCTAATGAAAAGTAAACAAAGAGATGCTTACAATAAGCACAATGTATGTGATTATTCCACATGAGCAATCCAATGACATGGAACTCTCTTCGTGGATACACCACTTCTAAAACTTCATGAGTGAATGGAAATCAAAGTAAAAAATGAAGAAAAGTCAAGCTAAGATAAATCTGGAAAATTCAGACTCAAAGATCTTGAAAGCTTCGATTAACCATAACTTCTTCAATTTAAATCCAAATCCCATGAAACCAAATCCATTTGAAAACTGGTATATATTAGAGTACACAGTAAAAATTCCAGCTCAATTCGACTTAAAATGAGAGAGAAATCCACATCTGAAATCTGCTGTTATAACTCAGAAAAAAGCAGTGAGTAGGCATTTTCAAAGTCTTATTCGTGGAGTTTGGCTCAATAAAAATCCATGAAAATTTGCATGGAAGGAGTATGTGGTGCCATCTTTCCAAAGAAAAAAACCTCACACCAAACTCTATCCAGATGTGGCTTGTGTGCTCTCTTGAATAGGCCTAGAAGACCACAGATTAGCTCTGGACTATGCCAGCGAGCACCTCTGAGTCAATCAAGCACACAAGCCTCAAATCAAATCGAAATTTGTTGAAACCAGTTGGAAATGAAAATAGACTTCTCAAGGAAAACTCAGAAACTAGAATCACTCAAAACGGATTAAAATTGAGCAAATGGTGCACCATCAAAGCGGCAAGTTCAGCAATCTGGGCTGAACTGACTTACGGACTTTGAACAGATGGAGTCAAAAATTGGCTCCATAAAAGTAAACGAAATTTTCCAGATATAAATTAGACATACTCATCTATCACATGTCTTTGGAATCACTCAAAAATTCATCCGGAGGATGAAGTTATGAGCATTCCAAGATAGGCCACAGATGCCGCCCTGTTTTGAAATATTTTTGAATAGAAAGCCAAAATGGTGCATATGTGCATGTGAATTCGACCAAAACACTTAGAAATCAATCAAAATCACCTCATGAAGTTCTAAAATTCATTCTAAAGTCAATAATCTCAGATTTCCCGTATTAAACACGGAAATCCTAGATCTAGCATATTTGATGAAAATAGTGGAAAGTGTGTGTAAAGGTGTGGAAAATCACATTTTCTAGGAGAAGGTTGGAATCTATTGCTATTGAGAGCATGGATTCGCACATTTTCTCCAGAAGAAAATACATAAACATCAGAGAAGCAACCAAAGGTTCAAAATAACCAATAACATGCTTTTCATCACATTGTAGGTTCTAAGCCTAGAGGGTCCATTCCAACATCTTTTTCCCTAGGCTCTCTCTTCACGTTTTACGGTTAGAGAGGATTCCCAAGTACTTTGGATGTGGTTTGGGGCTACAAGCAATCACCAAGGCCTTACACTACAGAAAGGTAGAAGATGAGAGGTTGCTAGAATATAAAGAGGAAACCAGAAATCTAAAGAGAACTTTACCTTAGGTAGCTTGAACACTTGAGGCAGCAATCCAGCAGAGTTTTCCCTCTTCTTGCAGAGCTTCCAAGCTTCAAATTATCAGCCATTTGCAAGAGGAGGACCCCTCTATTTATAGGCAAAGCCAAGGGTAGAAGAGTCCCAAGGGTATGCCAAAAAAGCCTTCTAGATTATTCCAATTCTCCTTAAAGGCTTGAATTGGAGTAATTTAGCAAGTTTCGGAGGGTGAAATAGGGAATTCAAGTCCCTGAGAGAGAGGTAACATGCGTAAATAAGGCTCAGAAATCGAGCCATTTTGCAAATCCCCGAAACAGCCAAAACCGCATACACAGTGCGGTTTCCACAGAACCGTCACTATATGTGCGGTTTCTATGCAAATTCAACCCAACCGCACATACAGGGCGGTTTCAATTCAGTTACGCTCATCATGATTGCTGTCGACTGTAGACACCCGAAATTGCACTGTCAAAATGATCAATAATCATCAAAAATCATTATCTCCTTGAAAGCCAGCACAAAAATTGAAGAAAATAAGTTTTTACCTGTATCCGGCAACTCAGGCCGGATACAAGTACTCCTCTTTGTATCCGGTGAAGCATACTGGATACAAGAAGGCTTTAATGTATCCGGTATTATATACCAGATACCTTAAGGCCCTTGTGTATCCGGCCTGATATACCGGATATATAAGTTTTGCTCAAAATTAGGGTTTTCCGAGAGCTTTTCACTTTTACCATCATATCCTTCATTAAATGAGTGAAAATCTCAGAAATGGCCTTAGGGTTAAGGTTGGTGGGCTATAGACATTATGTTGGTCGTATCGGGACATGCCGGGGTTGGACACGGACATGGTGGTGCATAAGTTGCCAATTTTGCCAGGGGTTAAGCCAATTAAGCAGAAGCTGAAAAGATTGAAGCCAGAATGGACCTTGAAGGTCAAGGACGAAGTGGTCAAACAATTTCAAGTCGGATTTTTGGCAGTCTCTACGTACCCTGAGTGGCTTGCAAACATAGTGCCGGTACCAAAGAAGGACAGGAAAGTCAGAATGTGCGTGGACTATAGAGATTTGAATAAGGCAAGCCCTAAGGATGATTTACCGCTTCCACACATAGACATCTTGGTGGACAATACTGCGGTACATAGCCTATTCTCCTTCATGGATGGCTTCTCAGGATATAATCAGATCAAGATAGCTAAGGAAGATCAAGAGAAAACAGCATTTATCACACCTTGGGGCACATTCCACTACACAGTCAAGCCATTTGGGCTCAAGAATGCTGAGGCAACATATCAGCGGGCCATGACAGCACTATTTCATGACATGATCCACAAAGAGATGGAGGTCTACGTGGAAGATATGATTGCCAAATCATGCAAAGAGGAGGACCACTTGATCAATATGAAGAAAGTGTTTGATTGGCTCAGGAAGTACAGTCTACGGCTTAACCCAGCTAAGTGCGTCTTTCCGGCTACATCAGGGAAGTTACTGGGATTTATAGTGAGCCGAAGAGGAATTGAAATTGACCCGGCTAAAGCCAAGGCCATAATTGAAATGCCAGCACCCAGAACCGAGAAGGAGGTTCGTGGTTTTCTCGGGAGGATTCAGTACATAAGCCGGTTCATAGCGCAGCTCACGGCTATCTGTGAACCAATTTTCAAGCTTCTGAGGAAGGATAACCCGACGGTCTGGAATGAGGATTGCCAACAGGCCTTCGATATGATCAAGGAATATTTACTGAACCCACCTGTACTAGTACCACCAACCCCAGGAAGACCACTGATCCTGTACTTGTTAGTGTTGGAAACATCGATGGGATGCGTCTTGGGGCAGCATGATGAGACGGGTAGAAAAGAAAGGGCCATTTACTATTTGAGTAAAAAATTCACGGAATATGAAGCTAAGTATTCATCATTGGAGAAGACTTGCTGTGCTCTAGTGTGGGCCACTCAGAGGCTAAGGCATTACTTCCTTAGTCACTCCAAACTATTGATATCTCGGATAGACCCGCTGAAGTATTTATTTGAGAAACCGGCACTGACTGGCAGGACGGCAAAGTGGCAACTGCTACTGTTCGAGTTTGACCTCACATACATCACCTAGAAGGCGATCAAGGGTCAAGCCATAGCTGATCACCTGGCTGCACATCCTCTGCCAGAATATCAACCCTTGAAGACCAACTTTCCCGATGAGGCAATCCTATACACTGAGGAGGACAGTGAGAGTTCTTGGCAGATGTTCTTTGATGGGGCCGCCAACATGAATGGAAATGGAATAGGGGCAGTCTTGGTCAAACCAGATGGTTCACATATCCCGATTGCAGTAAAGCTGAGATTCCAGTGCACCAATAATATTGCAGAATATGAGGCATGCATAATTGGGTTGCAAGCCGCCATGGATCATGAAGTAGAGGAACTTGACGTATACGGGGATTCGAGTCTTATTATCCTCCAAACAACTGGTGAGTGGAAAACCAAGGATCACAAATTGATCCCCTATCACCAGTATTTGGAAGAAGTAAGCACAAATTTCACTCGAATTTCCTTCAATTATATTCCAAGGGCCAAGAATCAATTTCCGGACGCTCTAGCAACCTTGGCTTCAATGGTCAGCATACCAGAAGGAGTAGACATCAGACCACTGGAAATTGAAGTCAGAGATGAACCGGCTTACTGTCTCGTTCTAGAGGGAGCACCAGAAGAAGAAACACCATGGTTTCAAGATATCAAAAATTTCTTGAACAATCAGAGTCTACCAGAAAATGCCACGTCTACTGAGAAGAGGATAATACAGAGGTTGGCGGGTCAGTTTCTGCTAAGTGGTGGACATTTGTACAAGCGGTCACATAACGATATTTTGCTCAAATGTGTAGCCAAGGCTGAATCGGAAAGACTGATTGAAACTGTACATGGAGGAGTTTGTGGGCCCCATATGAGTGGGCACATGTTGGCAAAGAAGATCTTGAGGTTGGGCTACTACTGGTCGACCATGGAACATGATTGCTGTATACATGTCAGGAGGTGCCATCAATGTCAAATCTATGCAGATAATAAGCATGCACCCCCGGGTGAGTTGTACAACATGACATCCCCATGGCCCTTCTCTATGTGGGGCATAGATGTTATTGGCATGATCTCCCCTAAGGCATCGAACGGGCACAGATTCATCCTGGTGGCGATTGATTACTTCACTAAATGGGTGGAAGCAGCATCATATGCAAATATCACAAGCAACCATGTTATTAAGTTTTTGAAGCACAATATCATTTGTCGCTATAGACTGCCAAGTGCCATAGTATCAGACAACGCTTCAAATATTAAGAACAAGGACATGAAGAAGATGTGTGAGCAGTTTCAGATCACCCACCACAAGTCAGCTCCATACAGGCCAAAGATGAATGGGGCAGTGGAAGCAGCAAATAAGAATATAAAGAAAATCATTCAAAAGATGGTAGTGAGTTACAAGGATTGGCACGAAATGCTACCGCTTGTTCTACATGCTTACAGAACCTCAATCCAGACTTCAACTGGGGCGACCCCGTACTCCCTAGTCTATGGGATGGAAGCAGTCTTGCCTGTGGAAGTAGAGATCCCATCACTCAGAGTGCTCATGGAAGCAGAACTGGAAGAAGCCGAATGGGTACAGTCAAGACATGATCAGCTCAACCTAATAGAAGAAAAGCTATTGAAAGCACTATGTCATGGCCAATTGTACCAGAGGAGAATGGCCCGGGCCTACAATAAGAAAGTGAGGCCCAGAACTTTCCAAGAAGGAAACCTAGTTCTAAAGAAAATTCTACCATTTTTGGAAGACCCTCGTGGTAAGTTCAAGCCCAATTGGGAAGGGCCTTATGTCGTCAAGAAGGTCCTGTCAGGGGGTGCACTCATCTTAGCAGAAATGGATGGGTCAGACTTTCCTGAGTCAATTAACTCCGATGCAGTAAAAAAGTATTTTCCTTGACTGAACATTACTAGGAAATGATGCGAGGCCATTTTTTTTATTCCCTTCAAAATTTTAATCCCTAGTCTAGCCAAGTTGAGCTGGTTCGTTTCTTTGATAAACCTAAACCGGATTTACAGTCTTATATTGGGGCAAAACAAATTGGGGCAAAGCCAATTGGGGCAAAGTTGAAAAAAAAAAGAGAAAAAGCAATGAAAAATGGCAAATGAAAGCCAAGGTTGAAAAAAGTTGCAAAGAAGGCAATTTGGGGAAAAAGGGTTAAATTTATCATGACTGTAAGTCCGGTTGACCTATTTCCACACTTGAAAATTTTTTGGGCCTTTAATACCCTTTCTTTCATAAATCGAGCCTAGCCTTTATTTCGTCCTATTTTTAAGCCCTCGGTGATCTTAGTTTGTTCATTCAAATGTTAGAGTAAGATTAGTGATGACGGAATACAGAAGCCGGCCCTAGTGAAAACCGTAACTGGCGCTAGGGGCAATATTGGCAAGAAATAAGGAAAAAAGAACAAAAAAAATATAAAGGAAAAATCAGTGGTTGAGTTGATCATGGAAACCCAAGCTTGAAGAAAAATCAACACAAGTACTGAAACTGAGCAGATTGGGTAATACGGTCAATTCTGGAAAAAAGGCATTTGGGGATGACTCTAAAGGTCCTAAGATGGACGGTTCTGATCCCTCATTATTTTCTGGACTACCCTTTTCATTATTTAACCTGGTTCTAATTCCTTTAATTATAGGTGATTAAGTGCATGGACCAAGTTTCAAAAAATAAAAAAAAATAGAAAAAGGAAAAATTATACTTTGGCCAGTGATGAGAAATCAAATACTTTTCATAAAACCTTTGTTTTTACAAGCATCTGAGCATTCTGAGGCCAATAATATAAAAATTTTATTTTGAATTGAATACTTTGGCTTTCCACTATTGGAGTTCAATTTCGTACAAAGGTATGAAAGAAAAATGTGCAGGAAATAAAGCTAATCTCTGTCTCCTAGCCGCTCCTCAAGCTCCCGAATCCGAGCTGCTTGAGCTGCGATAACTCCAGAAGCCCCCTCTGCAGCGGGATCACTCAAGAAGGAAATGACCTCATCTGAAAGAGTCTGCCTAATCCTCATGCTCCTAAGGTTGGCTAAAGCATCCTAATGCTTCTGCCACAGTGCTCGGACTTCAAGATAGCGGGCCTGCCTATGCTCCTCAAGTTGCTTCTCCATAGCCAAGCAGCGAGATACCTGCTCTGCAAGTTGCCTTTCCATGTCAAGGCCTCGTATCCTAAGCTCCTGGGCCTCTCGTACCCATATCTGCTGAAGTCGCTTGTGGGAAGCTCTCTCAGACTCTAAAATATCCTCATAAGTAGGAGCCAAGACTGCAGGAGGATCTTCGGGTACTGGTGCCTGACTCTGTATTTGCTCCTTGATCCAGAAGAGATAGTCCTTCACATGGGCTTCTGAGAAGACGGGGTTACGCATGAAGCGAACATATGACCACTCCCTCATCAACCAGGCATTCAGCTTCATGGTATCTGGAGAAAGTGGCCCAAGATGATCCTCATACCCACTTGGGATGATAATCCCCTGGATCGCTCTGAACTGACGAAGGACCTGCAGAGGAAGATACAGCACTGCATGTCTCAGGCCAGCTAGAATCAAAAAGTTGCGGTCACGAATGCTAATCACTGTCTCTGCATTGGGCTGATAAGTACCAGGCCATCTCACCTGGTCATCCTGAAGTGAACCCAAGAAAGTGAACCAGCCCTGTTTGCCCCCTGGAATATTGGGACACCCCCGGTTGCTCATCAAGATGGGGACTTTCAAGCTCAGGAAGAAGTGTCGATTGATTTCCTCAATCTGACTCAAATGATCAAGTAGCCAAAGCTGCAAAGGAAAAGAGATATATCAGCACATTGTAAAAGGAAAAAAAAAAGCAAAAAAAGCAAAAGGAAAGCAAAAAGAAAGCAAAAAAGCAAAAAAGCAAAAAATAAAAAATAAAATAAAATAATTTTTTTTTTACCTGCAGGATCTGGGCACATGCTAAGAAGCGTTTCGACTTCCTATTGTAGCAATCAGTCAATGCCTGATACATCCCAGCCAAAATCATAGGGGCCAACCTCTCCCTCTCCTAACCTGGCATATCACTGAAATCAAGGCCAAGTCCACCTCATCATCATCTCGTGGGAAAAGCAGCTAGTTGACCACTATCAGGGTCAAGGCGTTGAACTGGGCTTCCTTGTTCTCCCCCCTCAAAAGCTTCTCAGTCAAAAAAGCCTTAGGCAAAGTCAGAAGGGTGTCCGAATCCCCCAAATCCTTCTTCCCTATGCCTAGGAAAGTAGAAGCTTCTTTCTTGTAGCTGGGCCGGAGGGGCGGGTTCACTACCTTCTCTGCAAACCTCAAACCCAAGATGGTTTCCACCTCTTCTATGGTCGGGGTCATCTCATGGTTCCCAAAACGGAACAAGTTGAGGTCGGGAACCCAATGACCAATCATGGCCTCTATAATCTCCCACTTGAAGGGAACCTTGGGAATGAGTAGGGTGTGGGCTAGATTAGTAGAATCCCATCTCCTCTCCTCATCTAGGGTCATAGAGTTAACCCATCTTGTGTAAAAGGAATCCACAGGGTTGTACCTAGTAAGATTTGGTGGTTTTGATCTAAAAGGTTGTTTTGCAGGGGAGGCAGTGTGGACAGACAATAATGGGGCAGAAGATGATCCGGATTCCATTGGAGTTGATGGGAGCAAACTAGAACTCAAGGGGAGGAAGAAAAAGGCGAAAAATGGGGTTTCTAAACTCAAAAACTCGTAAAAAATACGCAAATCACGAGGCTGGTTGCATTTATAGCATCTTTTAATGTATTTGGTAACTCAGACCGGATAACAAAGGTTGTATTCATATCTGGTTAAGTATACCGGATACAAAGGGGACCATGTGTATCCGGTATATTAGACCGGATACAAAGAAAACTCAATGTATCCGGTCTGATATGCCGGATACAAAGAAAAACAGCAAAAAAAGAGAGCAAATGATGGAAAATCCGAATTTTTTACCTGTTTTACCTGTGTACAAGTCATAATTGCATAAAATTAAAAACAAAAGAAGTGCAAGACAAGAGAGAATGAATAAAAAGTTTTTTTCATATATAAATGCAAGTCTCTTTGTACAAAGGATGAGGGTATAAATACAGAAAAAAAATCCTAATCTACTACTCCTGTGCAGGATCATCCCCGCGTCCTCGGCCGTGTCCACCTCTACGGCCTCTACCTCGAAGCGATCGGCCCCTAGAGTAGGCCAGAATGCGCTCAGCTGCAGGACGAGGAAGCCGACCCACCACTTGCTGGATCTGATACTCCAAGCAATACTCCTCAAGGTCTGGAGGCGGAGCAGGAGTAGAATCTGGAGAGGATGCCTCGGGCTCAGCACGAGCAGGCTCGACTGGACCCGCAGATCCAGAAGGCCCAGCAGCATCAGAGGAAGGGCCAGGAGCAGAAGTATCTGGGTCAATAGAAAAAAATCAGAAAATTGAGATATAAAGAGGAACCAAAGAGGAAAATTAAAAGAGAACATACTAGGAATGTCTGCAGCAGGAACCAGAGGATCCGGCTCATCATGACCAGCCGCTGGGGCATCCTCGGGATCAGCAGCCCGAGCTGAAGACGGATCAGGAACAGAGAAGTCAGGCTCGTAGGCAGCATCCTGATCATGGACCGGGCCCTGCACAAGTCAAAAAGCCATATCAGAATAACAGAAATAGGGAAATGAAAGAGATGAAAATATAAGAAAACCAGATACTTGTCTAGCCTGGAGCTCAGCAACTAGGGCACTAGGGCCTCCAGCTCCCTGATCCGGGCATCCCTCTGGGCCACAACCGCGTCATGCTCAGCGATCATATCATCGATCGCGGCCCGCTGGCTCTCGAACCGATCCCGGATGGTATTCAGCTCGTGTACCTGCCAATAAGAACAGAATTAGAGTCAGAAAGGCAAGATTGAAGAAAAATGGGATGGAAGATGAAGATCATGAAACTCACAGTATCATCATGAATCCGGACATATATCCCGCCAATCTCGGTCACTCCGGCACGAGTGGGTCGATCCATCAAGCACCCAATGGATACTCTCTGGATCCACTCGTCATAATCCCCAGCTACTGTGAGCCCCTCCGCATCCTGGAAATGATCAAACTGATCAACATCAAAACCTGGCAGTAGCGTGTCAAGACCCACAGGAGGAGGAGGAACAGGGATACGAAGTGCGCCGGTGTGTTGATAGTACAGGCGCTCTCCCAAATACATCACCCTATCGAGCCTCCCAAGGAAGCACTGGTAGGGCTGACGTCGCCGATCTCTATCAAAAGCATCCTGTACTATCATCTCACAGGCCACTCCGACATCCACGTCATCAAAGCGTGCTAGGAGGAGCTGCAAAGAAGAAAAATAGTCAGATACAGTCAAGGTGCAGGAAAAGAAACAAAAGGAAAAAGGCAAAGAATTTACATCGGATCGTCGGGCATGGTCCAAGTGCACCCGAGCAGTACGAGGTTGACTCCTATCAGCATCTCGGACCTAGGCCGACCAACGCAAAGCCACAGGGAAATCCACGACCTCAGGTACCGGGGACGGGCGGAAGAAGGACATATAGGTGTACATAAACACTTGGCAAAAAAAAATCAGTCAGAGATAAAGAGGATAAAAGCCTAAGGAAGTAAACCAGACAGATGAATTCAATACCTGTAGAATCTGCCAGAAGAACCGGCTGCTGACTCCATCGCCTCTCGGGGATGCTAGGCCTCGAAGCGCTCGGCACAACCCGGCTAGGACGGTCCCATAAATGAGCCGACCCCATGCTAGCTGGCGGGTCTGATAAAAATCTCGCAAGGCGTCCAAGAAGAGCGGGCTGACACTGGTCGTATCCTCCGGGAAGAAGCAGCTCCCGAGCATCAGCAAAAATACATGTCGAAAGATGGGAACAAAGGCTGCATCCTCCACAGCGACGGTCACATGTCTCCCCTCAAAATGTCAAGCCAGGCTCTCCCGCAGCCAACTAATAGAGAGACGACCACTCCGCCAATCCCAAGCAGCAGGAGGCAGGGCCTAATATCCCAAGAGAAGGCCGATGTCCTCCGTGGAAGGCCGATCCAGAACGATAGTCCGCCCTGTCAGAGGAATACCAGTAATCATCACGAAGTCGGAGGGGCGGATCCCTAGCTCCACGTCCGGTAGATGGAAGGACTGCGTCTCCGGGAAATATCTCTCCATCATAGCAAAAATGAGTGGACGGTCGGCTCGGAACGAGGGAATGCTGAGGAAATGATCCAGGTGGCACCTCCCAAACTCGCGCCTGAGGGCCGGAGAAAGCGACTGAGCCAACTCGCTAAATCTCCCCCAACTGCCTCGCAAATGGGAAGAATGATAGGGAAGCGGCACATCGGCCCTGATGCACATAGAGGGGTGGCTATCCAAACCACTGAGGAGCTCTGTATAATGAACAGATGCTCTCAGCTCCTCAGAGACCCCTGACAGAGCTACAGCAGCACCATCCTGAGCCGCACCTCTGGCTCTGCCTCGGCCTCTGCCACGGCCTCTCTCGCCCTCAAGGGCCTGATCCTGAACTCTACCTCGGCCTCTGCCTCGACCCCGAGCAAGAGCAACAACGGGCTAAAATTCAAAGGAAAATATAAAGGTTGTATAGGAAGGAAATAGAATGAGGGAAGAGAAGAACTTGAAAGCCTACCTCAGCAGAGCTCTCCCTAGAGACATCTAGCGGCTCCGACAGGGTGGCGCTGGAACTCGCCTCTGCCTGAGCCCGCGAAGAGGAGGGCTGATCAGCAGGGTCAGCCTCCTCTCGGACGCGGGAACGACTCCTAGCCATCTACATGCATCAGGGAAGTGTCCTATGAGATTCAGTACCCTACTTTGCTTTGATCTAAATTCAGTCCAAATTTGCCGGGAATCCTAATTTGCTTTGTATCAAGATTCAGTTCAAATTTGTTAGGAATACTACTTTGCTCTTGGTCTAGGTTCAATTCAAATTTATTAGGACCTTGGTCTCTTCAAAGCTAGGAATTCTAACTTAAATCTTGTTATTTGTTTCAGTTCAAATGTTTCTGGAAAAGATTCGAGACAAATACAGAAGTTGTAATGTACAGTTCTCCGGAACCAAGCTAGTCCCAGAAGTCATCAAGAATTACCAAGGGAAATACAATGCATGATCTGAGAAAAGTTTGTCACAAACAATGGTCGAGCATACTCAATGTATGAAGAAAATACCAATTGTAGAAAAAAGAAAGAAAGAGGAAATGCTATATGGTTGGTAGAAATCCTTCAACACCGACAAGATTTACTCATACAATTCAGCAAAGGATCACCACTAACAGGTAATCCAAATCAAGAATTGACCATCAAGTCCAAAAAGAGCCAATGAGAATGGCAATACTATATCAGCAATTCAGAAAAACATCAAGGGGATCATGCAAGTAAGAATCATAGCAAATCAGAATCATGGTTTGTTCAAAACAATCATGGCAATAGCATGGATCATCAGCAATTACAAATTCCAGCTCAAGCTTGGCAATGAGGGAACAAATTTGCTACTCAATTTTCGGCAAGAACAGTAGAGGAATGAGCAATTGGTTACAAAAGAATCAAATCAGCAATCTATCATGCAATTAAGAAAAATCGAATCCCAAGTCATGCAAATAATTCTTGTTGGGATGAAATTTCGGGTGAGTTAACACCTACTGGAAAATTGCCGAAGGAAATGCTCACTGCCGCTGTTGGAAGAGGAAACGTGAAGAAGCAGGAAGCTTTGGGGATCTTGGCACCAAAGCGTCGACCAGTGGAGTCGCTGCCGCAGAAGAATCGCCGGAACTTGGGCGAAAGTGTCGAGCAGAATCGAGCGAAAACAAGGGTTAAGAAAAACCTGAAAATGGCGAGCTAGGGCTTGGTCGCAGCAACCAGGTTATGTCGCCGGCGTCAATAGGAGCCACCAGAGCTCAGGGACTCGTCGGAGATGGCCGGAGAAGAAAGGAGGATCGTCGGTCGTCGAAGAACAAAAGAAATGTAGCTGGTCTGAGTAAACGGAGAAGGAGAAAAGAAGAGGAAAAGTCGCGGCCGCACGCGACTTTTATAAGTAAGTGTATCCGATGAATCAGGCCGGATACACGCACATCCATTCGTATCCGGTATGTTATACCGGATACAAAAGAAAAAAGAAAAAAAAAGAGAAAAAAAAAGAAAAAAAGAGAAAAAGAAAAAAAAAAGAAAAGAAAAAAAAAGAAAAAAGAGAAAAAGAAATGAAAAAGAAAAGAAAAAAAAAGGGAAAAAAGGAAAAAGAAAAAAAAAAGAAAAAGAAAAAAAGAGAAAAGAAAAAAAAAAGAAAAGAAAAGAAAAAAAATGCGCTGCAAAGTTCACTATTTTCTCACAAAATCCTATTTTTGCCTTAAAATCCACCTCACAGCCACGAGAGATCAGTGGAATTTAGGACAACTTTGGGAAATGTGCTGGTCAAAAAGGAAGATACCCACTCAATTTTCAACTTGGTTTGATAAAAAAATCAGTTTTCAAAAAATCATATTTTTAGGCTTAAAAGCCACTTCATAGCCACGAGATCGAGCTCAGTGGAATTTAAGAATTCTTGGAGAAATGCCCCCTTAAAGTTAGGGCTTTTTGGCAAATCTTCACCCAAAAATTGTTTTTTACAAAATTGAATTGAATCAAGCGAATCATGCTTAAGGGAGTGCAATTTGGGCCTGTCTAATCTTTGCAGCTCACTGCTTCGCAGCTCCCGCAAAGAGGGGCAGTTGTAGACACCCCAAATTGCACTGTCAAAATGATCAATAATCATCAGAAATCATTATCTCCTTGAAAGCCAGCACAAAAATTGAAGAAAATAAGTTTATACCTGTATCCGGCAACTCAGGCCGGATACAAGTACTCCTCTTTGTATCTGGTGAAGCATACCGGATACAAGAAGGCTTTAGTGTATCCGGTATTATATACCGGATACCTTAAGGCCCTTGTGTATCCGGCCTGATATACCGGATATATAAGTTTTGCTCAAAATTAGGGTTTTCCGAGAGCTTTTCACTTTTACCATCATATCCCTTATTAATTGAGTGGAAATCTCGGAAATGGCCTTAGGGTTAAGGTTGGTGGGCTATAGACATTATGTTGTATCTACCATTCTCACCAACCTAAACCCTAACCTTTGCCTATAAATAGAGGCTCTTCCTTAAGCAAATGGCCATTAACTCTTGCTTTGAATTCTTGCCAAGAAGAGCTCCAAGAAAAGAGGGAAACAGCTGCGGGATCGCTTCCAGAACCCAGGTAAGCCTCAAACTTTTCTTTTATTTTCTGTTTTTACATTTCTAGATCTAGATCTCTTCTTCTACCTTTCTGTAGAATAAGGCCTTTCTATGTGTGTGAAAATCCTTCCCCGGCTCAAAGTATCTCGAGACTCCCCCTAGCCGTAAAACGTGGAGGCGGGATCTAGGAGAAATGAGACTGGGGATTGACCCTAGTACTAGAACCCTATTTGCATAAGCCTTTTGATTGATTGTAAACCGTTTCATATTCAAAGTACCCTTGATTATCTTGAAGAACCGTGTTTAACGGGGAGAGAGAACAAAGGGAAACGATAATGGAACGGAACCCTAGGTTGTTTTAGAACCTTATTTGGATGAATATGTATGCATGCTATGTTGTTCTATTGATCTTGTATGGTTTTTCACACTTGCACATACATAGCACTATTTTGGCGGGATAGGCTCACATTTGGGGATTTATTACATTCATTGTGATAAATCTCAAATAAATGGCCTCAATCAATTCTGGAATGTTTTTAAGTGATTTTTAAATGTTTTGGATTCATCTTGCACGAATCACACACACTTTATCACAGTTTTGAGTTGGTTTTGTTCAAAAAGGGCCTAACTTGACAGCACCTGTACCCTTACTTCGGACGCTCATAACTTCATCGTCCGGATGAATTTTGGAGCGATTCTAGAACCATGGGAAAGGTGAGGCTGTCTAGTTTATGTCCACCAAATTTCATTAATATCTATAGAGCAGATTTTTGACACCTCTCTATCGAAGTTGATTGGACAGTTTAGGTTTAAATACGGAACTTGTCACTTCGACGGAGCGCCATGTGTTCGTTTTAAGTCCGATTCGAATGATTTTTGTTTCTGGGCACTCCTTTATGAGTCTATTTTCAAATCCAATTGGTTTCATAATTGTTTGACTCCATTTGAATTGTTGGTAACGGATTTACTCAGAACTGTTCATTAGTACTTTTCTGGGTAAATCTGTGATCTTCGGGGCCTGTTCGGGAAGTCACCCAAGGCACATCCGAATGAGTTTTTGTATGAGGTTAGTTTCTTTTGAAATATGGTCATACAGACTTCATTGACACCAAATTTCACGGATTTCTATGGAGTAGATTTTTCTAGGTGATTTTCCGAACTTGCCTACTTGCTACTTTTGATTTTCTCCGGCAGCAACTTTACAAGGAGCATAACTCCTTGGTTTTTACCTGGAATTGCTTGAAATTTTGCATGAGACTATTATTTACCATAATCTTTCAAATGGATTTGGTTTGATTTGATTTAAAATTGGATTTGAATGATTTCAAGACAAATGGTATTACTTTTACCAAATTTCCCGGATTTGCCTTAACTTGGTTTTGTGCAACTTTTGCTGTGATTTCCATTTTTTCGTGATATTCCAGAAGTGATATTAACACAAAAGAAGATCTGGAATTCATTTGGATTTTCATGTGAACATATCATATATTTGTCCTTTTTCAAGGTTTTCATGATTTTTTAGCAAGCTTTCTATTTTCTTTTAGCATGAATAACACTTGGCAACCACCTTGTGTGGGTGAATGGGGGTGCCTAACACCTTCCCCCGTTCATAATCTAATCCCTTTACCCATCTCTGGATTTGATTTTCAAGTAAGGTTATTTTTACCCTAGAATTTGCCTTTTAGCTATTTTTGCATATTTTTGAATCTTTTGGTGTCCATTCACACCCCAAAATCTCAATGGTGGCGACTCTCCCATTTTACGTTGAGCCTGTGTGCTGACGGAGGGATGATCATTCCGGTGATTTTTTCCCGTGTCTCACATCGACGTGGCTCAACGGTCGAAGCTTCCGGAACCCACGTGGCAGCTCACGCAACAAGCATGAATATCAACCGTGCTGTGTGTGCGGTCGCAACCGCACATACAGAGCGGTTGAGACCAAATGTTCAAAAACCGTATACTCAGTACGGTTAGCATCTTTTTTTGATTGTTTTTGAGTGTTTGACTTATGTCAAGGCTCAAATAAGACATTTAAAGTTCTTTTTGAGGGTTATCTTATATTGAAGTGCAATTTGGGGTGTCTACACCCATTAATCCCTCCAAACTCCTCTGCTCTCTCCATCCTCACTTGTCTTTCCATCCCCTCAATCCATCCCACCCTTTCTTGTTCCCATTTTATCCTTCTTACAACTGCCATACTGATCAAGCCCACACTGTTAGTCCCTTCTCCATTCCCAGAAGAGCTGAACCACATCACTCCATCAATCACATTTCTGTCTCCTCCCACCTCCTTTCCAGAAAGAAACACTAATTCTCTCTCAACAAACACATCCACAGCTACCATATTAATCCTGCCATTGCTTGAATTCTCGCATGTGTAGATTGGTTCCCATTGTTGCTCGTGTGTCATCTCATAAAACATGGAACTTTCGACTCAAATGATCAACTTTCCCTGTTCCTTGACAAACATGAAAGGATAGTACCACTTCCCCACCACCAGCCTGAGATCTCTCACAAGATATTGGGAAGTCTAGTCGTAGAAGACGTGCCTGAAGAGAGGCATCAAGCCCTGGGGCCTCACCTAATTGGTAAAGATGTGGGTATGAGTTGTGAATCTTCCACCCACTCGTAATGCCTCGGACCCATACCCAACAAGATATTGTCCACTTTGAGCCCAATGAACCCTCACGGATTTGTTCTCAAGGGATAACACGAGAAATTTCCCAGTGGTCACCCATCATAGCACTGCTCTCATCCAAGCACGCTTAACTTGAGGGTTCCACGGGGATTTATTCTCGTGTTATGCCTTAAAAGGCCTCTTGCTAAATAAGGGATCACATGACTACTTATAGCACATCCCCGCCTGGTAGCTCGTCACTATGGTAGCTCACCTAGGTCTCTCACCCTGCCCATATCACAGCCACCCACTCAGACAGCTAGGATGTTACACACTTCTCCTCAAAAAAGGAGAGAACCCATCTTGGGAAACAGAATTGGCTAGAGCTGTAAGTAGGGCGGGTTGGGCCGGGTTTCTATGAGTTCGGGTTGAACCCAAACTAAAATTACTTGGCCCAAACTCACATTAGCTCGCCATAAACCCAAACTCCGTGAGCACAAACCCAACTCTAAAACTTTTCCTTGAGTTCAGGTTGGGTTCGGGCCAACCCAAATTAAATGTACATTCAAGTAATTGCATTTGAAATCCTTTTATAACAAAGTAAGAATAGAATTGATGAACTAAAATATTAGTTAGGATGCAACAGCGATAGAAAATTATTCAATAAACGTAAATCTATACTAATATATAAAAGCAATTGGCAAGATTCGGACCTGCAACGTGTGTGAGTTTCTAACAATTCAAATTCAAATGTACAAAACTATCTGCCGTTAAAATCAACGAAATCGCCTCCTTATCTCCACGTTCAAAGTGAATCTTCTTTCTTGCTTTTAAGTTTCAAATTATCCTTTGATTTTTTCTATGGTTTCTCGGAGCATAAGATTCTACACCCTTTTACATTCAAGTTTCCCTCACCATATTGAGAATATTTTTCAGACCACTCCCTTTTACACCCCTTCACCATATTGAGCATAAGATTCTACATCCTTTTACATTCATGGTTCCCTCACCATTCAAGTTCAAAGCCCTCCGGTTTCAGATCTTTGAAGACCCCTCCTAATTCTCTTTCAAGACGGTGCTCTGTTTTCTTGATTTTAATGGCGATTTAAATCTGACTACCCATGTTCTATCTTCAATTCGATATCAGACCATCTATAAACGTCCCTGAAACAACCCGACGTCCCTCTCAACCTCCGGTGACTCTTACATTAAGGAATCCCCAAGAACTTCAATGTCCTCAGTTTTCAGCGATGCAAACTAGGCAAGATTCCGGCAACTGTCTTCCAAGATTATTCGCTAAAAATGGTGAGGCTTTTCTGTCTTAGTTCTCTCTTCTTATTTGCTATATCTCTGTCTCTGTTATTGGGAAATTTATGCAAAATTAAGCAACAGGAACAAGCTCAGACCACCGACGCTCAATTTTGGCATCTAAGACTCCATCTACGGTGCCCGTTTGAATCAATCCCGGGACTATATTAAACCTGAACTAAAAAAGGCTGTGGTAGTTGGGGTTTCTCAATTCGGCATCCTCCTTTGCACAGGAATCGTTAAGTTTAATTCATCTTCACGATTCAATTCTGATAATTAATTTTATTTACATAGTGACTCTTAGATTTAAATCATTTCATTTGGTTGGTCTACTCACATGTCACCTGATATCATTTGGAAAACATCCATCTTAAAGTGTTTGTTATGATGCTAATTTAAAGTCCTACGCTTGTCGTTTCATTCTGCAGTGTTCAGTTAGTTCACTGTAAATACTCATATATGTTCCACTGAAACTAAAAATAATAATAATTGAACCCAAAGCAGTCATTGTGTTCGGCTGCACCAGATTCGTGTACCCTTCTTTTTTTCAGCCTCTTCTATGAGCGAATATCTTTCCCTGATATTTTTGTTCAAGTTCCAATAAACTTTCTTCAATGGACACAGCTCATGGTGTTCAGTTTTGTCACTTAATTTTCTTCCTTTTTACCAGCAACATCAATTAATCAGCTCAAGTTCAATCCTGTTTGCATTCTCAAGGCTAATATCCAATGGACGCCACACGATGGAGTTGGGTTGCCATGAAACAAAGAGAACTCAAAGTTTTAAATACTAAAAAGTGGCAATCAAAATAACTCTCGAGATTTTAAAACAAAACGACAACTCCCAATCTTTCGCAACGTTCTTAAAACCCTCCAAAGCTTCCAATTAACATAGAGAGACCGTGTCAAAAAACAAGAGAAGTATAAAGATATGAAGACAAAGTAGCATGGATATAAGTGACGTCGATAAAGTAGCATTTGTGGAGAGAAAATAAGTGAGATAAAAAGTATAAAGAGACAAAGACAAGAATAGCATTGAAAGCATTTCTTTTAGAGCCAAAATCCGGTGATTGTGTGAAACCACCGATTGGAATGGAATTTGAACGTGTGGGCCCCTCTTGACATAGGCATCCATCCATACGTTTCACGCTGGCACCACTGAATGGCTCCAGATGAAACGCTCTCAATAGCATTTGTGGATAATTATTTTGATTCATCTCATATTTTTATATAATTTAAGTTATAATGATACTTTTCATTATAATTTACGCATATTTCTATTCTATACACCTGTTGAACTCCGAAGTTCCAAGGATAGAATACAAATCGATCTTAAATTAACCTCTTTTACATATGTACCCACATAACGTAAATTAATTTAGATTATTATTAAATGATCAACAAATGACAACTAAATATGATGACAACTTTACAATAACATATAAAGTACTCACCAGATGGAACAATACAAACATGTCCCTTCAATTTCGATTCATAGTGTATTTTCTTGACACTGAAGTCAATATAGATGTTACACATTTTCTCCGTGTTCACGCGCATCGCACGTGCCTTTCCCTTAGTCTTATTAAACTAGAACCATCCCGGGCTCGGCGGGGTGAATTTAGACCCGATCGATAACAATCTAACTCAAACTAATTAATTTAGACCCCCTTGCCAAATCCTTCTATCAATGGCTATGGGACAGCGAATGGCCCTAGTGGGTAATTAAGGAAACACTCATCACATTATCCTTATTTATAAAGTAAATACAGAAGCACTTTTTTTTTTCTCCTTTTTGAATGTTGTATTGTAAACAGTGTTGTGATTCTTCACTGATAGGGAACATTAATTAACAGAAAAGAAAAAGAAAATTAATATGAGAGAGAGAATCAAGTACTTGTAGAAAGTTGGAAGGCGTGGCAATTTGGGCTTGGGCCAACAGTATGATCCAACTTTTAACAATTTAAATCTCATTGATTCCTTAACCCAAGTCCACTTCTAAGGGAAGCAAATGGCCTGATGGGTAATAACAGAACCTTCCTTTGCCCTGCTGTATGACATTGGATTCAAGCCCTAACAATCAAGATGAGGAGCTAAGAAGGTTACTATCAGAATTTTTTGATGTATCCATTGAGCCCACTATGATGCATGACCAGAATATATCATTGATCGAGGTTAAGCCAAGCTCGTGAGTGTTCATCCCTGATAGTACCCTACCAAATGCTCTTAGTTTTTTCTTTTTTGGTAGGCTACCAAATGCTCTTAGTTTTTATTTTTTATTTTTGGTAAACAAATGCTCTTAGTTGGTATCATTAAACCAAGCACCAGTCCTTATTTCTCTACAATTCTTTTGGTTTATAAGCACTAGGGGACTACGCGTAAGAAATTTCGGCAGCACACTTAGAGAAACAGCCACTATAAAAATAGATAGCACGTCATTCTAAATGGGTAGTTATAGCGTGTTTAAATTTGAATGTAGCAAAAGCACTAGCCAGGTTATAATAGTGGGGATTGTTTTGTTTGTGGAGGGTAATATTTGGAAGAAAAAAAAATGGAGGGTCAGAATCTGGGGAGAATATTCCCGGCCCCTATTCTCTTTACTACCTATTAGTATAGATAGATGATGATAGTTAGCAAATAATAAAAATGGGTGACTGCCAACACCCTTAAAACCCAATAGATAGTGGCGACTCCATAAGTAATCCAACTAGAACCAATAAAATAAAATCAAACAAAAAAAAGTTAATAGACACACCCAACCCCAAAAGGAATGCGTTGATCAATTTGAACTGGCTGAGAACTAGATTAAAAATCGGGTCCATACAAAGCTACATACACAAATCAATTAGAGAAATGATGATTAACTATTGAGAGAAATGAAGCTACGTACACAAATCATTTTCAAGAATTACTATAAGGCAATACATTAACTTTGTATATCATACTATTGTTATTTAACTCTATATATGCATGCTACTATATATCTTAGAATGCCTTCAAGAATGTTCTTTACTTACATAAGCATGCATGATTAGAATGATCTTCAAGATTTCCTTTAATTTGTTTTGCATTAGAGAGAGAGAGAGAGAGAGAGAGAGAGAGAGAGAGAGAGAGAGAGAGAGAGAGAGAGAGAGAGAGAGAGAGAGAGAGAGAGAGAGAGAGAGAGAGAGATTTGTATATAGTTAATATAACTTAATGCTCAAACTAATCCAACTTGGCAAATGATGCTGAACAGAATAGCGATTATTCTACAGGCTAGTTCCAACAGATGATTCACAGGGAAGAACACAATAAAATTGCCCAAAAACACAGAGAATACGTCTCTGAGATTCAATTGAATATTATTAATCAAGTAATGCCTAAAATCAGTTCACAAGCCGGACTTTATAGCCAAAAATCGTCTGTATTGGAATGTTACTAAAGACGGCAAATGTGACATACACTAGTTCAATTCTAGTATCTTATGGGTTAAACCACAGAACTACTAGAATTGGTATGAAGGGCGACAAGTAAATTCGGGTCTTAATTAAAATTTAATACAATAAATCTGAATTCACTCATCTATGAACACTACCAATCATTTGATACCAACAAATAATCCATGTTCATTAAATATATCAGAGTGTAATAAATCTAACAATGGTAAAGCGGAAGACTTAATAGTATATCTATCTCAAAATCATAATCTCAGAATGTAAAAACACTGAAATGAAATACAATTAAGTACAATGAATAAAATGATAACTACTATACCTCCAAATCTGGATCTATCCGAAACCAACTGCCAACACTCTAGAATCTGCACAGTCTATTTAGAATAAACTAAATGAGATCGGAGATCCCAGTAAGCCATCATATGATAAATTAAATACGCATGCGGATATATCTCAAATCATTATACATCGCAAGTAATCAAGTGCAAGTGAGACAACGTTGTATCCCACTAAATAATATGAATTTACAATAAGGTTCAGAAGAATTACAATAATCATCAATTGGAATATATAAATCAATTTATAATTTAGAACCAAACCAATTCGATTAATCCGATAAACCCTTTATATTATATCACAAGGCTAATCAAAAGTAATGTTTAGCCAGAACTATAGACATTGCTTGGACTACAACTATAATATTCAGATTGGGATGCATAGTCCTTGGATCATAGGATCACCACACATACACATTTCGGGCAAATCCCCTTCTACCGAGAAATACCAATCATATCGCTCACACTGCCAGGATGAATCAAATGTCTCGACTGGCTGTGCCAGGACGAATCACATCTCAACTGGCTCGCATCACAAAATAAATAAAAAAATGCCGAAAGGAATCCTCAACTCAACCAACTTTTTCGCTCCAATCAATACGAGTCCCTCTACTCCCATACTAATGAGCCCTCATACACTCAAGTTTTAATTATCTTTTTATGTATCCACACAAACTACTGGATATCCAAAACATAATAAGGATCTTTCTTGAGATCAAATAGTGAAATTCATTTGGGCCTTACTAAGCAGTAAACTACTAACCCACTATTGATAAGTTAAACTTATCGCAGGGTAAAACCAATTTAATAAGGGTGCAATATACACAAATCAAAACTATAAATACTCAAATGTGTGTTGACCTAATCAAATATGCATATTTTTCACAAAATAATTATATTATATTATAAATGCAATTTAGAAGCCATGCTAGTGGAATTTACATAGAATATTTAATATCATGGATAAACATCATTGTGTGAAACTTACGATAATATATAATTGATGAAATCCGAATTAGGACTCTCTGATGCAAATATATAAATCATGCAGTTACACAACCATTTAGGTACAAATCTCCCATTTTTAATTAAATTGACCAAAATCCTCTTTCATGCAATATGCTAATTTCATCTAAATTACAATTGTCCTCTTTACTTTTATTAAATTGACCTTATCATATTTTTAAATTAATTTATAAATCCTAAGAATAACTTTTAAGCACTTTTTTCTTGAATTTTGATTTTCTCCCAAAATGTGACTAAAATGTAATTATGTATTAGGGTTTGAACTTATTTGTTGAATTTAACTAAATATAAACTAAAACTTAATTATTTATGTATTATACACTAATTTAATAATAACTATCATATTATATATTAAAAACTGAATCCTTATTCTAATTACAACTGTTTTCGGATTAGTATATAGACTTTGTACCGAAATTTAACATCTTCTCATACATTACAGAAGCACTGTTCATCATTTCCTGTCATTAAATGGCCTACTTTGAGGATTTTTCTAGACCAATCCAGGAATCCTTTTAAGCTACCTTTAGTTCCTATGTAATATACACATGGCAAAGTAATTTTTTAAGCTATTAAAATGCAACTAATAATCAGTTTAGCACAGTTTTGCAACCCGCAAACATGGATCAACACCATTTGAAACAAAACTAAAAGACCCAAAACAGAGTGTCCGTGAATGCCATGTTTACTAAAACAATCACTTATTTTTTACCTTTAAACCATCACTGTTTGACTTGTAAAAGCTCCAAAATCATGCTTGGATATATTTGTTGAAGAATTAGTTCCTAAATTGAAGGATCTGGAGATTTATTTCCTTAACCGTTTAAGAATTAGTTCCTTGATTATAGGAATTGGTTCCTTGATTAGTTCCTTGATTATAGGATCTGTTTTGAATCATTTCCTAACTCATTATACTGCTGTAGATATTCTCTGGAATGTTTCCAGAATGTAAAGCTTCTTTCTTTATTCATAGTTAGGTAAGATCCTATAAAGGGTGATGTAATACTCCCATGAATAGTATGAAAAATACAGCAAGAAATACTGTTTTCCAGATCTGAATTCTTCTATCTTCATCTTCTATTTTCGTTATGGTATCAGAGCCAAACGATCTGATGGATTATTGCTGAATTCGTCCATCAACAACTGATGGATTCTTCCTCCAACAACATGCCGGAACCATCTCAACCAAGATCAGTTCCTACTGTTGTTCAATCTGAAGGTATTTTTAATGCTGGAATCATTTTAAATGAATCAAATTATGATATTTGGTCACAGTTGATGGAGATGCACATCGCCGAAAGAGAGAAACTCTCTTATATTCGGTGTAAGACGAAGCCACCTGCAGAATTTGAAGATGGCTATGAAAGGTGGTATGCTGAAAATCAGAAAGTGAAACGATGGATATTGATGTCCATGACTCCAGAAATTATGAAGCGTTATGTACGCTTATCCACTGCCTACGACATCTGGAGTGCTCTATCAAAAGCCTTCTATGATGGAAGTGATGAATTGCAGGTATTTGCTTTAAATCAAAAGGCATTTACAGCTGCACAAAAGGGAAAGTCTCTCTCAGAATATTATGGAGAGTTAACCGGAGTTTTCCGAGAATTGGATCATTGTGATAAAGTTGTCATGAAGGATCCTGATGATATCATTGCATACCGAAAGTCTATTGAACGACTAAGGGTGCACATATTTCTTGCTGGATTGGATGCATCATTTGATCAAGTTCGTGGAGAGATTCTACGCAAAGAACTTGTTCCAGATTTGGAAGAATGCTATTCATTAATTCGAAGAGAGGTGGTACGTCGAGCAACCCTGGTTGGGGAATCTGAAAAATCTGAAGCTTCCGCAATGATGACCCGCAACCGCCCAACCCACAACCGAGAGGACCGCCAAAGAGACTTTCCTCCAAAGCGTACAAATGGTGTTGATAAGCCTACATATAAGTGCACCCATTGCAATCAGATTGGGCATACCAAAGATCGATGCTTTGAACTTGTGGGATATCCCGAATGGTGGGATCATAGCCGTGCAGCCCGGAAGAAGAAAACTGGACCTGCTGCTGCTGCTGCTGTTGTTGCAACAGATGTTGGAACAGATGCCGAAATCCAGACTTCCTCCGTGTTCGTAGCCACTACAGATAAAGGTGGTAAGGTTTTTAATATTTCTTCACCTGTTTCTAATAGTGCATGGATAATTGATTCTGGTGCTACAGATCATATGATATTTGATTCTAGACAGGTAAATCTTCTTAAACCTTCCTCACAACAAATTGTTTCAACTGCCAATGGTAACACTACCCCAGTTATTGGGGAAGGATCCTTGTCCCTCACTGATACTTTAAACCTCACTTCTGTTTTGGTTGTCCCATCTTTAGAATATAATCTCTTGTCAGTTTCTCAAATAACTAAAGCCTTATCTTGTGTTGTAATCTTTTGGCCTGATTGTTGTGTTTTTAAGGACATCCAAACAAAGCAGACGATTGGTTGTAGTATTAGACGAGGCAAGCTATACTATCTGGATTTGGTGTCCGGAATCTCAGACAAGTTACATCAAGTCTTGGCAGTGAATGGCTATGAGGGGGAGAAGAAGATATCTGAAATCTGGCTATGGCATAGACGTCTTGGGCATGCTTCATTTGGTTATCTAAGGAAATTATTTCCTAGTTTATTCATAAAAGTGGATGTTTCTAGTTTCCATTGTGATGTATGTGAAATGGCCAAAAGCCATCGCACACCATTTCCATTGAGTTTGACATTAAGTCCACTTCCATTTATGGTGATACATTCTGATGTCTGGGGGCCATCTAAAGTCACTACTTTGGGAGGATCTCGTTGGTTTGTTACTTTTATTGATGATTGTACAAGGATGACTTGGTTATATTTAATGCAATCCAAAGGTGAAGTGAACTCATTATTTCAAAAGTTTCATAAATTTGTTGAAACTCAATACAATGCCCAAGTCAAGATTCTTCGGAGTGACAAAGGTGGAGAATATCAAAGTTCTGAACTTCAAAAGTTTTTGCACGCCCATGGCACTATCCATCAAACTACTTGTTCCAATACACCCCAACAGAATGGTGTTGCAGAGCGGAAAAATCGACATTTGTTGGAAGTGGTTCGTGCCTCCTTGATTGCAGCCCATATGCCATTATCCTATTGGGGAGAAGCCTTTACTTCTGCAGCATATTTGATCAATAGAGTTCCCTCTAGCTCTATTGAATTCCAGACACCCCTCCAAGTTCTTACTACTGCTGTTGGCACAACAAGTGTCCCAAATTTACCTCCTCATATCTTTGGTTGTGTAGCTTTTGTCCATCTCTATAAACATCAACGCAACAAGTTAGCTCGTCGAGCGTTGCGATGTGTTTTTGTTGGATATGCTATACACCAAAAGGGGTACCGATGTTATCATCCTCCAACTCAACGCATGTTTATCACAATGGATGTGGTTTTCCATGAAGATGAAATGTATTTCTTATCTGAGTCTAAACTTCAGGGGGAGTATCAGAAGGAAATTCAGACTCTAGATTATGATTTGATACAGTATGAATATCAGATTTGTGAAGAAACTGCTGCTGGAGAGGTCTGTCCTAACGATGTTGCAACACCTGCTGCAACACCTGCTGCAACAGAACCGTCTGTCACAGAAACAACAGAAAATATTGCTGAATCAGATGATGATGAATGGCCAGAAACTGAAGGAGGAACACAAATAGAAGGCACTGGTGAAACAGAAGGAATAACACAATCAGAAGACACCAGTCCATTCCTATTTGAGGGCGAGCCTCCCGTCAATATACCACACCAATCATCTACTGAGGATGTTCCTGATAGAGGATCTCAACCACAAATAAAACAGCTGCCACAGCGTCAAACCAGAGGTATTCCTAAGCCCACATATGAACCTGAACTGTCTAGTAGAGTTAAGTATCCCATGAGTCATTATGTGTCTCACAAAAATCTGTCTGAATCAAATCAATCATTTGTGAATCAATTGTCTACTGTAGCTATTCCTAACAGTGTGCAGGAAGCCTTAGCTGACCCAAGATGGAAAGTTGCTATGAATGAAGAGATGAATGCCTTGCAAAAGAATCAAACTTGGGAACTTGTTGATTGTCCACCAGGGAAGAAGCCAGTGGGATGTCAATGGATCTACACTGTGAAGTACAAGGCAGATGGCATGGTGGAACGGTATAAGGCAAGACTTGTGGCAAAAGGGTACACCCAAACCTATGGGATTGACTACACAGAGACATTTGCACCTGTAGCTAAAATCAACACTGTTCGGGTGTTGTTGTCTTTAGCTGCAAATTTGGAGTGGCCATTGCAACAATTTGATGTGAAGAATGCCTTTCTACATGGAGAATTATCTGAAGAAGTTTATATGAACCTTCCACCGGGTTACATGACACCAGCAAAACACAGTCAGAAGGTGTGCAGATTAAAGAAATCATTGTATGGATTGAAACAGTCTCCAAGAGCATGGTTTGGAAGATTTACAAAAGCCATGATAGGCTTTGGCTACCATCAAAGCAACTCAGATCATACATTGTTTCTAAAAAGGCAACAAGGTAAGATCACTGCACTCATCATCTATGTAGATGATATGGTAGTCACAGGGAATGATCCAGAAGAAAGGAAGGCACTACAAGAGTACTTATCTAAAGAATTTGAAATGAAGGACCTACGTTCTTTAAAATATTTTCTTGGGATTGAAGTATCTAGATCTAAGAAAGGGATATTTTTGTCACAGAGAAAGTATACCTTGGATCTATTACAAGAAACTGGAATGTCAGCATGTCAACCAGCTGATACACCGGTGGAAGAAGGTTTGAAGTTATGTGTTGAGTCAGACCAAGTTCCAACTGATAAAGTGAGATACCAAAGACTTGTAGGGAGATTGATGTACTTAGCACATACAAGACCGGATCTTGCTTATGCATTGAGTATTGTTAGTCAATTTATGCATGATCCAGGAGAACAACATATGAATGCAGTCATGCACATCTTGAGGTATTTAAAATCTGCACCTGGAAAAGGGGTTCTGTTCACTAAAAACACAGACTGTTGTAACATCGATGCGACAGACTGTTACAACATTGATGCCTATACTGATGCTGATTGGGCTGGAGCTAAAGATGATAGGAGATCAACTTCTGGTTACTTTACGTTTGTGGGGGGTAACCTTGTTACATGGAGAAGCAAGAAACAAAATGTTGCTCGTTCAAGTGCAGAAGCTGAATTCAGAGGTATGGCTCTTGCTCTTTGTGAAGCGTTGTGGCTGAAACTTCTTTTGCAAGATTTGGGGTACTCATCTATGCAATCCATTCAATTGTATTGTGACAATAAAGCTGCGTGTGATATTGCTCATAACCCAGTCCAACATGATCGTACAAAACATGTAGAGGTGGACAGATTCTTTATTAAAGAAAAGCTTGATGAGGGTATATTGGAGTTACCTAAGATCAAATCAGAAGATCAGTTGGCCGATCTTCTTACTAAAGCTGTCTCAAATCGGATCTTCTCAAAATTAGTAGACAAGTTGGGCATGTGTGATATCTGTGCACCAACTTGAGGGGGAGTGTTGAAGAATTAGTTCCTAAATTGAAGGATCTGGAGATTTATTTCCTTAACCGTTTAAGAATTAGTTCCTTGATTATAGGAATTGGTTCCTTGATTAGTTCCTTGATTATAGGATCTGTTTTGAATCATTTCCTAACTCATTGTACTGTTGTAGATATTCTCTGGAATGTTTCCAGAATGTAAAGCTTCTTTCTTTATTCATAGTTAGGTAAGATCCTATAAAGGGTGATGTAATACTCCCATGAATAGTATGAAAAATACAGCAAGAAATACTGTTTTCCAGATCTGAATTCTTCTATCTTCATCTTCTATTTTCGTCAATATTTAGTTATCAAATAAAGTAGAAAGCCATTCCTTTAAAATAGAAACTAATGATGAACTTACCTCATCCATGCTGAAAAGCACAGAACCCAGCACCTACTGATGAAGGTATTCCTTGCTAAACTCCAGCCAACAACCAAGTCTTTAGCTCGAACCTATGGAGTAACCACCTCCTAACACAGCTTAAACAAACAAGGGATTTTAAAACACTCAAACCCTACTGATAGCCGAAGAATAGTGAAGCAACAGGGTGTTTTCATGGATGGTTCGAGCACTCTCTCCCTTTCTAAAGAACTCTCAACTTATCTATGTAAAATTATCCTATGCGGTGAACCTACAAACTACCATGCATGATCATTTAAAGTACTCCTCTCATGCAACAACCTCCTCCTTATAGAGTATATACTAAGGTCCCAAACATAAAACACACTAAGATTGTCCTCCAAAGCCTTTATCCAATAAGAATCAACTACACCCTTTAATGCTACTTTAACCCATCTAAAAAAACCAAGTAAAATCTAATAATTACCAAACTTGACCACGATTAATAGAAAATTATTAAGACTAAACTATAATATTCTTGCATCCAATATACATGAAATAGTTTTCAATTAAGCCAAATAATCAATTTAGTATCTATCAATTAATGGATTAATTTACTAATTAATCGAAGGGTTAACAAAATATTTAAGACAATTCTCATGGAATCAAAATTTAGTCAAGATCATAACAATACTCTAAAACTGGATGTTATAGCAAAATCCCCTAAATCATGCCAAAATGAAATACAGAATGAAATGAGTAATCTGCGAAAAATCTGGCCCAAATCGGGTTCAAAATCACTTCCTAATTAACAAACGAAATATTAACAGAAATAGCAAAAAATAACGAAAAATAGTGATTCGGAGGGGACAACAATGGAATTTGAGGTTGAAAAAGATGCACACTACTTAGATGGTGTCCATGGCGTGCGTGCTGAAAAGAGCTTTCCGAATTTGGGTCATATGCGCGATTCCGACACCTGTAGCCAAAGTAATAGCCAAAATACCGAAACTACTCAAAACTGCCCCAATTAGGAAAAATATCACAATCACTTCCTGCCTTTACGCTGATCTATCAACTCATGGTATTTCAGCGCCATCAATTTGCAATCTGACTGCTCAGCATTATCTGTTTCGGATCCCTTTGCATTAGCAAGCCATGCATTAGGCTTAGGTTGAAGATTGTTGGAGGGCAATCTAGACTAATTAGTATATATATATATATATATATATATATATATATATATGAAGCCAAAAGGGATTGATTTTCCTTTTGCAATCCATAACCCAATTACTAGTTAATGCCAAACTTAGAATTTTTTTTTCCAAAAATAATCAAATAATTTTATAATGATCACCAACAAAGAATTTATTAACTTATGATTATATTCGTTTATTTCCCATTAACATATGCACGATTTAGCTCCCATGATTGACAACCCCACAAGTACTCTAGCGACAACGTTCACTTTAATTTTTTTCTTTTTTCCAAAGGAAATTTGAACAAATATGCAAAGGAAACTCACAAGCAATGAAGATAAAACAAATTACAACCATGTAAAATATATAACAAAGATATTAGTTATTCTTCCTGTCCTTCTGGCACCAGATTGATCTCTTAGATAGATTTTTGGCCTTCTTCATCCATGAATCAGTCCACAAGCCACTTTTCACGAGTAAGAAAGCACCGGAACATTGTATCCATTGTTGATCTCTTTGGTTATGTTGCAGACGTGGTTATCTATATTGACATCATATTTTTGAGTACTGATTAGCTCCATTTTTGGATTCTCCTCAATCTTCAACTCAATATTTTTATTATCAAGTTTGCCTCCATCTGGTTCTTTTATATCTTGCTTGTACACAACATAGATTGACATTTGAGAAATGCCGAAGAGAACCCCCAAGACGTTTGGTAACTAAAAAAGATTATCCAAAGACAAAAGTGAGAGAACTACATAGAGTACATCAATCATCTTCTCAAGTAGATTTATTTACTTACAGCAATGAAGTTATCCTTTATGAAGAGGCCATAAAAGAACCACGTGATGGCACAAACTGTGAGGCACAAGGATAAAGGGAATGGCATGTACTCCACACTTTTTGTTTGGATCACTTTTCTCTGTGACAGAAGGTTTCAAAATCATTAGTGTTAAATGGGGTGACTTAGTTTCTTTTAATTTTTGCATAGATGGATCCCTTTCTTTTGGTTTACATCACTAAATGATTAATCCTTACACAGATATTTTAAGGGTTAGAATTAAGGAGATTAGGTTGATCTAATGATAAAAATTATTACCATGATGCATAAAGGTGCAGCATAGACAGAGACAGAGAAGGTGGCACAGATCCATCCAAGTATAATAAGTCGTTTAGAACCATGTGCAAGTAGCATTGTTGAGAGGAAGATTACTCCATAAGCTCCTACATTAAACAAGATTAAAATTTTAATTGTATAGACCTGCAACCAAATACCAAGCAATAATCAGTGAGGCAACATATCAAAGAGAAAGCTAAATCCATTATTTAAAGAAGATGTAAAAAGCTAAGTACAAATGTACAATGGCTTATGGAAAGAAATATTGTAAAAGCCTAATTGTGAGAAAAGAGAAAACCCCAGGAAAATCTTGAGTCTGATCAATATGTGTTAACTTCAGGTTTGAGGTTCGGATTTGAACCCAAACCTCGCTCCTCTCCTACTAGTTCAAAATAAGGGTCATAAAGTAGGATTTCAACCTCATCTTGATAAGAAAAGAGACATCCACTAATTGCAATAATTGACAGATACCCATGTATATGACAAAATAAGAACACATTTTTTTCTTCTTTTGTAATTGATTATACAAGGTCGAATCCATGTAGATGTAAAATGACGTCAACCCCGCCACCAACCAACATCCTGTAGTGGTTTCTATCGTACAAAGGTTCATGAGTATGGGAACCGGGATCAGATAGAACTACATCCCAGTAGTCATATTTTTCCATTTAAAAAAGGTTCTCATAAGCACTCCAATAGATTTCATGTTAAGTAATAAACACAAACACACACACATTAGATATGGACAAGATAAAGGCTCCAAACTAAAGTTGGTGAATCTCTTCATGGGTATTCAACATATCTTATGACCCTTCTATTATATGGAAGCCATATGGATGAGATGTTCAGGCTCATCCACAGTTGAGAACTTTTGAAGCCAACAACAGCTGTTCAGGTTAATCATGATCATCTTGAATCTTCAAAGCCTCATTTATTTAAACTTATTAATGCTAGCACTCATGCAGGTGGATTTATAGGTGTATTAAAGACAAACAAGTGCCCCACCTTTGCAGCCTTTGTTGCATATACCAAGTAGATGACTAGGTACACGGTCTCTATTATGCATCCTATGATGTTGATGGTGATGATCAAAATACCATTAGTCTTGAGGAGGCCATAATACAGCATTAACATGGCACTGAAAAGTGCTACCAGATATGGTATTGATTGGAATTCTTCTGTTGATTTCTTCTTATAAATCCGATAAAACGTTGGCCTGCAAGAGAAAAGAGAACACATAAATTTGAGAATAAATGTTATATGCATGTTTTTAAATTTTCTCAAAATAAATGAAGTTATTTTCTGAACTTTCCTTTTTTTTTTTTTTTTTGAAATACTGATTTCCTTTTACATTTTAACATCTCTCTTAGCTTAAAATTTTTTGTATAATTTTTTTTTACTGGAAAACATCACGAAATAATACAATTTTCGTCTTAACTTTCTTCAAAGTGCAAAATTTTAATTCCTTATATGGGGGTGTGCGCGTGTATTCTAAATCTATAGAACATGATTAATAACATATGAAAACCACAACTCAGCTAAAATTGCTTTATATAATCATCGTATTTATCATTTTTGCTAAAGAAAAGTATTGCCATACCTAAGATATGCATGTTTTATTTGATTAATTAGCTCTATCTTTGTCAAAAGGTATTAGCTACTAAATGATCAAAGCATATATGTGTGTGTGTCTATTGGTTGTATATGTGTGTGTTCATTTTATGTGTGCAGTATTTGATGTAGAAACTAAAATAAATCAAAGAGCTTACACCGGAGCTAAGAAGACCAGGAATGACACAAAGTTACCTACAATGAAACCCAATAAAAAGAATAAAAATAGGGAAAAGATATACATATATAGTGGATTTGGCTTAATCAGAGAGTGTTTAGGAGAGATTGAGATTGATGCGTATACCCAAAAGGCCGAAAGCAAAAGCCAGGTGCTGAACAGAAAAGACTGCCATCAGTGCAGTGGAGCTCTTTGTGGGATAATGAGATCTCTGTATATCTACTGCAAAGGTCCTGCTGAAACACTCCACAAGGACTTGGTTTTTATAGGCACCAAAAGCTGAGCATGGTGGCCTTGGAGAACGTAAGATGAGGCAGTGCAATGGCCACTCGTGGCCTTGCAAGTGACCGTAGGCCCTTGAGCCATTTGGGTTTTGTGTTTGCATGCGAGTGCAGAGAGTCCCATTTGCCTTTGCGTTCAAGCTGTACACAAGACCATGCCACATCTTAATTAAGTGGCTTTGATGCTTTTCCCCTTGTGATATATATCATAGGAGACACAGTTTGGTGGAGGAGTTGCATGTTACTAAGTTAGATATGAAAGATCTAGATGTGAGATTAGAGGACCATATGAAGGCCAGAAACTTGGAAGCCAAAGGCTGATGGGTTCTGATCAAATTAAACAAATTTAGGTTCAGAAAGCTTTTCAGCAAATCAGATGTTTAGAAATCACCCAATCTCCCATTGACATATGCTATGCATATCTCAGTTTAGTGGGATTTCAGTGGTGGGTTCTAATCAGATAATCAATTGCATGCCTATTATGTGTCAAATTAATAGATGTTTCTGTCTATATAAGGACCCCTTATACAGTCAGTAAGTGGAGTACCCTAGATTCTGAAAATTATAGGAATAATTATTTACCGAATTGTGGCGCAAAACCCAACTTCAGTACGTAAGCTACTTTATGGCGATTAATAATTGATGATAGCGTCATTTGATCCAATCATAGGTCACTATAGATTGAATGGTAATTACTAATAATTAGGGGGATTCAATGAAGCAGTGCCGCCTTAATTTGCCGTAACTAGCCTTCTCAGGTCCATGGGAATGGGGTGGCTGCCCTTTTAAACGGTGGGCCCCACTCTACTCGTACTACTTAGCGTTTAATTGGTAAATTAGATATCGACTAATCATTCAACCAACTATTAGTCCTTTTCCTCAAGCAAGTATGGCTTGACTTCACTACCAAAAAAAAAACAAAAAAAAAGTATGGCTTGACTTGTTAATGAAATGGCCTAGTTATGGTTTTCTACCCAAAAAATACAAAAGTATGGCTTGACTTGTGGGCAGATTGCGTGTCCAAAAAATTGCATGTACACAAGAAAATTGTCCAATTTGTGCCGTGAAGCTGGAATCTGCTAATCACTTGTTATTAGAATGTGACTTTGCTCGTGCCATTTGGTTTGCAGTTATGGGTGGACACGTAGAAGAGTTTCATAACAACCAATCCATTATTGAAGTGTCGGATCATTTACTTCAGCAACCTATTTATTACACAAGAAAATTGTCTTATGTGTGCTGTGAAGCCGGAATCTTCTAATCACTTGTTATTAGAATGTGACTTTGCTTGTGCCATTTGGTTTTCAGTTATGGGTGAAAACTAGAGGTGGCAATTGTGACACATGACCCACCAATCTGCCCAGTCTTAGGTGGGTTTGGGTTGACTGTTTCAACCCGCGGGTTGGGTTCAGGTCATGAATTCTCAACCTGATTATAAATGGGTTAGGTTAGGGTTTGACCCTTCAACTCGAAATGACCCCATTACAACCCGATTTTTTTTGTGTAATAGAAATTTGGAACTATACTAATATGGCTACTCAATCTTTCCTCTTTTAATATAAATAATGACAAAGGATAAAGTGAAGAAAGACTTTCTACATATGAATATTTCAAATTTCTTAGCCCCTACTAATATAAATTGAGGACTTGATGACAAGTAAAGTCTTTTAAGACTTTATTATTATGTTTTAATTCTTTTCTTCATGTTATTTTAGTTCTATCTTAATGATTGTTGTGTTATTATGCTTGTTAGGTGTGCTTTGATATTAGAATGAATTAAAAAATAGAATTTTCATAGACTTTGATATTAAAATGAATTAAAATTTTTAACTTTTTGTAGTAATTTAAATTATTTAAACAGGTTGGTGGGTTGAGATATTCCAACCCGTTTATTAAACGGGCAGGTTTGGGTTGAGCCTTAGCTCGTTAACCCCATACATCAACCCAACCCGAACCCACACAAATCCGACCCATTGCCACCTCTAGTGGACACATAGAAGAGTTTCATAACAACCAATCCATTATTGAAGTGCCGGATCATTATTTCAACAACCTATTCATTACACAAGAAAATTTTCCTGGGTGTGCCTTGAAGCCGGAATCTGCTAATCACTTGTTATTAGAATGTGACTTTGCTCGTGCCATTTGGTTTGGAGTTATGGTGGACACATAGAAGAGTTTCATAACAACCAATCCATTATTGAAATGCCGCATCATTTACTTCATGTGAGACATGGATTCGTCATCACGGATGACTTCCTGTGTCGTCACGCGGGGATCGATAAAAGTTAAGAGTCGCCACCATCCATCTTAAGGTGTGAATGGACACCAAAGGGATCATAAATGTCAAATAGAGCTAAAATGGCTCTAAGATGAGGAAAAATCCAGAGATTGAGTAAGGGGAATTATTTATGAGCGGGGGAAGGTGTTAGGCACCCCCACTCATCCGTCTAAGACGGTTGCCACATGCTTGCTTATGCTAAGGATTGTTTGCTAATCAAAATAGACAAAGGTTGCTTAAAAGTAAGCAAAATGTAAGTGATTATTCCATATGAGTAGTCCAATAAATATGAACTCTCTTCATGGATATATCACCTCTTAGAACTTCATGAGTGAATAAAAAACAAAGTGAAAATTGAAGCAAAACCAATTCAAGGTAAATTTGGAAAAATCTGGCTAAAAGGGCTTGAAAGCTTCGATTAACCATAACTCATTCAATTTAAATTCAAATCCATTGAAACCAAAGCCATTTGAAAACTGGTATATAGTAGAGTATACAGTAAAAATTCAGCTCAATCCGATTCAAAATGAGAGAGAAATCCACATCTGAAATCTGCTGCTATAACTTGGGAAAAGTGATGAGTAGGCATTTTCAAAGTCCTATTCGTGGAGTTTGGCTCAATAAAATTCCATAAAAATTGGTATGGAGGAAGTATGTAATGCCATCTTTTCAAAGAAAAAAACCTCACATCAATCTCTATCCGGATGTGACCTGTGTGCTCTCTTGAACAGGCCTAGAAGACCACAGATGAGCTCTGGACTATGCCAGCGAGCACCTCTGAGTCAACTGAGCACCCAAAGCATAAAACAGATTGAAATCAGCTGAAACTTGTTGGAAATGAAAATAGACTTCTCAATGAAAACTCAGAAACTGGAATCACATAAAACGGATTAAAACCGAGCAAATAGTGTACCATCAAAGCGGCAAGTTCAGCAAGCTGGGCTGAACTGACCTACTGACTTTGAACAGATGGTGTCAAAAATTGGCTCCATAAAAGCAAACGAAATTTTCCAGATATAAACTAGACATATTCATCTATCACATGTCTTTGGAATCACTCAAAAATTCATCCGGAGGATGAAGTTATGAGCATTCTAAGACATGGTACAGATGCTGCCCTGTTTTGAAAAACCTTGAGTAAAAGTGTGAAACCAGTGCATGTATGCAAGTGGATTTGACCAAAATAACTTGAAATCATGAAAAACAACTCATGAAGTCCTAGAAATTCATTCTAAGGCCAGAGATCTCAGATTTTCCATATTGAGCATGGAGAATCCAAGATCTAGCCTATTTGATGCAAAATAGTGAAAAAGTGTGTGATAAGGTGTGGAAAATCACATTTCTAGGAGAAGATTGGGATCCATTGCTATTGAGAGCATGGATTCGTGCATCTTCTCCATAGGTAAATACAAAAACAGATCATAGAAGCAACCCTAGGTTCAAAATAACCAATAAACATGCTCTTCATCACATGTAGGTTCTAAGCCTAAATGATCCATTCCACCTTCCTTTTCCCAAGGCTCTCTCTTCACGTTTTACGGCTAGAGAGGATTCCCAGGTACTTTGGAAGAGGTTTGGGGTTTACAAACAATCACACACTGGCTTTACACTACAGAAAGGTAGAAGTGGAGAGTTAAATGTAAAGAGGAAACAAGAAAATCAAATGGAGCTTTACCTTTGGTAGCTTGAACACTTGAGCTAGCAATCCAGCAGAGTTTTCCCTCTTCTTCCAGAGCCTCCAAGCTTCAAATTCTCAGCCATTTGCAAGAGGAGGACCCCTCTATTTATAGGCCAAGTCAAGGGTAGAAGAGTCCCAAGGGTAGGCCAAAAAGGCCTTCTAGATTATTCTAATTCTCCTCCAAGGCTTGAATTGGAGTAATTCAACAAGTTTCGGAGGGTGAAATAGGGAATTCAAGTCCCTGAGAGAGAGTTAATGTGCGTAAATAAGGCTCAGAGATCGAGCCTTTTCGCAAATGCACGAAACAGCCAAAACCGTATACTCAGTGCGGTTTCTACAGAACCGTCCTATATGTGCGGTTTCTATGCAAATTCATCTCAACCGCACATACAGGGCGGTTCAATTCAGTTACGCTCGCTATGATTGCTGTCGACGTGTCTCAACGGCCGAAGCTTCCGGAAGCCACGTGGCCGCCAGCGCAACAAGCAAGGACCTGAACCGTGCTGTGTGTGCGGTTACAACCGCACATACAGAGCGGTTGACATCAAAATTATAAAAAACCGTATACTCAGTACGGTTGGCACATTTTTGGTTGGTTTTGAGCCTTAGCTGCACAGGCCAGGCTTATTTACATGTAATATCGTTTAAGTAAATGTCCTCGTATTTTTTAATCTCCATTTACTTAAGATATTACATGTAAATAAGCAAACACCCCCCCATTTGAATCCATTAAAAATATTTCCAGGCCCAAATTCCAAGTGAATAAAAAGTCAACTTTCCAGTTCCAGGCTAAATTTCGATTTTTCAGGTCCGGTAAAAAGATTCAACATGTTAATACCAAGGTATTCGTCAAGATTAAAAATCTCAAAAAATTCATTTATGCAATAACATTGCTAAAAACCTGATTACCGGGAAAAATTATCTTCAAATCTTGCTTTAAAAAATATTTCATTTTCTAGGGTCAAAAGTCAACAAAATTCAACTCGAAAAAGTTTGACTTTGCATAAAAGATTGAATTCGGGCCTTTTCCTTTGCGGCTTTGGATTCAAATGGGTTAAGGATCTTAAACCCAATGCTAAGAATTGAAAATTCAATAAAATATTTCTCTCCTTCAAGATTTATCAAAAATCGTGCAATTTTTGGGTGTCTACACTTCAGCAACCTATTAAGCCCTCTGGTGTCCGCTTTTCTTCTCATCATGATGTGATGTGTATGGATTAACAAAAATGCAAAAGTCTTTGAAAATACTCAACCAAGTCAGTTTTTATCATCATAAGGTAAGTATCCTAAAGTCCCACAACATAAACAAACATAAATCAGATGGCTCCCCACTAAACCGACGTGGATGAAGATGAATTTTGATGGTGCAGCAAGGGACAACCCAGGACGAGCAATTATAAGGGTTGTATATAGAGATGCGTTGCATGCGCCCAATACCTTGTTACGACTACCTCTTCAATGTTATCCGAAGCTTGTGCTCTAAGGGAAGGTTTATCATTGGCATTGCAACATGGGATTCACAAACTCGAAGTAGAAGGTGATAATCACAGTTTGATACTACTGATTGCCCAACCGGAAAGCAACTACCCATGGATGTTAAAGAATGTCTACTGGGGATTCGAAGTTTACTTGCCCATTTCCACATATTCAACTTCGACACATGGGGGCAAACATTGTTGCAGATACTTCAGATAATCATGCAATTGATGCATTTTCTTATTATTGGTGTAGGTGCTAACCTGACAGTATCTGTGGCCCCCTTGTTGATGATCTCATAGGGAGGTCTACTTGTAGAATGACTCCCTAATTTAATGAATTTTGCTGCAAACCTTTTTTCCAAAAAAAAGAAAAAAAAAAAAAACAATCATATATCATATCAGTTTAAAATTTGGTCCTAATTTTGTTTCATTGCCATTCAAATAGATGACAATCATCTACTTTTATGTAGAAGTAAACCTATTACAACTAAATATGACTAGGAGATGGCACATTTATAGTAGTACTATGTACACACTTAAACCCCCCTTATAATATGGTTAAATTGGTTTTTAATGTCACTTTTTCAAAACAATTCAGTTCAGTCAGCTAAATTCTTGATAATTGAGATTTAGTGTTACTTTTCTGAAATAATTGAGAACCAGTGTCCATGAAGCATTCCTTCCCAAATGCCCTCAAAAGACTTTGAAACCTCACTTGTAAAAAAATGATTCAAAAGGTTTTCAAAGTATTTTGAGGGCATTTTGGAAAGAAATGCTTCATGAACACTGATTTTCAATTATTTCAAAAAAGTAACACTAAATCTCAATTATCAAGAATTTGGCGACTAAATCTGAATTATGTTGAAAAAGTGACACTAAAAACCCAATTTCCCCTTATAATATTATCCGGGGTGACAGCTAGGGGATATAGGATTCTTTACATTTTCAATGGAGTTGTAGGTGGATAGTTTATATAGGGTGTAGGAGTCCTAAATTTCTTTCAAAGAATGCTTTAAAGTAGCATATATTGATGCTTTTCATTTTTTTTTCTTTTTGTTATATGAAAATGATGATGTCTTACATCAAAGACAATATTTTACTTTTGCCTTGCTTTTCTTATGGTGCATTATCAATTTCTCTAATGAAAAAGAAAAATGGTTTATTTTGTTGTATCATTTTCTCCAAAAATGAATGAATAAAAAGACCACTTATCTTATCTTTTTTTTTTAATATGGAAAAGACCAGTTATCTTTTATGTAACACAATGTATACAAAATTGCTTTTCTTGAATTCTCATGCTTAACCTCGATGTCCAAATTAACACAGCCTAAGGATCACTCAGCCAACTATTACTCCTCTCTTTTTATATTTTCTCAATTTATATAAATAAATTGGAGACATAAAAGAATGGATGAAGATTGGGAGTACCATGCATCCACTCATAATGTTTATGCCATATAACGATTTACATAAAAGAACAATTACATTTGTAGGTAATAGTACATAGAAGGAAGCATTTGCCTAGAAAGCATGACCAACATGATTTTAATTATAATCTTTTGTATATATATAATGATACCATATAAACACTAAGTTAATTATTTTTAGTTTTAAAGTTGTATGGTAATACGAAGGTATTATAAAGTTATCACCACCCAGAGATTCATGTATATGTTCTGAAAACAATATTCAAAATTCTTATGTCATATGCGCTAATTAAGCAGAAGAGTATTGTTCATAACTACAAATTGGAGACTTAAAAGTAGCACAACGTCCCACGGATAAATGCTATTGTGATTTCATAAATAAACTAGGAAGTGAATTAGGTTAAATACCCTAAAGTGGTTTAAGTAGATTATCCTAATTATAGTCTAAACCTATTGGTGGCATGCAGGATAGACAAATTAGGAATTCTAGTATAGCTAAGATAAGTCATAATTTAGTATATAGAAGCTAGATCCCATCTATTTGGATCACCCAGTTAAAAACTAAATTGGAAACTTTCCTTTCATTTTCCCTTTTCTTTTTTTAAATTTTTTTATCTCTTTAGAACATGGGAGCTAGGCTTGGACGTACTTGTGTGGTTTTGGCTTCTTTAAATCTTATGTTCTACAAATAATCATGAACAAACAACATTTAATCCTAATGGCCGAAGCTATGGAATATTTCAAATTAATATTAATATATTCTACTAACAAATTCAAGTACCAAATTATATTAGTAAAAACGTTGGGATTGAAATTTATATTTCAGATTAGAGATTTGTTGTTGATCATCATTTTACTTCTTCTACATGTTATGATTTTCCTTTTCCTATATTAAGTATTTTTACTTTGTAATAGATGTTATAAGGACTCTACATGCTATCATGGCTAGACTAACCAAATTGTAATCGAAAAAACTCAGCCAAAATGTTCTGAGATTTGTTTTTATTTTTTTAATCATTTCAATTTGTTTTCTTTCCAGGGAAAATTAAAATTTAGTGATACTTTTTGAAATTAATTAAAATTCAGTCATTAAAGTTTTGGGTTTGAACTTTTAGGAAACCTTTATCAACATAATTAAATTTTAGTACATTTTACTATTACAAATCCTATTCTTCCCAGAATGCCCTTTTACAAATCAATCAAATGCCTTATACCTTCTATCAACACTGTGTACTAACTCGTACAAGTCATTTTATTAACTTGTACAAGTCAATTGATTAAGTGGTATAAGGGCATTCTTGGAAGGATTTGGATGTAATGGTAATATATCAATAAAATCTAATTATTTTAATACATGTTTCCTAAAAGTTGAAACCCAAAACTTTATTTTTGAAAAATTATCACAACAATTTTATTTTTTTATATTCCTCCCTATGCATCACACAAGTTTTTTGCTTTTGTATGCATAAAAGTGTATAAAACAGATTGGTCTAATTGAATAAGTAGCAATACCAGATTAGACAAACATAAAAGATAAGGTACTTAGCACAATAAAGCTCAATCGATGCTCAAACTAGTCCAACTTGAGCCAAACCGTTAGGCTTAGGCCGAACCTTTTTGGGGGCCAGCCAATCTATACTAATGAAGCCAAAAGTTATTGCTTTTCCTTTCCACACCCATAAACCAGATACTAGTTAAAGTCTCAATGAGAAATTTTCTTCCAAAAATATTCAAATAATTTTATAATATATGATCAACATGTACAACAATGTGATAATAGTATGTACAGATAAAAGTATATGGACTATGATTTATTCTTTTATTTCCCATTTAATTATACATGATTTAGTTACCACAGTTGACTACCCACAAGTACTCCAACAACAACATTCACTTCATTTCTTTCAAAAGGAAATTTACAAATATGCAGAGGAATTAGCTCACATGCAATGAAGATAAAACATATAACAATAGTAGTAAAGATATTAGTTATTCTCTCATCCTCATTGGCATGAACCATTGGTTTATTGGATGGAAATTTTTGGCCTTCCTGTGAGACATGGGAAAAAATCACCGGAGTGATCATCCCTCCGTCAACACACGGGCTCATCGCAAAAGTGGGATAGTCGCCACCATTCATGATTTTGGGGTGAGAATGGACACCAAAGATTCAAAAGTAGGCAAAAAATAGCCAAAAGACAAATTCTAGGATAAAAATAATCCTACTTGAAAATCAAATCCATAGATGGGTAAGGGGATTAGATTATGAACGGGGGAAGGTGTTAGGCACCCCCATTCATCCACACGAAGTGGTTGCCAAGTGTATGTTCATGCAAAAATAAAGTAAGAAAGCTTGCTAAAAATCATGAGAAACCTTGAAAAAGGTGAAATGTATTATATCTTCACATGAGAATCCAAATGAATTTTGGATTCTCCTCTTGTGTCAATATCATTTCTGGAACATTAAAGAGGTGGAAATCAAAACACAAGTTGCTCAAAACCAAGTCAAATCAAATCCGGGAAGTTTGGTAAAAAGTATGACATTTGCCTTGAAATCATTCAAATCCAATTCTAAATTGAACCAAACCAAATCCATTTGAAAGATTAGGGTAAATAAGAGTCTCATGCAAAATTTCACTTCATTCCAATGAAAAATCTAGGAGTTATGTTCCTTTGAAGTTGCTGCTGGGGAGTTTTAAAAGTGGTAAGTGGGCAACTTTGGAAAATTGTCTAGAAACATCCACTACATAAAAGTCCACGAAATTTGGTGTGATTGAAGTTTGTATGGCCATCTTTCAAAAGAAACTAGCCTCATACAAAAATCCCTTCGGATGTGCCTTGGGTGGTCTCCCGAACAGGCCCCGAAGATCACAGATTTACCCAGAAAAGTACAAATGAACAGTTCTGAGTAGATCGGCTACCAATAATTCAAATAGAATCCAAAAATTATGAAACCAACTGGATTTGAAAATAGACTCATAAAGGAGTACTCAGAAACAAAAATCACTCGAATCGGACTTAAATCGAACACATGGCGGTCCGTCGAAGTGACAAGTTCTGTATTTGGACCTGAACTGTCCACTTAACTTCGACAAAGAGGTGTCAAACATCCGCTAGATAGAAATTTGTGAAATTTGGTGGACATAAACTAGACAGCCTCACCTTTCCCATGGCTCTGAAATCACCCTAAAATTCATCCGGATGATGAAGTTATGGGCGTCCGAAGTAAGGGTACAGGTGCTGTCAAGTTAAGCCACTTTTGAAGAAAACCAAATCCGAAAATTGATAAAATGTGTGTGATCCGTGTGATATGAATCCAAAACCTTTGAAAAACATTTTAAAACACTCCAGAATTTGATTGAGGCCATTTATTGGAGATTTATCACAATGAATGTAATAAATCTCCAAATGTGAGCCTATTCACCAAAAAGGTGTAATATGTGTGCAAAAGTGAAAAACCAAGCAAGATCCATACACATGCATATAGATTCAACAAAATAGGTTCTAGCATAGCCTAGGGTTCCGTTCCATTATCGTTTCCCTCTGTTCTCTTTAAGATAATCAAGGGTACTTTGAATATGGAACGGTTTACAATCATTCAAAAAGGCCTTATGCTACATAGGTTCTAGCACTAGGGTCAATCCCCAGTCTCGTTTCTCCTAGATCCGCCTTCACGTTTTACGGCTAGGGGAGTCTTGAGATACTTTGAGCCGGGGAAGGATTTCCACACACAAAGAAGGCTTTACACTACAGAAAGGTAGAAGAAGAGATATAGATCTAGGAATGTAAAGACAGAAAATAAAAAGAAAAGTTGAGGCTTACCTGAGTTCTGGAGGCGATTCCACAGCGGTTTTCTTCTTCTCTTGGAGTTCTTCTTTGCGAGAATTCAAAACAAGAGTTGTGTGCCATTTTCTCAAGGAGGAGGCTCCTATTTATAGGCAAAGGCTAAGGTCATTGGTAGACACAAATTAATGTCTAGAATCCCCCCAACCTAAACCCTAAGGTCATTTCCGCGATTTCCCCTCATTTAATGAGGGACATGATGGTAAAAGTGAAAAGCTCTCGGAAAACCCTAATTTTGAGCAAACATAAGGTATCCGGTATATCAGACCGGATAACAAAGGGCTTTAAGGTATCCGGTACCATGTACCGGATACATTAAGGCTCACATGTATCCGGTATGAGTATCCGGATACGGGAAGGAGTACTTGTATCCGGATTGAGTATCCGGATACAGGCAAAAGTTTATTTTCTTCAAATTCTGTGCTGGCTTTCCAGGAGATAATGATTTTTGATGATTGTTTGTGCAATTTGGGGTGTCTACAACTGCCCCTCTTGGCGGGAGCTGCGAAGCAGTGAGCTGCAAAGAGTAGACAAGCCCAAAGTGCATTCCCTTGAGCATGATTTGCTCAGTTTAATTCAATTTTTGTAGAAAACCATTTTTGAGTGGAGATTTGCCAAAAAGCCCTCACTTTAAGGGGGGCATCTCTCCAAGAGTTCTTAAATTCCACTGAGCCCTTTGTGGCTGTGAAGTGGATTTTAAGCCCAAAAATAGGATTTTTGAAAAACTGATTTTTTTATCAAACCAAGTTGAAAATTGAGTGGATATCATCCTTTTGACCAGGCACATTTCCCAAAGTTGTCCCAAATTCCACAGAGCTCTCGTGGCTGTGAGGTGGATTTCAAGACAAAAATAGGATTTTGAGAAAATAGTAAGAATTATAGCACAAGTTTGCTTTTTTCTTTTCTTTTTTTTCTCTTTTTTTTTTATTTTTTTATTTTTTTCTTTTCCTTCTCTTTCTTTTCTTCTTTTTCTCTATTTTTTTCCTGTTTTTTCTCTATTTTTCTGTTTTTTTTTCTGTTTTTTCTATTTTTTTTCTTTGGTATCCGGTAGATGTATCCGGATAATCGAGGGCTCGCTTGTATCCGGTCTGAGTATCCGGATACCTCAGCTTTTATAAGTCGCGCGCGACCGCGACTTTTCCCCTTCTATTCTTTCTTCTCCGATTATTCAGACCGGTTACACTCCTCTTTTCCTTCGCCCCCGACTGTTGCTCCATCTTCTCCGGCCATTTCCGACGACTTTCACTATTTCCGGCGAAGTTCCGTTGTCTCCGGCGACCTGTATTGACTTCGTCTACTTGCATTTGGCTGCCGCGACCGAGCCCTGGTTTGGTGCTTTGGTTTTTCGCTCGTCTCCAGTTGATTGCCTACTTCCAACCAGCACCGGCGGCTCAGGCATCCGTGCTTCCTTGCTCTTGCTTACCGCGGCCAACTTCTTGCTTCCAATTTCAGGTAAGTCTTCGAATGTTCAATCATGTTCTAGCTATTGATTGCCATAATTTCAGACTATGCATTGACTTGTATTGAGCTTGATTTAGATGCCAATTTTCTGCATTTGTTGTGATCAATGCACGATTGAGAATGCCTTTGTTGATGTTTGCCCATGACTAAACCCCCGTGGACTGATATCATGCTGTTGCTTGCCCTCCACATTGATCTTGTCGGTTTTTTGAACTGTCTGTCAGTGGAATCCGAATTGCCTGGTCTTTTGAATGATAGGCTGCTTAATGTCATGCTTTAATTTGGATTTCTATTCCATGTTGCAATTGACCCATGCTGCATTTTTGATTGTAATACCATGCTTGTGATTGGGTGCTGCCATTGTGCTATAATTCTTGATGACCATGATTTGTGTCTTCGATGATATCCATATCCAATCACTTTGACTGTTAGTGGGTATTCATGTACGGATTTTTTTCTTTTCCTCGCAACCCTGGCATGATCACTTTGATGCTTTTGTTAGGATGTAGAGACTTCTGAATTGTATTGCCTTCTTTCCCAATTCGATTGCCACTTCTTAACTTGAATTTGGATCACTTGTGGGACTCAAGCTTCTCCACTTGGAACTTTTCCCCACAAGGTAGTGCTTCTGCAGTTCTTGCTAGGATCTTGCTCTGCGCATTTTTCCTGATTACACCTGGTAATTAAGAAAATATTAATCTTCCCAGAAACTTTAGGACCATATTTGGAAATGCCTTAGAAACCAAATTTTTGATAAACAACTTAGCACAAAATTGTTGATTAGGCAGAGATACCAAATGCTTTCTAAAACAGATAAAATACCCACAATTCATGATAATTTGGAAAAATTATGTAAGACTGGGAGCAAAGCCAACTTTGAAATTCATAAAACACTTCCTTGTGTAGATGGCTAGGAGTCGTTCCCGAGTTAGAGAGGAGGCTGACCCTGCTGATCAGCCCTCCAGTTCACGGGCTCGGACAGAGGCGAGTTCCAGCGCCACCCTGTCGGAGCCGCTAGATGTCTCCCGAGAGAGTTCTGCTGAGGTAGGCTTTCAAAAATTTTTCTTTCTTTCTTCATTCTCCTTTCTACACAAATCTTCACGCTGTTCCTTTGAAATTTAGCCCGTGGTTGCACCCGCTCGTGGTCGAGGCCGAGGTAGAGGCCGGGTTCAGGATCAAGCCCCTGAGGGCGAGAGAGGCCGTGGCAGAGGCCAAGGCAGAGCCAGAGATATGGCTCAGGAGGGGGTTGCTGTAGCTCTTGCAGGAGTTCCTGAGGAGTTGAGGGCCTCTGTGCATGATACAGAGCTCCTCCGTGGCTTGGATAGCCACCCCTCCATGTGCATCCGGGCAGATGTGCCTCTTCCGTACCACTCCTCTCATCTGCGAGGCAGCTGGGGCAAATTCAGTGAGTTGGCACAGTCACTTTCTCCGGCACTCAGGCGGGAGTTTGGGAGGTGCCACCTGGATCACTTCCTCAGTATTCCATCATTCAGAGCCGACCGTCCACTCATCTTTGTCATGATGGAGAGGTATTTCCCAGAGACTCAGTCATTTCATCTGCCGGACGTGGAGCTGGGGATCCGCCCCTCTGATTTTGTGATGATCACCGGTATTCCATTGACGGGGCGGACCATCATCTTGGAGCGACCTTCTGCGGAGGACATCGGCCTCCTTCTGGGGTATCAGGCCCTACCACCTACTGCTTGGGATAGGAGGAGTGGCCGGCTCTCCATTAGCTGGCTGCGGGAGAGTCTGGCTCGTCATTTTGAGAGGAGGCACGAGACCGTCTCTGTGGAGGATGCAGCCTTTGCGCCGATCTTCCGACATGTATTCCTGCTGATGTTGGGGAGCTGCTTCTTCCCGGAGGATACGACTGGCGTCAGTCCACTCTTTTTGGACACCTTGAGAGATTTCCATCAGACTCGCCAGCTAGCATGGGGTCGGCTGATCTATGGGACCATCTTGGCGGGGCTGTGCCGAGCGGTTCGAGGCTTAGCATCTCCGAGAGGTGATGGAGTCAGCAGCCGGTTCTTCTGGCAGATTCTACAGGTATTGCATTCGTTTGTCTGGTTTAATTCCTTAGGCTTTATCTTTTCTTGACTGACTTTTCTTTTGCTAGGTGTTCATGTACACCTATATGACCTTCTTCCGCCCCTCCCCGGTTCCTGAGGTTGCGGATTTCCCTATGGCCCTGCGATGGTCAGCCCAGGTTCGAGATGCTGATAGGAGCCAGCCTCGTACTGCCCGGGTGCACTTAGACCGTGCCCGCCGATCTGATGTAAGTCCTCTATCTTTCTTCTTTTCTTTCCTTTCCTGTATCTTGACTGTACCTGACAGTTTCCTTTTTTTTTACAGCTCCTCCTGTCCCAATTTGATGACTTGGATGTTGGAGTGGCTCGTGAGATGGCGGTACAGGATGCCTTCGATAGAGATCGATGACGTCAGCCCTACCAGTGCTTCCTCGGGAGGCTTGGTAGGGTGATGTACTTAGGAGAGCGCCTGTACTTCCAGCACACCAGCGCACTTCGCATCCCCGTCCCTCCTCCTCCTGTGGGTCCCGATACACTCCTCCCAGGTTTTGATGTAGATCAGTTCGATCATTTCCTGGATGCAGAGGGGCTCACAGTAGCCGGAGATTATGACGAGTGGTTCCAGAGGGTGTCTATTGGATGCTTGATGGATCGACCCACTCGTGCCGGGGTGACTGAGATCGGCGGGATCCGTATCCGGATCCATGAGGACACAGTAAGTCTTGTACTCTTTATATTTTCATCTTTTTCTCCCTTATGCATTTCTGACACTTCTTCTGTTCTTGTTGGCAGGTACACGAGTTGAATACCATCCGGGATCGGTTCGAGAGCCAGCGGGCTGCGATCGATGATATGATCGCTGAGCACAATGCGGTTGTGGCCCAGCGGGATGCCCGGATCAGGGAGCTGGAGGCCTTAGTTGCTGAGCTCCAGTCTAGACAGGTACCTGGCCTTCTCATATTTTCATTTCTTTCATTTTCCTGTTTCTGCTATTCTGATATGCTTGTTTGACTTGTGCAGGGCCCGGTCCATGATCAGGATGCCTTCGAGCATGATTTTCTCATTCCTGACCTGTCTCCTGCTCGGGCTGCGGATCCTGTGGATGTCCCAGCTGCTGATCCTGGTGATGCTCCACCTACTGATGCCCCAGTTGCTCCTGCGGATGCCCCGGCTGTTCCAGTGATGGTTCATGAGTCGGAGGAGGTCCCTGTTGCTGACCCAGTGGATCCAGATCCCGTAGTGCCTGCTGGAGATATCCCTGGTATGCTTCCTTTAATTTTTCCTCTTTGGTTTATTCTGATGCTTTCATTTCTGATTTTTTTTTCTGTTGATCTAGATGTTTCTGCTCCTGGCCATTCTTCTGCTGCCGGGTCTTCTGGAGCTGCGGGAGCAGAGCCTGCTATGGCTGAGGGTCCAGTTGGGCCGGTTGCTGTTGAGCCAGAGGCTTCCTCCCCAGATTCCACTCCTGCTCTACCCCCAGACATCGAGGTGTATTGCCTGGAGTATCAGCTCCAGCAGGTGGTGGGTCGGCATCCTCGCCATGCAGCCGAGCGTATTCTTGCCTATTCTAGGCGTAGAGTGCTTCGAGGGAGAGGCCGTAGAGGTGGACGTGGCCGAGGACGCGTGGATGATCCTGCACATTAGCAGTAGATTAGGATTTCTTCTTTTTATGTATTGATCTCATCATTCCTTGTACAAAAAACTTGCATATATATGAAAGAAAACTTTTTATTCATTCTATCTGGTCTTGCACATCTTTTGCTCTCAATTTTATGCCATTATGACTTGTACACAGGTAAAACAGGTAAAAAATTCGGATTTTTCATCCTTAGCTCATTTTTCTGCTGTTTTTCTTTGTATCCGGTCTGACATACCGGATACATTGATTGGTCATTGTATCCGGTATGTTATACCGGATATTCATACCATCCTTTATATCCGGTATACGTATCCGGATATTAATGAAGCCTTTGTATCCGGTCTGAGTTACCGGATACGTTAAAAGATGCTATAAATGCAACCTGCCTCGGGATTTGAGCATTTTTTACGAGTTTTTGAGTTTAGAAACCCCCTTTTTCGCCTTTTTCTTCCTCCTCTTGAGTTCTAGCTTGCTCCCATCACATCCAATGGAATCCGGATCATCTTCTGCCCCATTATTGTCTGTCCACACTGCCTCCCCTGCAAAACAGCCTTTTAGATCAAAACCCCCAAATCTCACTAGGTACAACCCTGTGGATTCCTTTTACACAAGGTGAGTTAACTCTATGACCCTAGATGAGGAGAGGAGATGGGGTTCTACTAATCTAGGCCATACCCTGCTCATTCCCAAGGTTCCCTTCAGGTGGGAGATTATAGAGGCCATGATTGGTCATTGGGTTCCTGACCTCAACTTGTTCCGTTTTGGGAACCATGAGATGACCCCAACCATTGAGGAGGTGGAAACCATCCTGGGCCTGAGGTTTGATGAGAAGGTGGTGAATCCACCTCTTAGGCCCAGTTACAAGAAGGAAGCTTCTACTTTTTTGGGCATAGGGAAGAAGGACTTGGGGGATTCTGACACCCTTTTGACCCTATTTAAGGCTTTTTTGACTGAGAAGCTTTTGAGGGGAGAAGATAAGGAGGCCCGATTCAATGCGTTGACCCTGATAGTGGTCAACCAGTTGCTTTTCCCACGGGAGGATGACGAGGTGGACTTGGCCTTGATTTCCGTGATATGCCAGGTTAGGGAGCGGGAGAGGTTGGCCCCTATGATTTTAGCTGGGATATATCAGGCCTTAACCGACTGCTACAATAGGAAGTCGAAATGCTTCCTAGCATGTGCCCAGATCCTGAAGGTAAAAAAAATGTTTTTTTTATTTTTTTAATTTCTTTTTTCCTTGCTTTTTTTGCTTTCTTTTTGCCTTTTTTTTTTTATACAATGTGCTGACACATCTCTCTTCCTTTGCAGCTTTGGCTACTTGATCATTTGAGCCAGATTGAAGAGATCAATCGACACTTCTTCCCGAGTCTGAAAGTCCCTCTCTTGATGAGCAACAGGGGGTGCCCCGATATTCCAGGGGGCAAACAGGGCTGGTTTACTTTCTTGGGCTCACTTCAGGAGGACCAGGTGAGATGGCCTGGCACTTATCAGCCCAATGCAGCGACAGTGATTAGCTTCCGTGATCGCAACTTTCTGATCCTAGCGGGCCTGAAGCATGCAGTGCTTTATCTTCCTCTGCGGGTCCTTCGTCAGTTCCGTGCGACCCAGGGGATTCTCATCCCATGTGGATATGAGGATCGTCTTGGGCCCCTTTCTATGAAGCTAAATGCCTGGTTGATGAAGGAGTGGTCCTATGTCCGCTTCATGCATGGTCCAGTCTTCTCAGAAGCCCATGTGAAGGATTATCTCTTCTGGATCAAGGAACAGATACAGACCCAGGCCCCGGTACCCGAAGATCCTCCTGTAGTCTTGGCTCCCACCTATGAGGACATTCTAGAGTCTGAGCGGGCTTCTCATAAGCGGCTTCAGCAGATATGGGTACGGGAGGCCCAGGAGCTCAGGATACAGGGCGCTTATCTGGAGAGGCAGCTTGAGGAGTAGGTCTCACGCCGTATTGCCGTGGAAGAGAAGCTGGAGGAGCAGAGGCAGGCCCGTCGCTTCGAGGTCCGTATGATCTGGCAGAAGTACCAGGATACTTTGGCCAGCCTTAGGAGTATGCGGATCAGGCAGGCCCTTTCAGATGAGGTCATTTCCTTCTTGAGTGATCCCGCTGCAGAGGGGGCTTCAGGAGTCATTGCAGCTCAGGCAGCTCGGATTCGGGAGCTTGAGGAGCGGCTAGGAGATTAGCTTTATTTCCTGCACATTTTTCATTCCTTTGTACAAAATTGAACTCCAATAGTGGAAATAGAAAGGATTTAATTCAAAATAAAGTTTTTATATTATTGGCCTCAGAATGCTCAGATGCTTGTAAAAACAAAGGTTTTATGAAAAGTATTTGATTTATCATCACTGGCCAAAGTATAATTTTTCCTTTTTATATTTTTTTTTTGTATTTTTTCAAATTTGGTCCATGCACTTAATCACCTATAATCAAAGGAATTAAAACCAGGTTAAATAATGAAAAGGGTAGTCCACAAAATACTGAGGGATCAGAACCGTCCATCTTAGGACCTTTAGAGTCATCCCCAACTGCCAAAACTGCCCCATTCTGCTCATGCCAACCTTGCTTAAGGCTCAGATCCCCATGATCAACTCAGCCTCTGATCTTCCTTCATTTTTCTTATTTTTTCTTTTTGCCTTTTTGCCAATATTGCCCCTAGTGCCAGTTACGGTTTTCACTAGGGCCGGCTTCTGAATTCCGTCATCACCCATCTTACTCTGATATTTGAATGAACAAGCTAAGATCACCGAGGGCTTAAAAATAGGACGAAATAAAGGCTAGGCTTAGTTTATGAAAGAAAGGGTATTAAAGGCTCAAAAATTTTCAAGTGTGGAAATAGGTCAACCGGACTTACAGTCATGATGAATTTAACCCTTTTTCCCCAAATTGCATTTTTTTTGCATCTTTTTTCACACTTGGCTTTCATTTGCCATTTCCATTGCTTTTCCTCTCTTTTTCTTTTTCTTTCCTTACTTTGCCCCAATTTGTTTTGCCCCAATTTAAGACTGTAAATCCGGTTTGGGTTTATCAAAGAAACGAACCGGCTCAACTTGGCTAGACTAGGGATTAAAATTTTTGAAGGAAATAAAGAAAAATGGCCTCGGATCATTTCCTAGAAATATTCACTCAAGGAAAGTACCTTTTTACCGCATCAGAGTTAATCTGACCCATCCATTTCTGCTAAGATGAGTGCTCCCCCTGATAGGACTTTCTTGACGACATATGGGCCCTCCCAATTGGGTTTGAACTTACCACGAGGATCCTCCAAAAATGGTAGAATTTTCTTTAGCACCAGGTTTCCTTCTTGGAAAGTTCTGGGCCTCACTTTCTTATTGTAAGCCCGGGCCATTCTCTTCTGGTACAACTGTCCATGGCAAAGCGCTTTCAATCGCTTTTCTTCTATCAGGTTAAGTTGATCATGTCTCGACTGGATCCATTCGGCTTCTTCTAGTTCTGCTTCCATGAGCACTCGGAGTGATGGGATCTCTACTTCCACGGGCAAGACCGCTTCCATCCCATAGACTAGGGAGTATGGGGTTGCCCCAGTTGAAGTCCGGATCGAGGTTCTGTAGGCATGTAGAGCAAGTGGTAGCATTTCATGCCAATCTTTATAACTCACTACCATCTTCTGAATGATTTTCTTTATATTCTTGTTTGCTGCTTCCACTGCCCCATTCATCTTTGGCCTGTACGGAGCTGACTTATGATGGGTGATCTGAAACTGCTCACACATTTTCTTCATGTCCTTGTTCTTAATATTTGAAGCATTGTCGGATACTATGGCACTTGGCAGTCCATAGCGACAAATAATGTTGTGCTTAAAAAATTTGATAACATGGTTGCTTGTGATATTTGCATATGATGCTGCTTCTACCCATTTAGTGAAGTAATCAATTGCCACCAAGATGAATCTGTGCCCGTTCGATGCCTTAGGGGAGATCATGCCAATGACATCTATGCCCCACATAGAGAAGGGCCAGGGTGATGTCATGTTGTGCAGCTCACCTGGGGGTGCATGCTTATTATTTGCATATATCTGAAATTGGTGGCACCTCCTGACATGTATATAGCAATCGTGCTCCATGGTTGTCCAGTAGTAGCCCAGCCTCAAGATCTTCTTCGCCAACATGTGTCCACTCATATGGGGCCCACAGACTCCTCCATGTACCGTCTCGATCAACCTTTCTGATTCAGCCTTGGCAACACATCTGAGCAGAATGTCGTTATGTGACCTCTTGTACACATGTCCACCACTTAGCAGAAACTGACCAGCCAATCTCTGTATTGTCCTCTTTTCAGTAGTAGTGGCATTTTCTGGCAGACTCCGATTGTTCAAGAAATTTTTGATATCTTGAAACCATGGTGCTTCTTCTTCTGGTGCACCCTCTAGAACGAGACAGTAAGCCGGTTCATCTCGGACCTCAATTTCCAGTGGTCTGATGTCTACCCCTTCTGGTATGCTGACCATTGAAGCCAAGGTTGCTAGAGCATCCGCAAACTGGTTCTTGGCCCTTGGCATATAGTTGAAGGAAATTCGAGTGAAATTTGTGCTTATTTCTTCCAAATACTGGTGATAGGGGATCAATTTGTGATCCTTGGTTTTCCACTCACCAGTTGTTTGGAAGATGATAAGACTCGAATCCCCGTATACGTCAAGTTCCTCTACTCCATGATCCATGGCTGCTTGCAATCCAATTATGCATGCCTCATATTCTGCTATGTTATTGGTGCACTGGAATCTCAGCTTTACTGCAATCGGGATGTGTGATCCATCTGGTTTAACCAAGACTGCCCCTATTCCGTTCCCATTCATGTTGGCGGCCCCATCGAAGAACATCTGCCAAGAACTCTCACTGTCCTCCTCTTCAGTGTACAGAATTGCCTCGTCTGGAAAGTTGGTCTTCAAGGGTTGATATTCTGGCAGAGGATGTGCAGCCAGGTGATCAGCTATGGCTTGACCCTTGATCGCTTTCTGGGTGATGTATGTGAGGTCAAACTCAGATAGTAGTAGTTGCCACTTTGCCGTCCTGCCAGTCAGTGCCGGTTTCTCAAATAAATACTTCAGCGGGTCCATCCGGGATATCAATAGCGTGGAGTGACTAAGGAAATAATGCCTTAGCCTCTGAGTGGCCCACACTAGAGCACAGCAAGTCTTTTCCAATGGTGAGTATTTGGCTTCATATTCCGTGAATTTTTTACTCAGATAGTAAATGGCCCTTTCTTTTCTACCAGTCTCATCGTGCTGCCCCAAGACACATCCCATCGACGTTTCCAACACTGACAAGTACAGGATCAGTGGTCTTCCTGGAGTTGGTGGCACTAGCACAGGTGGGTTCAGCAAATACCTCTTTATTGTATCAAATGCCTGCTGGCAGTCCTCATTCTAGACCGTCGGGTTATCTTTCCTCAAAAGTTTGAAGATTGGTTCACAGATAGCAGTGAGCTGTGCTATGAACCGGCTTATGTATTGAATCCTTCCAAGAAAACCCCTGACCTCCTTCTCCGTTCTGGGTGCTGGCATTTCAATTATGGCCTTGGCTTTAGCCGGGTCAATTTCAATTCCCCTTCGGCTCACTATAAACCCAAGTAACTTCCCTGATGTAGCCCCAAAGACGCATTTAGCCGGGTTAAGCCGTAGACTGTATTTCCTGAGCCGATCAAACACTTTCTTCAGATTGATCAAGTGGTCCTCCTCTTTGCATGATTTGGCAATCATATCATCCACATAGACCTCCATCTCCTTGTGGATCATGTCATGGAATAGTGCAGTCATGGCCCGCTGATATGTTGCCCCGGCATTCTTGAGTCCGAATGACATGACTGTATAGTGGAATGTGCCCCAAGGTGTGATAAATGCTGTTTTTTCTTGATCCTCCTTAGCCATCTTGATTTGATTGTACCCCGAGAAACCATCCATGAAAGAGAACAGGCTGTGTACCGCAGTATTATCGACCAGAATGTCGATGTGTGGAAGCGGAAAATCGTCCTTTGGGCTTGCCCTGTTTAAGTCTCTATAATCCACGCACATTCGGACTTTCCCATCCTTCTTTGGTACCGGCACTATGTTTGCGAGCCATTCAGGGTACGTAGAGACTGCCAAAAATCCGGCTTGAAATTGTTTGACCACTTCGTCCTTGACCTTCAAGGTCCATTCTGGCTTCAATCTTCTCAGCTTCTGCTTAATCGGCTTAACCCCTGGCAAAATTGGCAACTTGTGCACCACCATGTCAGTGTCCAACCCCGGCATGTCCCGATATGACCAAGCGAACACATCTTTGTAGTCTGCCAAGAATTGTGACATTTCATTTTTCTGCACATCAGACAAGCATGACCCGATTTTTACAATTTTTGGGTCATCTTTGGTCCCAAGGTTTATGGATATGGTCTCCTCAATATTAGGTTGGACCCCCTTTTCATGACGTTCCAATTGGTATTCAATTTCTTTTGGAACGTCTTCTTCTTCGACCTCGATCTCTTCTTCGACCCCCATGAGATCAAAGTCGAGCTCGAAGTCGAAGTCATATTCAACCTGGTCCAATTCGGTCTGATTATATGGTTCATAAGTGGTTTGGACATTTTTGAAAAAATTAAATTTCCTAGAAAAAATAGAAAAATCTTTTTGGGTTTTTTGTGGGCCTTCTAAACATAATTCCCCTGAAGACGAAGGCCCATTAGAACCTTCAGGGAAATGGCATTCCACTATTGGAGTTTTTTTTTGGAAGCCGCGTCAGTTTGCCACACAGACGCTGCTTCAAAGGTAAGAGGAGTTTCCTCCCAATTGTTCAGTACAAAATTTTGGGGAGCAGGGGAAATAGGGAAAGCCCGCTCCTCAAGCCCAGCATCTGATGCCATCATCACCGGGTGGGTACTGCCCTTTTCTGCTACGGGGCCCAATCCAGAAATGACCTTTTCCGGAATCTTTACTGCGGCCCAGTCAATAAACGGCAGTTCCATGGTCCAGGCCCATCCATTGCTCCCGGTATTGGAGATGGGTTATAGGGTTGTAGGGCCGAAACAAAAGGCTTTTGAAATGGGTTAATGTTTCGGTAAGGAGGCTTGGACTGGTCCATGGGAGGAGAAATTTGGATTATATGGGAGGGTTTTGGAAAGTTCACCCTCAGATGAGGGAGTTCTCCTTTGCTTCTGCTCTCCCCTTCTTCATGCTTCATTCTCCTCCAACCTCTGGGCTTGAAGCCCAACCCTACTTTGGGGATCAGTTTCTTAGCCGTGATTGGCTCCACCATCCCCTGCAGATTGATCCCCAGGCCTTTCCCTGGGTGAAAGTGGTATTTCTCCATCACTTTCTTGACCATTTTTTCTGCAGTGGTCCCCTTTTCCTTTTTTTTTATCACACCCCCCAGGTATGTAATTGACCGCCTCAAATTGAAATGAGTGGAATGCAATCTTGTCGACAGTTAGGTCCACATTGATCAAGGGTACATCAGGTGACACGATGGGCGGCACCAAGTTTTCGGCTAGGACTGTTATCACCCTTTGCCCTCTTATATATTTCACCCTCTGGTGGAGCGTGGATGGTATTGCCCTAGCCGAATGTATCCACAGCCTTCCTAGGAGCAGATTGAAGGCTGCGGGTATATCCATCACCTCAAATGTGATGTTAAAGATATTCGGCCCAATTGTGACCGGCAGTTCAATCTCCCCTAGGGAGTGGGTCTTGGAGCTATCAAAAGCCCTCACTATCCGCTCATTTCTTTTGATCCTTGACTGGTCCAGACCCAGCTTGGTAAAAGTGATTAACGGGCAAACGTTTAACGCTGACCCGTTGTCAATTAAAACCCGTGCAACCATGCAGCCCTTACAAAGCACAGTGATGTGCAAAGGGTCAACATGATAACACCCACCTGGGCTGATCTCACCCTCTGAGAAACTTATCACATTATGTGACAAGATTTGACCAACCATTTTACCAAGCTGGTCCGGATCAATGGTCTGGGATACGTGTGCACTCTGTAGCACCCTTAACAATGCATCCTTATGCTTTTCGGAATTCAGCAAAAGGCCCAGTATTGAAATCTGGGCCGGGACCTTGTTTAGCTGATCCACAAGATTGAATTCACTTTTCTTTATTATTTTTATGAGGTCGGCTGCCTCATTTTCTGCACCCTGGGGGGTGTCTTCTCCCACTTTATTTTTTCCCTTCTGTTTTCTTTTTTCTTCATTTTCTTTTTTTTCTTTTTCTACTTTTGTCTCTTTCTCTTTCTCTTCACCCCCTGCACATCTCCCTGACCTCGTCATGAGGTTCACCTCCTCCTGGTTCTGGTCCTTGACCACTGGAACCGTAGCCGTGATTCCCTCACTGTAATTCCATGGTACAGCGGCCTCAGAATAGGCTAGTTTAGGGATGTTAACCACTAATGGCTGGAGTTTGGACCGGGATGTATGGGCCGGTTTAGGGATAGTATGGGCTGGCTGCACATTTACAACCAAGGGTTGAAGTTTGGATTTGGTGGGGACAGAAGAAGTGATGGAAGCAGTGGTGGGGTCAAGATTGATGACCAGTGGAGCCTTGGACGGCTTGGATGGAGAATAAGTGGGTGGACTGCAATTGAAGACCAATGCGGGCCTTGCAGTATTCATCTGGGTCATAAGAGATGAGACCCGGTTCAAAGAGGAACTTATGTCCTCAGCAGCTGTATTATTTTTTTGGGAGACCATATTGATCTCCTCTTCTTCCTCTTCTGGGAAAAATCGGACCTGGACTGTAGTCCCCATAGGTGCTATAAGCTGAGATGGGTCAAAGGCCCTTCTCGTGGTGGATATGGCAGAGATGGAGTTGGATGGGCCTGCCCCATTGTGGTAAGGCAGAGGGTTCTGCCCAATATCATTCCCGGACGGGGCCGGTGCAGCAGTGTTGAACACCAAGGCCTTCTGGTCCAACAGGTCCTGGACCGCATGCTTCAGCACCCAGCAGTTATCAGTAGAATGCCCCGGTGCACCCATGTGGAAATCACAGGTGACCGATGTGTCAAAATTTCTCCCCCTGGTGGCATTCGGGTTGGGCTCTTTCAGAGTCAAGTATTCACCCTTTAGCAGGGTTGGCAATAGTTGGGAAAGAGATATGGGTAGAGGGGTCAAAACCCGGTTCTTTCTGTTGGCTAACCAGGCCTCTCTTTCCTCCCTGGTAAAGGTCCTCCTTGGGTTTGCTGGTACGGAGGGAGTGAAATTGACATTCTGCGGGCTCTGATAAGACTGTTGGGCCTGTTGAGCCTGCTGGGGTGCCGAGATGTTCAAATGAAGTGGCTTCTTGGCTGGAGGAGCCTGGACCAGGTTCACCTCCCCTTCTTTTCAGGCCCCTGTCTTCTTAAATCCGGCCCCCTTCTTTTGGGCCATGGAGGCGGAGGAATCAGACTGCCCAGTTAGAGTAGAGTAGTCTATCAACCTTCCTGACCTGACCCCTTCCTCAATCCGGTCCGCCACTTGTACCAGGGCTGCAAAGTTGGTGGTGATCTGACCCACCAGATGGTTGTAAAAGGGCTGCCCTAGTGTGCCCATAAATGTGGAGATCATCTCCGGCTCTTGCATAGGTGGCCTGACCTGGGAGGCGGCCTCTCTCCACCTCTTGGCGTATTGCCGTACTGGCTCATCTTTTCCCTTGGTCATCCTCATCATGTCGTACCGGTCTGGCACGATCTCCGAGTTGAACTTGTACTGGTCCAAGAAAGCATCGGCCAAGTCCTTCCACCTTCTAATCCTTCCATGGTCCACTGTAGCGAACCACCGAAGGGCTGACCCGGTCAGACTCCTCTGGAAGAGCTGGATCAGTATGCCATCATCCCGGCCAAACTGGCACAGGGCCCCGCAGTATAATTTGAGATGGCTCAATGGGCAGCCCGTGCCATCAAATTTATCGAAGTCTGGGCACCTGAACTTAGCCGGTAGACAGACGTCCGGGTACATGCACAGGTCTTCGAAGGTGGTGCCTGCATGGCTGCCTCCCCCTTTACTTCCTTCAGCTCTGCCTGGATCCTCTCTATCCTGAGCAGCATTTTCTTTTCCATCTCATCCCTAGCCTTTTCTTTTTCCAGTTCTTTCTCAGATTCCGCTATATTTTCCCTGATCAAAATGGGTTCAGGGACTGGTTCAGAAATGGGCTCAGGCATGGGCTGAACCGGAGGCGGAATGTAGGCCTGAGGTGGTGGTGCCTGATGGGAAGTAGATGCCTGGTTCGGGGCTTGGGCCTGTTGGGCCTGAGCCGCCAGTAGGTCCCCCAGCATCTTGGCCAGACCGGCCACTTGCTCCTACAGTTGAGTAAAGTCCTGAGCAGGGACGGTAGCTTGGGTTTGGTTCTCTTCAGTATTCATTGTTCTGGCTTTGGATCTGGTCACGGGAGCAATGATTGCAAATAAGTGTAAATGTACCTGAGTTAAGAAAAACAAAGACACAAGTCAGCTTCCATTTAATTTGAAACACACCCCTATAAATGTAGACAGATAGGTCAGGTGAACACCAGTCCAAAAATCCTTTTTTTTTTTGTTTTTGTTTTTGTTTTTTTGATTGTTGGAATATTTTAGGGCTTCCAAAGGTCCCAATTTTTGATTTGATTTGATTGGTAAAAAGGAGACCAATCAAGGGTTCATGGAATATTCTAGGGCTTCCAGAGGTCCCACTTTTTTGACTTGATTGGTAAAAAGGAGACCAATCAAGGGTTTTTTATGGAATATTCTAGGGCTTCCAGGGGTCCCAATTTTTGATTTGATTTGATTGGTAAAAAGGAGACCAATCAAGGGTTCATGGAATATTCTAGGGCTTCCAGAGGTCCCACTTTTTTTTTGACTTGATTGGTAAAAAGGAGACCGATCAAGGGTTTTTTTATGGAATATTCTAGGGCTTCCAAGGGTCCCAATTTTTGATTTGATTTGATTGGTAAAAAGGAGACCAATCAAGGGTTCATGGAATATTCTAGGGCTTCCAGAGGTCCCACTTTTTTTTTTGACTTGATTGGTAAAATGGAGACCAATCAAGGGTTTTTTTTATGGAATATTCTAGGGCTTCCAAGGGTCCCAATTTTTGATTTGATTTGATTGGTAAAAAGGAGACCAATCAAGGGTTCATGGAATATTCTAGGGCTTCCAGAGGTCCCACTTTTTTTTGACTTGATTGGTAAAAAGGAGACCAATCAAGGGTTTTTTTATGGAATATTCTAGGGCTTCCAAGGGTCCCAATTTTTGATTTGATTTGATTGGTAAAAAGGAGACCAATCAAGGGTTCATGGAATATTCTAGGGCTTCCAGAGGTCCCACTTTTTTTTTTGACTTGATTGGTAAAAAGGAGACCAATCAAGGGTTTTTTTTTTTTGGAATATTCTAGGGCTTCCAAGGGTCCCAATTTTTGATTTGATTTGATTGGTAAAAAGGAGACCAATCAAGGGTTCATGGAATATTCTAGGGCTTCCAGAGGTCCCACTTTTTTTTGACTTGATTGGTAAAAAGGAGACCAATCAAGGGTTTTATTTTTTTGAAATTTGATGCATTTTAGAAGATTTTCAAGTTCTGAAGCTTGATTGACACATGTTTGAATTGAATTGATGTCAAAAAATATGACACTTTAGCTCATTCTTTCATTCTTTGAGATTCAACCTTAGGTTTAATCGTACAAGAATATTTTTTTTTATTTTTTTTTTTGACATTTTAATATTTTCTTTGGGGTGCCTAAGGGTTATACATAGTGTTTTAGGCATTTTATTCTGAAAATTTGGGCTGACAAGCCAATTTGTGCATTTTTTGAATGTATCCGGTATACTATACCGGATAAAAAATATGCCTTATTGTATCCGGTCATCCTAACCGGATAGATGCATATGCCTTTGTATCCGGATATATATACCGGATATGAACAGAACTGTTATTAACCGGCCTGAGTTGCCGGTTATTGCCGAAATGGCCCTTTTTGACTCATTTTTTCACCCGATTAGTTTTTTTTCATTCCCAATTGATGTTCACCTTAATTTGACCTTCAAAACTTGCCCCAAATTGGGCTTGGACATCATACTTGCAAAATTCCCTAAATTTAGGAAAAGAACATGGCTTTACCTTGCCACCTTGTATTACCTTCATTCAATATGGTATTCACATTATACCTTGGCCTGTAAAACATGCAAACGGCTTTCCCACATTTACACCCAATTCCCCAAACGCAATTGTGTGCTTTTAGCCGAAAACGTGTTTCTCCACCTTCAAGCGTATGGTTTTTGGGTTTTGGTTTAATTGGCAACTTAGAACTCAAGTCTAGTGATGCCCGGAATCGAATCACAGATCCCATTGTCATCACATCATTGACTCAAATTCTAAGGTAAATGTTTTCACTTTCACTTTCCGAAGTCACGACCTCGGTGCGCCAAGCTACACACATTCATGGTTCAACTTCCTAATAGGTAAAGGGTAGGCTGTGCAAATTGTTTCAAGTGCTCAAGTGCAATTTTAAATTGTGGTAACATTCACAACGTCCCAGCCCCTTGCCACTCTTTTTTGTAGCCATGCATTTAATTTCAAGCCAAGGTACATATGACAAAAATAATGAAGCTAAATACAAGCAAGCAAGCACCAAAGCAACTAAATATGTACAAAAAATATTACATGCCCAAAAAGTGGTATACAAAACATGTTATTTGCACAAACAACAATTAAATCATGTAAACATGCTTGAAACCCAAAAGCATTCCTAAAATTCCAGATTTTCATGCTCAAAGTGTACCATTTACCCCAAATTGAAGCCTAAAATTTTAGCACTTACTTGGCATGGTTCAAAAGTGTTTCAATGAGGTAAAATATGCTTTAAAATCTCCAGAAATATGCACTAAAATTTTCAGATTTCTCATGCTCAAAAGTGCTTCCCTTATACCCCAAATTAATGCCTAAAAATTTAGCAACTACTTGACATGGTACAAAAGTGTTTCCATGATGTAAAACATGCTTGAAAACCATCCTAATGGCTACTGTATTTACAGATTTTTGCTCATTGTTGTCATGCTCAAATCATGTCATCATATACCCCCAAAATCCCAAGCATGGCATAAAGCAAACATTGAGCACAAAAAAACCTTTATTCATGGGAAACATGCTTGAATACCCAAGACAAACCTGAAATTTCCAGATTTCCAACATTGTACATTTTTCATGGCATTCTAACCCCAAAAACCAATGCTAACACATAATATAGCAAAGTCATATAACAATGTGGGTTTTTCCCTTAAACCAAATCAAGCAACATGACCATGCCTTTATCCATGAAAAAATTTTAAACATCCCATTCAGATTTAAGATACAACAATATTCACAAAAAAAAATAAGCAAAATAGCAAGCATTCAAAAGTGAAGAAAAAGCATGAATATACACAAATAGGCTTAAATCCACAAATCCCCAGCAGAGTCGCCAGTTGTGAGACATGGGAAAAAATCACCGGAGTGATCATCCCTCCGTCAACACACGGGCTCATCGCAAAAGTGGGAGAGTCGCCACCATTCATGATTTTGGGGTGAGAATGGACACCAAAGATTCAAAAGTAGGCAAAAAATAGCCAAAAGACAAATTCTAGGATAAAAATAATCCTACTTGAAAATCAAATCCATAGATGGGTAAGGGGATTAGATTATGAACGGGGGAAGGTGTTAGGCACCCCCATTCATCCACACGAAGTGGTTGCCAAGTGTATGTTCATGCAAAAATAAAGTAAGAAAGCTTGCTAAAAATCATGAGAAACCTTGAAAAAGGTGAAATGTATTATATTTTCACATGAGAATCCAAATGAATTTTGGATTCTCCTCTTGTGTCAATATCATTTCTGGAACATTAAAGAGGTGGAAATCAAAACACAAGTTGCTCAAAACCAAGTCAAATCAAATCCGGGAAGTTTGGTAAAAAGTATGACATTTGCCTTGAAATCATTCAAATCCAATTCTAAATTGAACCAAACCAAATCCATTTGAAAGATTAGGGTAAATAAGAGTCTCATGCAAAATTTCACTTCATTCCAATGAAAAATCTAGGAGTTATGCTCCTTTGAAGTTGCTGCTGGGGAGTTTTAAAAGTGGTAAGTGGGCAACTTTGGAAAATTGTCTAGAAAAATCCACTACATAAAAGTCCACGAAATTTGGTGTGATTGAAGTTTGTATGGCCATCTTTCAAAAGAAACTAGCCTCATACAAAAATCCCTTCGGATGTGCCTTGGGTGGTCTCCCGAACAGGCCCCGAAGATCACAGATTTACCCAGAAAAGTACAAATGAACAGTTCTGAGTAGATCGGCTACCAATAATTCAAATAGAATCCAAAAATTATGAAACCAACTGGATTTGAAAATAGACTCATAAAGGAGTACTCAGAAACAAAAATCACTCGAATCGGACTTAAATCGAACACATGGCGGTCCGTCGAAGTGACAAGTTCTGTATTTGGACCTGAACTGTCCACTTAACTTCGACAGAGAGGTGTCAAAAATCCGCTAGATAGAAATTTGTGAAATTTGGTGGACATAAACTAGACAGCCCCACCTTTCCCATGGCTCTAGAATCACCCCAAAATTCATCCGGATGATGAAGTTATGGGCGTCCGAAGTAAGGGTACAGGTGCTGTCAAGTTAAGCCACTTTTGAAGAAAACCAAATCCGAAAATTGATAAAATGTGTGTGATCCGTGTGATATGAATCCAAAACCTTTGAAAAACATTTTAAAACACTCCAGAATTTGATTGAGGCCATTTATTGGAGATTTATCACAATGAATGTAATAAATCCCCAAATGTGAGCCTATTCACCAAAAAGGTGTAATATGTGTGCAAAAGTGAAAAACCAAGCAAGATCCATACACATGCATATAGATTCAACAAAATAGGTTCTAGCATAGCCTAGGGTTCCGTTCCATTATCGTTTCCCTCTGTTCTCTTTAAGATAATCAAGGGTACTTTGAATATGGAACGGTTTACAATCATTCAAAAAGGCCTTATGCTATATAGGTTCTAGCACTAGGGTCAATCCCCAGTCTCGTTTCTCCTAGATCCGCCTTCACGTTTTACGGCTAGGGGAGTCTTGAGATACTTTGAGCCAGGGAAGGATTTCCACACACAAAGAAGGCTTTACACTACAGAAAGGTAGAAGAAGAGATCTAGATCTAGGAATGTAAAGACAGAAAATAAAAAGAAAAGTTGAGGCTTACCTGAGTTCTGGAGGCGATTCCACAGCGGTTTTCTTCTTCTCTTGGAGTTCTTCTTTGCGAGAATTCAAAACAAGAGTTGTGTGCCATTTTCTCAAGGAGGAGGCTCCTATTTATAGGCAAAGGCTAAGGTCATTGGTAGACACAAATTAATGTCTAGAATCCCCCCAACCTAAACCCTAAGGTCATTTCCGCGATTTCCCCTCATTTAATGAGGGACATGATGGTAAAAGTGAAAAGCTCTCGGAAAACCCTAATTTTGAGCAAACATAAGGTATCCGGTATATCAGACCGGATAACAAAGGGCTTTAAGGTATCCGGTACCATGTACCGGATACATTAAGGCTCACATGTATCCGGTATGAGTATCCGGATACGGGAAGGAGTACTTGTATCCGGATTGAGTATCCGGATACAGGCAAAAGTTTATTTTCTTCAAATTCTGTGCTGGCTTTCCAGGAGATAATGATTTTTGATGATTCTTTGTGCAATTTGGGGTGTCTACACTTCCTCTCCCATGGTTCAGTCCCTAGCTATACATAATCACTTCTCGCAGGTAAATGCGTTCCGAACATTGCATCCATTGTTCTCTTTAGGATTGTTGCTCACTTGGTTATCTATTTTGACATCATCCTTTTGAGTGCTGCTTGGCTCCATCTTTGGATTCTCCTCAATGTTCATCTCAATATCTTTATTCATTTTGGATCGATCTTGTACTTTGACATCTTGCTTGTACACAACATAGCTAGAGTATCATTTGAGCAATGCCAAATAGAACCCCCAAGACATTTGGTAACTAATCATCCAAAGAGAAAAATTAGATTAATTTGTGTAGAGTACATCAATCATGTTCTCAGATAGCTAGAATTTCATTACTTACAGCAATGTAGTAATCCTTTATCCCATAGAAGAACCAAGTTATAGCACAAAGGGTAAGGCATAAAGATAAAGGGAATGGCATGTACTCCACACTTTTTGTTTTGATCACTTTTCTCTGTGAAAGAAGGTTACAAATCATAGTGTTAAAATTGGGGACTCAGTAATGTAGATTTTTGCATTAGATGAATCCTTCACTTGATTAACGCACTTGTTTTTACATCACTATATGATTTAATCCTTGCCAAGATATATCTATATATATATATATATATATATATATATATATATATAGATATATATTAATGGTTTAATGAAATGTTAATTAAAGATATTATTACCATGATGCTTAAAGGTGCGGCAAATACAGAGACAGAGAAGGTGCCACAGACCCAACCGATTATCATACGTCGTTTAGAACCATGTGCAAGTAGCATCGTTGAGAGAACAATTAGTCCAAAACCCCCTACTTTTAATATGAGAAAAATCTTAATTGTAGAGACCTGCAACCAAGTATCATGAAAGATCAGTAAAGTACTAGTAAAATATCAAAGAGAAAGTTAAATTGATTATTTAGAAATACTGAAGAAGCCTAAGGGTGAGAAAAGAGAAACAGAAACAACCACATAAAATGATGCCCCAACCATTTAATCTTTCAAGACTCAGATATTTCAACTGAAATAACTGAATATTTGGATTTCACTCATTTAGGCCTAGTTGGGGGTAAGATACTTTATTGATGCTTTATTTGAAAAGATAACAGCATTATTCTACATGCATGAAGTAGTACGTCATCTTTGATCCAAGAAAGCAATAACAGTTGGGCTTGTATCTGGCCATCTACTTTGTCTTATCGAAAAAATCCAAGGAAATAAAGAGTATGTGGTATCATGAATACTTCAGGTTTAGATTTGAACAAGAACCCCCCTCTCATATTACCTCAATAGAAGGGTCACAAATGGGGTTTAAGCCTCATCTGGATAAGAAAAAGAGACTTCCACTAATTCTAATAATTGGCAGAGATACCCATTTATAAGACAAATTAATTAAGACCAAATTTTTTAATTACTTATACAAGGTTCAAGGCCTGCAGATATAGTATGACGTCTTCCTCCACCAACCAACATCCTTTAATGGGTTCTGTCATACCAAGTTCATGGGGATACAACTGGGATCAGATAGACACTTGGAAGCATTTTTTCTTGGATAAAACCGTATCACAGTAGTTTTAATAAACACTCTATCCATACCTAGATTTCATGTTAAAGTTAATCAAACTCATTTGATATAAACTAGATAAAGCTTCATATCTAAAGTTGGCGAATCTCTTGTTTGTGATCCCTTTATTATATGGAAGCCATATAGATGAGCTGTTCAGGCTCATCCACAGTTCTTTTAACTTTTGAAGCCAAGAACAGCTGTTGAGGCTCATCATCATCTTGATTCTTCAAAGTCACATTTTACATTCATTAATGCTTGCATTCATGCATGGTGGATCTATATAAAGATATGTTAAGGAGAAATAGGTGCAAACCTTTGCTGCCTTTGGTGCATATACCAAGTATATGACTAGGTATATAGACTCTATTATGCATCCGAAGGCGTTGATGGTGATGATCAAAATCCCATCAGTCTTGATGAAGCCATAATACAGCAGTATCGTGGCACTGAAAAGTGCTACCAGATATGGTATTGATTGGAATTCTTCGGTCGATTTCTTCTTACAAATCCGATAAAAGGTGGGCCTACAAATCCAAAAAAAAACACATTAATTTGAGAATTACTGCTATATGCACGATTCTAATTTTTTTTCAAAATATAATGAAATTTTCACAGAAAGTTTTCTTTTGTCAATTTGACGTCTGTTACCTTAATTTTTTGCACAATCTTTTATTGGAACAAAATAATGAAATATTCATTGGTAATTTTCTGATTTTTTCTTTTTTTTTTTGGGTCTTTAGAGTGCAATATTTTCCTTGTATTCAAAGTTCAAAATCATACATATATGGATATATGGACACACACACCTATATATATATATATATATATATATATATATATATATATATATATATATATATATACATATACATACATATAGATATATTTATATATCTGTGTGTCTTTAGTCAATCCTCTTTTATGTAAACATTTAATAGAGTAATATTAAGATAAGTCATGTTTTTGAGGAGATAACTATATATGTTCAACAGTGCATGATTAATAATCTCTACTATCCAGTACTTTATAAATTTTTTATTGACGTTCTGGTTTACTATTTCTTCTTGTTACAACCCTTTTATTCACTTATATAACTTTTCTATGAACTCAGGTTATTTTTTCTAAATCTTTTTTTCTCCAATCATCTCATATATTTTATTATAGTTTCCAAGTTATCAAAAATTCTCATGGATTGCTTCTCTATTGATTTATATTTGTTTTCTGCAAAATTTAAAAATATATATATTGTGTTTGATTTTTTCTGCTTCCTGAATATATATAGATATGCATAGCTTCTCAATTTAATGAAGCGTAAATAAAATAATATATATATATATTTTTTAAGGAAAACCCACTAAGGCATGAATAGCCATAGTGGCACTCCAGCGGTGGGAGGAGGGTTGAGGCAGACCCTGACCTGTATATTAATACCAAAAAGAAGAGTTACACCTGCAAGGGGGGGACAACGAACCTTACCCCTACAAGAAAAACCAACAGCCAAAAGGAAGAGCAACAATGGGGGGGGGGGGGGGGGGGGAACATCTAGCCTAACCCCAACAAAACAACAAAACTACTGTTTGATGCCGTACAAACCAGTTCGGTCATGAAACAAACATTTTCGAACCTGAGAAGATAAATCTGAGTGAGCAATATAAAGTTTCTGTGAGGAGTGGGCACATCCCTCGTTGGCAAGTGCATCTGCCACTGAGTTTGCTTCCCTAAAGACATGCTTCACTGGCCGGTTAGAATTATTAAGTCTTTCTTTGATTTCTTTCCATCAGATAAAAAATTTCCATGGGACGGAAGCCAAACCATTAACAATATCAACCAAGACCTTGGAATCGGATTCAATATCCAGATCTTGGAAGCCTTGAGAGTCCGCCAATGGGAGGCCGTACCTTAAAGCAAGCAACTTAGCCAAAAGATTGGAGGTAAATCCATAACTAGCTGAAAACGCCACCTGGAAAAGACCGGTAGAATTGCGAATGACTCCACCGCCTCCCGATATTCCTGGGTTGCCTTTAGAAGCTCCATCCACATTCAAAATGAATGGAAAGGTCCTTTGTCGAAACCAACGAACAAAGAGAACTTTGGGGGGTCTGATATAAGGAGAAAAAATATTCATTTGATCCAATATCAAAGCACCTTCGAGCTTACAGTTTTTTGTATAAAATAATATGGGTAATATATGGGTAATATGGGTAACCCAACTCAGTAAATAAAATAATATGGGTAATATATATATATATATGTATGTATGTATGTATGTATGTATGTATATGCTTGTGAATACATTTGATGTAGAAACTTAAATTAAAATAAGTAATTATTCGGTCCCAAAGAACTTACATTGGAGCTAAGAAGACCAGGAATGACACAATGTTACCTACAAACAAATCCAATTATAAACAAAATAAAAACACGGAAAAGATATATATATTGATTTTTGTAGTCTTAAACACAGAGCGGATAGTAGAGATTGAGATCAATGTTTATACCCAACAGGCGGAAAGCAAAAGCCAGCTGATGAAGAGAAAAGCCTGCCATTACTGCAGTGAAGCTCTTTGCCAGTACTGATCTATCTCCAGCAAAGAACCTGCTGAAAGACCCTAACAAAGGCTTGGTTTTATAGGCACGAAAAGGTGGGCATGGTGACCTTGGTGAACGTAAGATTAGGCAGCGAAATGGCCACTCGTGCATTGCAAGTGACCACAGACCCTTTGAGTCACTTGGGTTTGTGTTTGTGTTTGCATGTGAGTGTAGAGTCCCATTAGTTGTTGCATTCAAGCTGTCTCTACTATGTAACACAAAACCCCGGCTGCCACATCTGAATTAGGCAGCTTTGGCTAATAGCGAGCTTTGATCATTTTCATTTTAATGTTATATGAGATACAGTTTCGTGGAGGGGTTGCATGGTATTTGGTTATAAAAGAACAAGGATGGAGCTCAAGGACCATATAAGGGCCTTCAATGGTTGGGACTTGGAAGCGAAAGGCTGATGGGTTCTGATCAAATTAAAAAAAATTTCGGTTCAGAAAGCTTTCATGAAATCGGATTATTCTAATCACCCAATTAATCTCTGTGAAGCGGATTTCAGTTGTGGGTTCTAAGGACCATTATACAATCCTTAAGTGTAGTAACCTAACTGAATATGCTTAGCTGAGTTGAGCAGCAAAACCCAACTTCAGTTTGCTAGTAATTTACTGAGTTGGTCCTAGTTTGGTTCAAAGCCGACTTTTGAACAAATGTTCTTAAAATCTTAATATATTTTGATGAATAAAAAAATATTTTTTTAAGGTTTAAAAGTTGTAGTAGTCAATTTAAAAATTATGGGTGATTTTATTACTTGAATTAATTTGAAATTTTTTATTATTTTAAATAAAAGTTTGAGGGATAAAATAGTCAAATTATATTTTATAAATTTGACGAGGGCAGTAAGTATTATTTACTCTTATAATATTAATAGATACATTATTAAACTAAGCACATGTGATAGGCTACAAGCCAAGAATATAATCACCAGCTCAGCTTGCTCATTGTGTCTTCAAAGTACAGAATCTCGTGATCATCTATTCTTTGATTGTGCATTTAGTAAGCAAGTATGGTCCACAACACTCTTGAAAATCAATCACCTCGGATCTCCACTAAATTGGCATCAAGATGTCTCATGGCTTCTCAATGTAGGGACTGGAAATGGCAGCCAAGCCTCCATCACCAAGCTGTCCTTTGCATCAGTAGTCTACAACATTTGGCGTGAAAGAAATAGAAGAATCTTCGAAGGCAAGCAATCGTCTCCAGCAGAAATTGCATCTAGCTCCCTATCTATTGATAACATCTAGTTTTTTGTCTCCTTCTTGGCCGCAGTAGCAGCCTGTCTAGCTATGTCCACGTCCACCTTCATGCTCATTTAGCATTTAGCATGACTTCCCCTCTTCTCCCACCTTTCCCTTTGTAATTATTCTTTTTTTATATACATCTTACATTTCCCAAAAAAAAAAAAAAACTTAACAAACTAAAATAATTTATTTTGTTCAATTATTTTCTAAAAAAAAATTGATTAAGTTGCACCTTGTTTTTTGTTCTTTTTTTTTGTCCCTTTCTCCCATTTACTCTTGACGTCCAAACATATATAGCCTAAGGATTATTTTAGTGCTGGTTAAATGATTAATTCACCGAAATCCAATCCAGTCCAATAAGATGTGTAAGAGAGAGAGAGTGTAGTGCACGCGTCTATGTGTATGAATATATATGAATATATTTATGTATGTATAAGTATGTGTGTGTTTGTATCTATGTGTTTGTATGTGTGTTTGTTTGTGCGTGTGAATGTAGTACATGAATATTTGTGTTCCTCCCAAATCCTGCTAGACTTGGCATGTGATGAACGTGTTGTGTTTATGGTGTGCGAGCATGCCAGTACCCATGATTACAATTAGTTGGATCGGGTTGCGACCCCAAGTGCCTATTGTGAAACATGGGAAAAATCACCGGGATGATTTCCCCTCCGTCAACACACGGGGCTCAACGTAAACATGGGAGAGTCGCCACCATTCAGAATTATAGGGTGAGAATGGACACCAAAAGATTAAAGATAAGCAAAAATAACTAAAAGGTAAATTCTAGAGTAAAAATAACTCTACTTGAAAATCAAATCCAGAGATGGGTAAGGGGATTAGATTATGAATGGGGAAAGGTGTTAGGCACCCCCATTCACCCACACAAGGTGGTTGCCAAGTGTTTGTTCATGCAAAAAAGTAAGAAAGCTTGCTAAATCATTAAAAACCTTGAAAAAGGATAAATGTATGATATCTTCACATGAAGATCCAAATGGATTCCAGATCCTCTCTTATGTCAATATCATTTCTGGAACATCACCAATAAATAGAAATCAAAGCAAAAGTTGCACAAAACCAAGTTGAGTCAAATCCGGAAAATTTGGTAAAAGATAATGCCATTTGTCTTGAGATCATTCAAATCCAATTTTAAATTGAATCAAACCAAATCCATTTGAAAGATTATGGTAAATAAGAGACTCATGCAAAATTTTAATTGATTCCGGTTGAAAACCTAGGAGTTACGCTCCTTTAAAGTTGCTGTTGGAGATAATTAAAAGTGATAAGTGGGCAACTTTGGAAAATCATTTAGAACAATCGGCTCCATATAAATTTATAAAATTTGGTGTGATTGAAGTTTATATAGCCATCTTTCAAATGAAACTAGCCTCATACAAAAACTCATTCGGATGTGCCTTGGGAAGTCTCCCGAACAGGCCCCGAAGATCACAGATTTACCCAGAAAAGTACTGATGAACAGCTCTGAGTAAATCTGTTGCTCACGACACAAATGGAGTCAAAAAATTATGAAACCAACTGGATTTAAAACTAGACTTCCATAAGAAAACTCAGAAACAAGAATCACTCGAATCGGACTTAAAACGAACACATGGCGCTCAGTCGAAGTGACAAGTTCTGTATTCAGACCAGAACTGACCTATCAACTTCGACAGAGAGGTGTCAAAAATCCGCTTGATAGAAATTGATGAAATTTGGTAGGCATAAACTATACAGGCTCACCTTTCCCATGGTTCTAAAATCACTCCAAAATTCATCCGGATGATGAAGTTATGAGTGTCCGAAGTAGGGGTACAGTTGCTGTCAAGTAAGGCCTTCTTTGGAGAAAAACAATTCAAAACTATGACAAAGTGTGTTCAATTCGTGCAAGATGAATACAAATCCTTTAAAAATCATTTAAAGACATTCCAGAATTGATTGGGGCTATTTATTTCAGATTTATCACAATAAATGCAATAAACCCGAAATGTGAGCCTATTCTGCCAAAACATGTGCTATGTATGTGTAAGTGTAGAAATCATTCAAGAACAATATAACAACATAGCATGCACTCATATTCATCAAAATAAGGTTCTAAAACAACCTAGGGTTCCGTTCCATTATCGTTTCCCTTAGTTCTCTCTCCCCGTTAAACACGGTTCTTCAAGATAATCTTGGGGTACTTTGAATAGGAACGGGTTTTCATAGAATCACAAGGCTTATAGCATGCATTTAGATCAACTAAAAAAAGTTTCTAGAACAACCTAGGGTTCCGTTCCATTATCGTTTCCCTTAGTTCTCTCTCCTCGTTAAACAAGGTTCTTCAAGATAATCTTGGGGTACTTTGAATATGGAACGGTTTACATAGATGCAAAAGGCTTATTCAAATAGGTTCTAGCACTAGGATCAATCCCCAGTCTCGTTTCTCCTAGATCCCGCCTTCACGTTTTACGGCTAGGGGGAGTCTTGAGATACTTTGAGCCAGGGAAGGGTTTTCATACACACATCAAGGGCCTTATTCCACAGAAAGGTAGAAGAAGAGATCTAGAACTAGAAATGTTAAAAACAGAAAATAAAAAAAAAGTTTGAGGCTTACCTGAGTTCTGGAAGCGATTCCGCAGCGGTTTCCCTCTTCACTCGGAGCTCTTCTTGGCAAAAGTTATTGGCAAGAATTGTTGGCAAGAGAGTTAATGGCCATTTGCTTAAGGATGAGCCTCCTATTTATAGGCAAAGGCTAGGGTTAGGGTTGGTGAGAGTGGTAGACATAACATAATGTCTATAGCCCACCAACCTTAACCCTAAGGCTATTTCCGAGATTTCCCTTCATTTAATGAAGGACATGATGGTAAAGGTGAAAGCTCTTGGAAAACCCTAATTTTGAGCAAAACTAGTGTATCCGGCATGTCAGGTCGGATACTCTAGCGCCTATGTGTATCCGGCATATGTTGCCGAATACATTAAGGGCTACTTGTATCCGGCATGTTCCATCGGATACAAACAGATGCACTTGTATCCGACCTGAGTTGTCGGATATAAGGAAAACTTGCTTTTTTCACATTTTTGTGCTGGTTTCAAAGGAAGCAATGATTTTTGCTGATTATTGATCATTTTTACTGTGCAATTTGGGGTGTTTACAACTGCCCCTCTTTGCGGGAGTTGCGAAGCAATGAGCTGCAAAGATTAGACAAGCCCAAATTGCACTCCCTTAACCATGATTTGCTTGGTTCAATTCAATTTTGTAAAAATAATTTTTGGGTGAAGATTTACCAAAAAGCCCTAACTTTAAGGGGGGCATTCCTCCAAGAATTCTTAAATTCCACTGAGCTCTCGTGGCTATGAAGTGGATTTTAGGCCTAAAAATAATATTTTTTGAAAACTGATTTTTTTATCAGACCAAGTTAAAAATTGAGTGAATATCTTTCTTTTGACCAACACATTTCCCAAAGTTGTCCCAAATTCCACTGAGCTCTCGTGGCTATGAAGTGGATTTTAAGGCAAAATAGGGATTTATTGTGAAAATAGCAGACTTTGCAGCTCATTTTTTTCCTTTATTTTTTTTCTCTTTTCTGTTTTTTTTTCTTTTTCTCTTTCTCTTTTTTATTGTATTTTTTTCTTTTTTGCTATTTTTTCTGTTTTTTTTTTTTTTTGCTTTTTTTCTTTTTCTTCCTTTTTGCTCTTTGTTTTTTTTTTTTTGTTGCAATACACTAAAATATCTTTCTTCCTTTGCAGCTTTGGCTACTTGACCACCTGAGTCAGATTGAGGAGATCAATCGGCACTTCTTCCCAAGCTTGAAAGTTCCCATTTTGATGAGCAACTAGGGGTGTCCTCACATTCCAGGGGATAAACAGGGCTGGTTTACTTTCTTGGCTACACTCCAAGATGATCAAGTGAGGTGGCCTGGTACTTATCAGCCCAATGCAGAGACTGTGATCAGTTTCTGTGAGACATGGGAAAAATCACCGGAATGATCATCCCTCCGTCAACACACGGGCTCAACGCAAAAATGGGAGAGTCGCCACCATTCATGATTTTGGGGTGAGAATGGACACCGGAATGTTCAAAAGTAGGCAAAAATAGCCAAAAGAAACATTCTAGGGTGAAAATAACCCTACTTGAAAATCAAATCCAGAGATGGGTAAGGGGATTAGATTATGAATGGGGGAAGGTGTTAGGCACCCCCATTCATCCACACGAAGTGGTTGCCAAGTGTGTGTTCATGCAAAGAAATAGAAAGCTTGCTAAAATCATAGAAAACCTTGAAAAAGGACTAATGTATGATATTTTCACATGAAGATCTAAATGGATTTTAGATCCTCTCTTATGTCAATATCATTTCTGGAATATCTCAAAAGATGGAAATCAAAGCACAAGTTGCTAAAAAACCAAGTTGAATCAAATCCGGAAAATTCAGTAAAAAGTATGCCATTTGCCTTGAAATCATTCAAATACCATTTTAAGTTGAACCAAACCAAATCCATTTGAAAGATTAGGGTAAATAAGAGTCTCATGCAAAATTTCACTTCATTCCGATAAAAATCCTAGGAGTTATGCTCCTTTGAAGTTGCTGCTGGGGATTTTTAAAAGTGATAAGTGGGCAACTTTGGGAAATTGCATAGAAAAATCCACTCCATAAAAATCCACGAAATTTGGTGTGATTGAAGTCTGTAGGACCATCTTTCAAAAGAAACTAGCCTCATACAAAAATCCCTTCGGATGTGCCCTGGGTGGTCTCCCGAACAGGCCCCGAAGATCACAGATTTACCCAGAAAAGTACAAATGAACAGTTCTGAGTAAATCGGCTACCAATAATTCAAATGGAATCCAAAAATTATAAAACCAACTGGATTTGAAAATAGACTCATAAAGGAGTACTCAGAAAAAAAAATCACACGAATCGGACTTAAAACGAACACATGGCGCTCCGTCGAAGTGACAAGTTCTGTATTTGAACCTGAACTGTCCACTTAACTTCGACAGAGAGGTGTCAAAACTCCGTTCGATGGAAATTTATGAAATTTGATGGACATAAACTAGACAGACTCACCTTTCCCATGGTTCTAAGATCGCTCCAAAATTCATCCGGACGATGAAGTTATGAGCGTCCGAAGTAATGGTACAGGTGCTGTCCAGTTAGGCCCTTTTTGAGTAAAACCAATGCCAAAATGTGACAAAAAGTGTGTGATTCGTGCAAAATGAATATAAAACCTTTAAAAATCATTGCAAAACCTTCCAGAATTGATTGAGGTCATTTATTTGAGATTTATCACAATAAATGCAATAAACCCCAAATATGATCCTATTCCACCAAAAGAGTGTAATATGTGTGCAAGAGTGAAAAACCAAGCAAGATTAATACAACAACATATCATGCATATAGATTCAACTGGATAGGTTCTAGCATAGCCTAGGGTTCCGTTCCATTATCGTTTCCCTCTGTTCTCTCTCCCCGTTAAACACGGTTCTTCGAGATAATCAAGGGTACTTTGATTATAGAACGGTTTTCAATCATTCAAAAGCTTTATGCTACAAGGGTTCTAGCACTAGGGTCAATCCCCAGTCTCGTTTCTCCTAGATCCCTCCTTCACGTTTTACGGCTAGGGGGGGTCTTAAGATACTTTGAGCCAGGGAAGGATTTCCACACACAAAAAGAGGCTTTATTCTACAGAAAGGTAGAAGAAGAGATCTAGATCTAATAAATAAAATACAGAAAATAAATGAGGGTTGAGGCTTACCTGGGGTTCTGGAAGCAATCCGGCAGCGGTTCCCTTCTTCACTCGGAGTTCTTCAATCTCCAAAAACTTGGGTCTTTTGCTTGAAGAGAAGCCTCCTATTTATAGGCAAAGGCTAAGGTCATTGGTAGACACAACTTAATGTCTAGAACCCCCCAACCTTAACCCTAGGGTTGTTTCCGAGATTTCCCCTCATTAAATGAGGGACATGATGGTAACAAGTGATTTCTCTCGGAAAACCCTAATTTTGAGCAAACTTAATGTATCCGGTATATCAGACTGGATACACAAGGGCCTTAAGGTATCCGGTACATGGTACCGGATACACTAAGCACTGCTTGTATCCGGTACTTGTTACCGGATACGAAAAGGCCTGCTTGTATCCGGCCTGAGTTACCGGATACAGGTAAAAATTCATTTTCTTCAATTTCTGTGCTGGCTTTCAAGGAGATAATGATTTTTTATGATTGTTTGTGCAGTTTGGGGTGTCTACAACTGCCCCTCTTTGCGGGAGCTGCGAAGCAGTGAGCTGCAAAGAGTAGACAAGCCCAAATTGCATTTCCTTGAGCATGATTTGCTCGGTTCAATTCAATTTTGTAGAAAACAATTTTTGAGTGGAGATTTGCCAAGAGGCCCTAACTTTAAGGGGGGCATCTCTCCAAGAGTTCTTAAATTCCACTGAGCTCTCGTGGCTATGAAGTTGATTTTAAGCCCAAAAATAGGATTTTTTTTGAAAAAATGATTTTTTATCAAACCAAGTTGAAAATTGAGTGGATATCATCCGTTTGACCAGCACATTTCCCCAAGGTTGCCCTAAATTCCACCGAGCTCTCGTGGCTGTGAGGTGGATTTTAAGGCAAAATAGGGATTTTGAGAAAATAGTAAGAAATATAGCACAAGTTTTTTTTTTCTTTTTTTTCTTTTCTCTTTTTTTTCTTTTCCTTTCTTTTTTTTTTCTTTTTTTTCTTTTTTTTTTTCATTTCCTTTTCTTCTCTCTTTTTTTTTCTTTTCTCTTTTTTTTCCTTTTCTTTTCTTTTTTTTTCCTTTTTTTCTTTTTTTCTTCTTTTCTTTTCTTTTCTCTTTTTTTTTTCTTTTTTTCAGCTTTTTTTTTCTTTTTTTTTTCTTTTTCTTTGGTATCCGGTATGTATATCCGGATAATCAAGGGCTCACTTGTATCCGGTCTGAGTGACCGGATACCCAAGCTTTTATAAGTCGCGCGCGACCGCGACTTTTCCCCTTCTATTCTTTCTTCTCCGATTATTCAGACCGGCTACAGACCTTTCTTCTTTGGCGACCGACGATCCTCCTTCTTCTCTGGCGATCTCCGACGACTCCGGTGCTTCCTTTTGCTGCCGGTGACGGCCTGTGACTCCGGCAACTTCCATTGTCGCCCATTTTTGGCCGTGGTCGAGCCCTAGCTCCATTTCTTCAGATTTTTGGTGGTTCTCTCAACCCAACGCCCTTGTCCTTGCTCCGGTGATCTTCTTTGAGCTCCGGCGACTTATTCTTTATCAATCTGACTTACCTGTTTGTAATCAGGTACCCCTTTTATTGCATTGTTAATCAACAGTGATGGCTTGGTATGTTCTTGTTTAGCTTAGCACCGAATTCCCACTAGCATTTTCCATTTTGTGAATTGATTACTCTTGATTGCTCGCTTCTCCATGTAAGCAAGATCAGTGAACATACTTGGCATGTTTATCTGCAATTGGATCCAGGATAGTGATAATTCCGCCCAATTAACATGCTTTTGGGATTAGATATCATGCTCCATATGCTTTGACTCCACCATGATTAATCCATCAGCTTGCATGACCACCCCATGGTAGACAATTTTGATGAATTTTGAAGCATGCTTACATTTCTTGAATGCTACAGATGTGTCTTTGTTCTCGCAATTGGCTCCACTTTTCTGTAGCTTGCTTTGTCCACGAATTTCTTTTCTTGCAATTGTTTTGGACAAACCATGATGGCAATGTATCAACCTTTGTGATGTTATGACTTTTTCTTGCATCGATGGGAATTCCTGCTGATGAGGAATTCTGACTGAATTGATTGCTTTCAAATACCATGCTGTGCTTCTTTTTTTTCTACAATTTTGCTTTGGCTGTCTATTCTTGAATTGCCCGCTGACGAAGATCCAATTGCATGCTCCTTTGATTGGCACCCGGTTAGTGGTGATTCTCTGTTGAGTAAGCCTTGCCGGTGTTGAAGGATTTCTACCGACCATATAGCATTTCCTCTTTTTTGGTAATTCTTGATAATTCCTGGGACTGGCTTGTATCCGTCTTGAATCTTTCCAGAAACATTTGAACTGAAACAAATAACAAGATTAAGTTAGAATTCCTAGCTTTGAAGAGACCAAGGTCCTAATAAATTTGAATTGAACCTAGACCAAGAGCAAAGTAATATTCCTAACAATCTTGATAACAGCAAAGTAGGATTCCTGATAAATTTGAACTGAATTTAGATTCAAAGTAAAGTAGGATTCCAGCTAAATTTGAACTGAAACTCATAGGACACTTCCCTGTTGTCTGTAGATGGCTAGGAGTCGTTCCCGGGTTAGAGAGGATGTTGACCTTGCGGACCAGCCTTTCACTTCGCGGGCTCGGATAGAGGTGAGTTCTAGTGCCACCTTGTCTGAGCCGTTAGGTGACTCCCGAGAGAGCTCTGCTGAGGTAGGCTTTCAAGTTCTTTCTCTCTTTTCTTTCTTCTATTCTTCTTTCCCATACAACCTTCACACTTTTCTCTTGAAATTTAGCCCGTGGTTGCACCGGCTCGGGGTCGAGGCAGAGTTCAGGATCAGGCCCCTGAGGGCAAGAGAGGCCGTGGTCGAGGCCGAGGCAGAGCCAGAGGTGCGGCTCAGGAGGGCACTGCTGTAGCTCTATCAGGGGTCTCCGAGCAGTTGAGGGCCTCTGTTCATGACACAGAGCTCCTCAGTGGCTTGGATAGCCACCCCTCTATGTGCATCAGGGCCGATGTGCCGCTTCCATATCATTCTTCCCATCTGCGGGGTAGTTGGGGCAGATTTAGTGAATTAGCTCAGTCGCTTTCCCCGGCACTCAGGCGGGAGTTTGGGAGGTGCCACCTGGATCACTTCCTCAGCATTCCATCATTCAGAGCCGACCGTCCACTCATTTTTGCCATGATGGAGAGATATTTCCCAGAGACTCAGTCGTTCCATCTGCCGGACGTGGAGCTGGGGATCCGCCCCTCGGATTTTGTGATGATCACCGGTATTCCATTGACTGGGCGGACCATCGTCTTGGATCGGCCTTCTGCCGAGGATATTGGTTTTCTCTTGGGATATCAGGCCCTGCCACCTGTTGCTTGGGATGGGCGGAGTGGCTGACTCTCCATTAGTTGGCTGCGGGAGAGTCTGGCTCGACATTTTGAGGGGAGGCACAAGACTGTGGCTGTGGAGGATGCTGCTTTTGTTCCTATCTTCCGGCACGTATTCTTGCTGATGTTGGGGAGCTGCTTCTTCCCGGAGGATACCACTAGCGTTAGTCCACTCTTCTTGGATGCCTTGAGGGATCTCCGCCAGACCTGCCAGCTGGCTTGGGGTCGACTCATTTATGGGACCGTCCTGGCCGGGTTATGCCGAGCGGTTCGAGGCTTAGCATCTCCGAGAGGTGATGGAGTCAGCAGCAAGTTTTTCTGGCAGATTTTACAGGTATTGAACTTCACCTGTCTGGTTTAATTTATTTAGGCTTTATCCCTTCTTATTTCTGCCTCATTTTCCTTTTCCAAGTGTTTATGTACACCTATATGACCTTCTTCCGCCCCTCCCCGGTTCCTGAGGTTGCGGATTTCCCTATGGCCCTGCGATGGTCGGCCCAGGTTCGAGATGCTGATAGGAGCCAGCCTCGTACTGCCCGGGTGCACCTAGACCGTGCCCGCCGACCTGATGTAAGTCCTTTATCCTTTTTTCTTTTATTTCCTTTACTGTATCTTGACTGTACCTGACTGTTTCCTTTTTTGCAGCTCCTCCTGTCCCGATTTGATGACGTGGATGTTGGAGTGGCTCGTGAGATGGCGGTACAGGACGCCTTCGATAGAGATCGACGACGTCAGCCCTACCAGTGCTTCCTCGGGAGGCTTGGTAGGGTGATGTACTTAGGAGAGCGCCTGTACTTCCAGCACACCAGCGCACTTCGTATCCCCGTCCATCCTCCTCCTGTGGGTCCCGACACACTCCTCCCAGGCTTTGATGTTGATCAGTTTGATCACTTCCTGAATGCAGAGGGGCTCACAGTAGCTGGAGATTACGACGAGTGGTTCCAGCGGGTATCTATAGGATGCTTGATGGATCGACCCACTTGTGCCGGGGTGACAGAGATCGGCGGGATCCATATCCAGATCCATGAGGACACGGTAAGCCTTGTACTCTTCATTTTTTTATCCCCTTTTCCTCCCTTATGCATTTCTGACCCTGCTTCTGTTCTTGTTGGCAGGTACACGAGCTGAATACTATCCGGGATCGGTTCGAGAGCCAGCCGGCTGCGATCGATGATATGATCGCTGAGCACGATGCGGTCGTGGCCCAGCGGGATGCCCGGATCAGGGAGCTGGAGGCCTTGGTTGCTGAGCTCCAGGCTAGACAGGTATCTGGCCTTCTTGTTTCTTTCATTTTCCTGTTTCTGATATTCTGATATGCTTGTTTGACTTGTGCAGGGCTCGGTCCCAGATCAGGATGTTGCCTTCGAGCATGATTTCCTCATTCCTGACCCGTCTCCTGCTCGGGCTACGGATCCTGTGGATGTCCCAGCTGCTGATCCTGGTGATGTTCCACCTACCGATGCCCCAGCTGCTTCTGCGGATGCCCCGGCTGTTCCTTCATCTCCAGTGATGGTTCCTGAGCCGGAGGAGGTCCCTGCTGCTGACCCGGTGGATCCGGATCCCCTAGTGCCTGCTGTGGATATCCCTGGTATGCTTTCTTTAATTTTTCCTCTTTGGTTTATTCTGATGCTTTCATTTCTGATTTTTTTTTTTCTGTTGATCCAGATGTTTCTGCTCCTGGCCATTCTTCTGCTGCCGGGCCTTCTGGAGCTGCGGGAGCAGAGCCTGCTATGGCTGAGGGTCCAGTTGGGCTGGTTGCTATTGAGCAAGAGGCTTCCTCCCCAGATTCCACTCCTGCTCTACCCCCAGACATCGAGGAGTATTGCCTGGAGTATCAGCTTCAGTAGGTGGTGGGTCGGCATCCTCGCCATGCAGCCGAGCGTATTCTTGCCTACTCTAAGGGCAAAGCGCTTTGAGGGAGAGGCCGTAAAGGTGGACGCGGCTGAGGACACATGGATGATCCTGCACAAGAGTAGTAGATTAGGATTTTTTCTTTTCATGTATTGATCTCATCATTCCTTGTACAAAAAACTTGCATATATATGAAAAAAAAACTTTTTATTCATTCTATCTTGTCTTGTACATCTTTTGTTTTCAATTTCTTGCAAATATGACATGTAAGCAGGTAAAAAATTCGGATTTTCCATCCTTAGCTCTTTTTTTTTTTGCTGTTTTTCTTTGTATCCGGTCTGACATACCGGATACATTGATTGGTATTTGTATCCGGTATGTTATACCGGATACTCATGGCATCCTTTGTATCCGGTATACTTAACCGGATATGAATAAACCCTTGTTTATCCGGTCTGAGTTACCGGATACATTAAAAGATGCTATAAATGCAACCAGCCTCGGGATTTGAGCATTTTTTATGAGTTTTTGAGTTCAGAAACCCCCTTTTTCGCCTTTTTCTTCTTCCTCTTGAGTTCTAGCTTGCTCCCATCACATCCAATGGAATCCGGATTATTTTCTGCCCCATTACTATCTGTCCACACTGCCTCCCCTGCAAAACAACCTTTTAGATCAAAACCCCCAAATCTCACTAGGTACAACCCTGTGGATTCCTTTTACACAAGGTGGGTTAACTCTATAACCCTAGATGAGGAGAGGAGATGGGATTCTACTAATCTAGGCCATACCCTGCTCATTCCCAAGGTTCCCTTCAGGTGGGAGATTATAGAGGCCATGATTGGTCATTGGGTTCCTGACCTCAACTTGTTCCGTTTTGGGAACCATGAGATGACCCCAACCATTGAGGAGGTGGAAACCATCTTGGGCTTGAGGTTTGATGAGAAGGTGGTGAATCCACCTCTAAGGCCCAGTTACAAAAAGGAAGCTTCTACTTTTTTGGGCATAGGGAAGAAGGACTTGGGGGATTCTGACACCCTTTTGACCCTATCTAAGGCTTTTTTGACTGAGAAGCTTTTGAGAGGGGAGAACAAGGAGGCCCGATTCAATGCGTTGACCCTGATAGTGGTCAACCAGTTGCTTTTCCCACGGGATGATGATGAGGTGGACTTGGCCTTGATTTCAGTGATATGCCAGGTTCGGGAGAGGGAGAGGTTGGCCCCTATGATTTTAGCTGGGATGTATCAGGCCTTGACCGACTGCTACAATAGAAAGTCGAAATGCTTCCTAGCATGTGCCCAGATCCTGCAGGTAAAAAAAAATTTTATATATATATATATATATATATATATATATATATATATATATTTTTTTTTTGCTTTTTGGCTTTCTTTTTGCCTTTTTTGCTTTTTTTTTTATTTTTACAATGTGCTGACATATCTCTCTTCCTTCGCAGCTTTGGCTACTTGATCATTTGAGCCAGATTGAAGAGATCAATCGACACTTCTTCCCGAGTCTAAAAGTCCCCTTCTTGATGAGCAACAGGGGGTGCCCCAATATTCCAGGGGGCAAACAGGGCTGGTTCACTTTCTTGGGCTCACTTCAGGAGGACCAGGTGAGATGGCCTGGCACTTATCAGCCCAATGCAGCGACAGTGATTAGCTTCCGTGACCGCAACTTTCTGATCCTAGCGGGCCTGAAGCATGCAGTGCTGTATCTTCCTCTGCGGGTCCTTCGTCAGTTCCGTGCGACCCAGGGGATTATCATCCCATGTGGATATGAGGATCGTCTTGGGCCCCTTTCTATGAAGCTGAATGCCTGGTTGATGAAGGAGTGGTCCTATGTCCGCTTCATGCATGGTCCAGTCTTCTCAGAAGCCCATGTGAAGGATTATCTCTTCTGGATCAAGGAACAGATACAGACTCAGGTCCCGGTACCCGAAGATCCTCCTGTAGTCTTGGCTCCCACCTATGAGGACATTCTAGAGTCTGAGCGGGCTTCTCATAAGCGGCTTCAGCAGATATGGGTACGGGAGGCCCAGGAGCTCAGGATACAGGGCACTTATCTGGAGAGGCAGCTTGAGGAGCAGATCTCACGCCGTATTGCCGTGGAAGAGAAGCTGGAGGAGCAGAGGCAGGCCCGTCGCTTCGAGGTCCGTATGATCCGGCAGAAGTACCAGGATACTTTGGCCAGCCTTAGGAGTATACGGATCAGGCAGGCCCTTTCAGATGAGGTCATTTCCTTCTTGAGTGATCCCGCTACAGAAGGGGCTTCAGGAGTCATTGTAGCTCAGGCAGCTCGGATTCGGGAGCTTGAGGAGTGGCTAGGAGACAGAGACTAGCTTTATTTCCTGCATTATTATTTTTTTTCTACCTTTGTACCAAAGCAAACTCCAATAGTGGAAAGACAAAAGATTTAATGCAAAATAAAATTTTTATATTATTGGCCTCAGAATGCTCAGATGCTTGTAAAAACAAAGGTTTTATGAAAAGTATTTGATTTATCATCACTGGCCAAAGTATAATTTTTCCTTTTTATATTTTTTTTTTATTTTTTGAAATTTGGTCCATGCACTTAATCACCTATAATTAAAGGAATTAAAACCAGGTTAAATAATGAAAAGGGTAGTCCACAAAATACTGAGGGATCAGAACCGTCCATCTTAGGACCTTTAGAGTCATCCCTAAATGCCAAAACTGCCCCATTCTGCTCATGCCAACTTTGATTAAGGCTCAGATCCCCATGATCAACTCAACCTCTGATTTTCTTTCATTTTTCTTATTTTTTTTTCTTTTTGCCTTTTTGCCAATATTGCCCCTAGCGCCAGTTACGGTTTTCACTAGGGCCGGCTTCTGAATTCCGTCATCACCCATCTTACTCTGATATTTGAATGAACAAGCTAAGATCACCGAGGGCTTAAAAATAGGACGAAATAAAGGCTAGGCTCAGTTTATGAAAGAAAGGGTATTAAAGGCCCAAAATTTTTCAAGTGCGGAAATAGGTCAACCGGATTTACAGTCATGATAAATTTACCCATTTTTCCCCAAATTGCATTCTTTGCATCTTTTTTCACACTTGGCTTTCATTTGCCATTTTTCATTCTTTTCCTCTCTTTTTTTCTTTTTTCCTTAACTTTGCCCCAATTGGCTTTGCCCCAATTTGACTGTAAATCCGGTTTGGGTTGATCAAAGAAACGAATTGGCTCAACTTGGCTAGACTAGGGAATGAAATTTTGAAGGAAGTAAAGAAAAATGGCCTCGGATCATTTCCTAGAAATTGTGCGCGCGTGGGAAACGCGGCACGGGGTAATTCGGAGTCGCCACCGCCTGATGAGGTGCAGGCGGACACCTGGGTGCCTAATCTTGTTTATTTAGGGCTTTTGGGTCTGCGGCTTGAGATTCTAAGTCGGTTCTCGGTTGCGGGCTGGGGAAGTCCGTAGACACCCCAATCCACCCCGTCGGATGACGGGTCCCGTGGGTTCCCTACTTTGAGTCAGCTTTCTAATTGGTCTTCACCCGATTCCTAATCCAGCATGTAACTTGATTGAGTCTTGGCGGGACCGCCTGAGTTGGTGTAGGTCCCTTTAGTTGATTTTATCTTTAATTTTAGGGTTTTCCGAGTCTGATTTGGTGGGCCCCGTTGGAAGGCCCAACCGGTGTCCTGAATGGGCTTGAGTTGGCCCGTGTGCCCTTGTGGGCCTCGGCCTATCCTAGGAGGCCCTGGGGGCTTTGGTTAATGTATTGATTTTACATGGGGGTTCCAGTTTGATTATTGAGTTATTTTCATGCAGGTGGTGGGCCGGATTGGTTTGTGGGCCCCTTAGGCAGGCCCACCTGGTGGCCAAGTGATTTTCTGTTATCTCATTTTAGTCTTGCCAAAGTGGGCTGGCCCCTGGGCTTGGGGCCCATGATCCAGATTTCGGGCTTTGAAAGCCCTGTGCTTCAAAGCTAGGGTTTTTTACCCTAACTTGGTTCGGTTAGCGGGCTTTGGTGGGCTCGACAGGCCCTAGCCCATGGTCTCGGCCAAACCAGGCATTTTATGCATCCATACACATCACAAGGTTCGGGCGGGCCGCATTGGGCTTGGCCCGTCCGCTTAAATTGGTTCATTTTACTTAGGTTGTTTAATTAGCATGCATTTGGTTCATTGGGCTTGGTGGGCCCCGTTGGAAGGCCCACAAGTGTGCCGGGTCGGACCGGTTGGTCCGGATCCCTAGCTGGGTTTCCGGGTGTCCCGGAAACCCTATCGGTTCACTAGTTTCGACGAATTACACATCCAAATTCGGCAAGTAATCAGAATCTGCAAAAAAAACATTTCTGTGCGTATCCGGAAACTCAGGCCGGATACGCGCGGTCTACAGGTGGTCCGGCCAAGGTATCCGGATACACAGTGGCCATAGGTCATCCGGCCTGAGTATCCGGATCACCCCAAAATGGCCCTTTTCGAATTTTTGGCAGCTGGGATGGCCTCCAGGGGTTCCTAGGGGGTTTCTAAGATCTTGTGGGCCCCCGTGAGGGCCCACGCAGGTTCAGACTTGGGAGAAGCCACACATGGCTTCTCCTTCTGTTTTTCTTGGCAATGGAAAGGGGGTACATAGCAATGGGGAAGGGGTTCATGCTTGTGGGAATGATGGACCATGCAAAGATCCTTAGTGATTATCCAGCCAAAGAAGCGCAACCATAGTTACCTAGCATGGTATTATCCAAAAAAAACATCAAATGCATGCTTGGACAATAGGAAACCACACGTTGGGTGAGGGGATCATGGAGCATGCAAAAGCTTTTACTGCGGCAATAAGATATCAATCAATCTATATACCTCAAACAGATAAAATCTCGAAGAAAGGAGAGAGGAGGGGGGCTTATCATGGGGTACATTTGATTATATTAAGAAGGGACATGCTCCCTTGGGAAGCTACTTGATGTAAGCTTATGGACAGCAGCTAAGAGAGATTAAAAACATGCTAAAACAAGGCTCCCAAGCTTCCTTAACACAGCCCACGTGACCCCCATACTGATGGATGCATTCATGCTATGAGAAAGGTGGTAAAGAACGTGGTTGCACCACCATGCAAGTGTTCATACCAAGCAAGAGGGGAAAACAAGAGAAAAGATGCCGGAAAAATCTAATTTTAATATATGTTAAGTACAATATGGTGAGGATTCTTACCTGAGGTCCTTGACCTCTTGTGCAAGGAGGTGGTATGCCTTAGGGGTGATGCAGCACCTGGAGACCTCCTTGGAACACCAACAGCAACTCAAGTCCTTCTTCTTTTAGTAGGGATAGAGAGGAGGAGGAGAAGGGGGGAAGGGCTTGGGATGGTATGGGGGCCAAAAGGGGTTGAAGAGGTGGGGATTCGTGTGGGAGAAGAGTGGAGGGAGGAAGCTCAAGACAGCCAAGAAAAGCCCAACCCCGGAAATGAGCTGCTGGTTTGCTATTTATAGAAATTTTAATGTATCCGGCAACTCAGGCCGGATACACTAAGGCCTCTTCGTATCCGGACTTCAAGTCCGGATACCCTAGCTTCCCTTTGTATCCGGTTTTCAAGTCCGGATACGAGACATAATCATTCGAAAATTAAATGCCGCCGCGAATTTGTCGGGCGATCGGCGCGGATCTCGCGCGAATATCTTGATGTATCCGGTCTTCAAGTCCGGATAAGAAGGGGAGGCAGTGTATCCGGTATAGGTAACCGGATACAAATCGAAAATTTACGGATTTGCCCCTTGACTTGACCGATTCGACTGACTCGACCGATTTGACCTTTTTTGATATCTACGGATCGCCCGTACGAAAATTTTATATTTAAGATTTAGTTCCTGAGATATTTTGCTGCGTTGGCTGCCACGTGTGCAGTTCTTGCGCCACGTGTGCAGTTTCTGGTTTTGCTGCTCGGAAACTTTGACAGATCATATCTCCTTCATCCGAACTCCGATTTGAGCAAACTCAATTGTGTTAAACTCGTATCGGAGCCCTCTATTTAATGACATGGGGCTAAGCACTTGGCACGGATCCCGAGAAAAGGTCAACTTTTGGCTTTTCCTTAAGTTTGACCGCCCTTAGAATCTTTATCCGGACTCCGATTCCTACAAACCCAGTTGCGCTGGGACCGTGTCGGGATTCTCTATCCATTGGGCTAAAGTAAGGTATTTGGCACGGAAATCGAGGAAAAGTCAACTCTTGGCTTTTCCTTAAGTTTGACTGCCCTTAGAACCTTTATCCGGACTCTGATTCCTGCAAACCCAGTTGCGTTGGAACCGTGTCGGGATTCTTTATCCAACTGGATAGACCAAGGTGGCCAAATTTTATCTGATTTAAAGGTCAACTTTTCACCCCTTCAGGGTTTGACTTCTTGGCTGGGTTTTACACTTTCTGGCTTTTTGGGAGCGCAAAAATGAGGTGCTTACAGCTGCCCCTCTTTGCCGGAGTCACCTTGCGGATGAACGGCAAAGAGAAAAAGAATCTCGTTTTTGCGCCTGGCATTTCCATCGACATGGTTGACGAGCTAAGTCCTTTGAAATTTTCACTTGGAGAGGGAAGCGGCCAAATCATGTGGCGTCACCTCCTGGCTTCAGAGTTTCCTTACCCTTTGCTTTCGGGTTTCTGAAGGGCAACTCTTCAGCCTTTGATTTAAGTTTGAAAGAGATGAGATTGGACTTGAGCTCGCCAACCTGTTTCGGCGTTGATGCCAGATACTGGACAATATTCTTTCTTCTTGTTTGTTCCATTAAAGCCTTTAGGTGATTTTTGACTTTTGATCCATTTTATGTCTTTTACCCGAAGCTTACCTTTCTCTTGACGGTCAAGGGTTGGGTTAGGATGCGGACCGAGTGGGGAAAAGAGGAAGGGAGAGTGGAGGAGGAGCGGCTGTTGGTGAAGAGGTGCTCCCAGCGCTGTCCAGTGCCTCAGAGGGGCCCACACACCTGCTCTAATCTATTTACAAAAGTATGAAATCAAAATTACAAAAGGGGCCATCTTGCCCGGTGATATCTTCATTTATGCTTCTTCTTCTTCATGTCTTCTTGTCCCTTCTTTGGTAGCTCTGGCTTGTTCTCTTAAAGAGGCTCCCACGCTCGCCAATGACAAGGATTGAATCAAAAGGAGAGGCAATGAGGAAAGGACTCCTTCCCAATCTCCAGCCCCCTGGGAAGGATGCTCCACTGGGGATAAGCGGGGATTCCTCACTCTGCCATTTTCCTTTATACGGCCTTCTCCCTCTGCTTGGGTGCGAATTCTTCGTGTTCGTTCAAGCTTTTGTCGAGTGCGAGAGGTTCCACCAGGGATTGATACGAGCTGGCTTGTCTTCTTTCCGCTCTTCTTCGCAAAGCCGGCCTCTTCAAACCGGGCAAGGCTTGAGAAGTTCACATCATCAAGTATCTTACTGCTTGGGAGGACTCAACTGGGGATGCAAGGATGTCGTTCTTTGTTTGCTGAAGGTCTTCCACTGGGGATTTTGGAGACGACGTCCGTCATCTCACTTTCGGCGCACCTGTGAAGGCAGGCAAAGACGACATGTTAGCCATGGAATAGTTGGGGAGTGCAAAACATTTCTCTTATTCTCTTTTTGCTCTGAGCCTTTTGCCCATTGCAGCCAGCAGCGGCCCTTGCCAAGGTTAAGAGATTATCAACTCAGGTTAGTGGCCCAACATGGAGCTCAAAACAGTTAAGCAGAATAATTATAGAGAAAACAGGTGTGTCAGTGTGTGCCTGTGTATGCAATATCAACGAAATTTCCCAAGGTCAGAAGGGACTTGGAGCGCTTGGTATTTTCAGAAGCATCGTCATCACGGGCCACTGTGAAGTCGTTAACTCGGGCGCAACCTGCCGGTTCGGACCCCTCAGATCTTGTGCAATTTCCTCAGTTTACTGTCTGCCACTGTCACTGTTCTTGTCTGTATCTCGCTCTGCTTAATCCAGATGCGACCAGTTCTTCTCTCTTCTTCTCTCTCTTTTTTTTTTTTTTTTTTTTTTTTTTTTTTGATTGACTAACCACACAACGCCCTTTTTTCGGGTTTTCGCCGTGTCCAGCCTTTTTAGGAAACTCTGAATTCCGTCATTGCTGATGAACGCAGACCTAACTGTTTGCCTTGATCATTCCTTTCAAGATCCGAGAGGTCTTAGAGATAGGACGAAACGTAGGCCGGGTCTCGGTTATGAAAGAAGGGATAGATGGCTCAAAAAGCTTAATTGTTTGGGTTTGCAAAGTGTGCTACTTTTATTATTGGTGGGACTTACATCCTGCCTTATTTGTATCTCTATATTTTTGGCGGGGCAAATATTTCCCCATTTTCTGTGTTTCTTTCTCTTTTCTTTCTTTTTCCATTGCATTTTCTCTTCTTTTTGAGGTTTTTTTCTAGGCAAGACTGCCCTGTTTCTTTTTGCTTTGCCAGGAATGCCCCATTTGATGTGTAGAACACTTGCAATGGGTTGAAAGAATTTTAAGGCTCAAAATTGTTTAACTAGGGGAGAATTTTAAGGTATTTGGAAGGATTTACAGTCTAAAGGAGAGTCAAGGATGGCCTCTCTTCATTTCCCAATCAGAATGATCTTAGGCATAGTACAGTTTGACTGCGTCTGCATTTATCGGCTCAGGAAAAATTGCCCCGTCCATTTCTTGTAGGATGATTGCTCCTCGGGACAGAACCTTGTGGACTACGAATGGCCCTTCGTAGTTTGGCTTGAATTTCCCTCTGTTGTCCTCTTGATGAGGAAAAATTCTCTTTAGTATCAGATCTCCCACTTTGAACTGTCGTGGCTTCACTTTCTTGTTGTAGGCTCGCGCCACTCTCTGTTGATAGAGTTGGCCATGGCACAAAGCCTTGATCCTCTTTTCATCCAATAATTGCAATTGGTCAAATCTGGATTCTTCCCATTCGACGTCACTGATTTCAGCTTCCTTCAGAATTCTGAGTGATGGAATCTGTGCTTCCACGGGGAGGACTGCTTCCATTCCGTATACCAGGGAGAACGGGGTTGCCCCGGTCGATGTCCTAATCGATGTCCGATAGGCGTGCAGTGCATATGGCAGCTTCTCATGCCAGTCTCTGTAGGTAACCACCATTTTCTCGAGTATCCTCTTCAGATTCTTGTTGGCAGCCTCTACTGCCCCATTCATCTTGGGCCGGTATGCCGTGGAGTTTAGATGTCTGATCTTCAGATCTTCACACATCTTCTCCATGTCCTTATTATTCAGATTCTTGGCATTATCAGTGATGATTGCTTCTGGAACTCCGTAGCGACAGACTATGTTGTTTTTGATAAACTTGAGCACATGAGACTTCTTGACATTCACGAAGGACATGGCCTCTACCCACTTGGTAAAGTAGTCAATTGCCACTAAGATGAACCGATGCCCGTTTGAAGCCGTTGGATGAACTTGGCCTATCATGTCAATTCCCCAGATGGCAAACGGCCAAGGTGATGTCATGGAGTACAGTGTGTTTGGCGGCGCGTGCATATTGTCGGCATAAATCTGGCACAGCTGACATTTTCTGACATGAGCGTAGCAGTCTGCCTCCATGGTCATCCAGTAATAGCCCATCCTTAGAATCTTCCTTGCTAGCATATGCCCATTCATGTGTGCGCCGCACAACCCTCCATGGACTTCCTCAATCAATCTTTGCGCCTCGGCTTCCCCGACACATAGCAGTAGGGAATCGTTGTATGATTTCTTGTACAGCCTACCTCCACTGTAGAAGTATTGCCCTGCCAACCTCTGTATAGTTCGCTTCTCTGCAGCTGAGGCACCTTCTGGCAAAATTCTGTTCCTTATGTACCTTTCGATGTCCGCGTACCAAGGCTCTTCTTTGGGTGTGCTTTTCTCGATCCTGAAGCAGTAAACAGGGTAGCGTCGAATTTCTATCTCCAATGGTTGCACCCAAGCATCATTCGTGATGGTGGCCATTGATGCCAGCGTAGCTAGTGCATCCGCAAACCGATTCCCGTCTCGTGGCATGTAGTCGAATGTCACGCTCTTGAATTCTTCTTCTAATTCCTTGACCAGCTCTTGGTATGGTACCAACTTCACATCTCTGGTCTTCCAGTCTCCTATCACTTGATAGATAATAAGACTTGAGTCACCGAACACTTTCAGCTCTTGTATATGCATCTCGATTGCCGCTCGCAGGCCTAACACACATGCTTCATATTCGGCCATGTTGCTAGTGCAATCAAACAGAAGTTTCGCTGCTATCGGGTGATGGACACCGTCTGGGGAGATTAGTACTGCTCCGATCCCTTTTCCATTCACATTCACTGCCCCGTCAAAGAACATCTGCCACTTGGTTTCTTCTGTATCATCTGCAGATTCTGTACACATCACATCTTCGTCCGGGAAGTGAGTCATAAGCGGTTGGTAGTCAGGTAGTGGATGTTCTGCCAAGTGATCCGCCACAGCTTGCCCTTTTATTGCCTTCCTAGTTGTGTAGACAATGTCATACTCAGATAAAAGGACTTGCCACCTGGCAACCCTACCAGTGGAGATCGGCTTCTCAAAGATGTACTTCAATGG